>CM053763.1:15893715-15917752 GCA_028658305.1 Pachyuromys duprasi
TCCTGGCACACCGAGCAGGGGAGAGCACTACCCCATCCCCCGTCTACCTCATTCTGAGTCCAGTCCCCAATTCCTGAGGGAATCAATGGCTACCTGGAGAAAAGAGGTGAGCCCTCTAAGCACCAGCCTCCTGCAGTAATCAGGCCTCTGGGAAAACACAACATTCATGAACGATGCCTGACTCCCTCCCTCCTTCTAGTGGATCCCAATATACCTACATACACTACACGGAGGCAGTTGGACTCCCAGGGCATGTGGACCACAATTACCAGCCAGCCCTGTCCTTCCCACAAACCTAGCAGTGGTGTGAACTTTGCACTGGATCTCATCCCTGTGTGCATTCCTGGGAGCCAGCAGGCCCCAGGGATCACCTGTCAACACCAGAGATGACCAGATGGTTAAAGGCAGTGCAAGAAGACAAAGAACAAGAACCTGGGCAACATGGCAACACCAGGACCCAAGTATCATACTACAGTAAGCCCAGGATATCTTAACACAGAAGGGGAACAAGAAAATGACCTTAAATCCAGTCTCATGAAGATGATAGAGGCCTTTAAAGAAGAAATGAGTAAATCCCTTAAAGGAATATAGGCTTACACAGGTAAAAAGGTGATGGAAATGAATAAAACTGTCCAAAACCTGAAATTTGTAATAGAACCAATAAAAAAGCAAAATCTGAGGAATACTAGAAATGAAAACCCTAGGAAAGAGAACAGAATATCAGAGGCAAGAATCTGCAACACAATCTAAGATATGGAAGAGAGAATGTCAGGCATAGAATATAAGATGGAAGAAATTGATACATCAATCAAAGAAAAATTCCTTACACATAAAATCCAGAAAATCTGGGGTTCTATGAATTGACCTAATTTATGAGTAAGAGGAATAGAAGAAGATGAAGAGTCTCAGCTCCCAAAACCAGCGATATTTTCAACAAAATCATAGAAGAAAATTTACCCAACTTAAAGGACATGTTTATGAACCTATAAGAACATTCAGAACACCAATTAGAATGGACCAGAAAATAAAATCCTCCTGATACATAATAATCAAAACACTAAATCCACAGGACAAAGAAAGAATATTAAAAGCTGCAAGGCAAAAAGAGCCAAGTAACATATATAGGCAGACTTATCAGAATTACATTTGACTTCTCATCAGACATTCTAAAAGGTAGAAGGGCCTGGGAAGATGTCTTGCAAACCCTAAGAAATCACAGATGTCAGTCCAGACTACTACACCCAGCAAAATTCTGTAGCAACAAAGATGGAGAAAAGAATACATTCTAAGACAAACCCAAATTTAAACAATATCTATCCACAAATCCAGCACTACAGAAAACACTAGAAGGAAAATTCAATCCCAACAAGGTTAAGGACATCCCAGAAAACACAGGAAATAAATAATTCCACACCAGGAAAAATAGAGGAAGGGAAGCACACTCAAACACATACACATGCACACACACACACACACACACACACACAGACACACCACCAACATTAAAGTAGCAGGAATTAACAATCACCTTTGGTCATCAATATCTCTCAACACAATGACCTTAATTCACCAGACACTGGCTAAAAGAATGCTTGTGAAAACAGGATCCATCATTCTGCTACATATAAGAAGCAGTAACAACAGCTCAGTAACAAAGATTAAAAACTACCTCAGAGTAAAGTGCTGGGGAAAAAATAAAGTTTCCAAGAAAAGTGACACAAAAAGCAAGCTAGAGTAGCTATTCTGATATATAATAAAATAGACTTCAACCAAAACTAATCAAAAGAGATGGGGAAAGGCACTTTATACTCTTCAAAGAAAAATTTCACCAAGATGATGTCTCAATTCTGAACATATATGCCCCAAGCAGAAGCTCAACCAAATTCATAAAAGAAACATTACTAAAGCTTAAATCTCACATCAAAGCCACACAATAATAGTGGGAGATTTCAGTACTCCTCACTCACCAATGAACAGATCACTGAGACAGAAACTAAAAAGCGAAATAATGAAACTGACGTAATGAGTTAATTGGACCTAACAGAATCAACAGAACATACTATCCACACAAAAGAATAGACCTTTTCTTCAAAACTTGTGGAACATTCTCCAAAATTGAACACATACCTGGTCACAGAGCAAGCTTCAAAAGATACCAGAATATTAAAATAACACCTTCTATGCTATCAGATCACTATGACAGAAAGCATATAAACGCATAGAAACTGAAAAACTCAGGAACAGATAAAAATTATGAAATTCTTAAATTGAAACAGAAGAAAAAAATTATATTTTCAGTTAGGCAAAAGTGGCTATTTGGCCTTTCACTGGAACATGCTCAACTTTGCAAAGTTGACATCCCTAGAGAAAATATGTGCATGCTGTGCCACGCTTTTGTAACTTTCTGTCTGTAACTTCTTTGCTATGTTCACAGCACGCTATTCCCTTATACTCATCTAACCCCTCTAGTTTTGGGGACACAATGAAAGCATTGCAAAAAGGAAAGTTCATAGCACCAAGTGCCTTCATAAAGAAAACAGGAGATCACGTTCTAGAAATTTAAAACTACAACTGAAAGCTCTAGAACAAGAAGCAGACAGACTCGAAAGAAGAAAAAGCCTGGAAATAATCAAACTCAAGGCTGAAATCAATAGTGTAGATACAAAAATACATAGAATCAATAACACAAAAATCTAGTTCTTTGAGAAATCAGCAAGATAGACAAACCCTTAGCCAAACTAACTAAAAGGCACAAAGAAACTATCCAAATTAGCAAAATCAGAAATGAAAAGTGGGACATAATGACAAACACGGAGGAAATCCAAAGAACCATTAGAATGTATTTCAAAAATGTGAACACCACAAAACCTGAAAATCTAAATGAAATGGTTGATTTTCTTGATAGATACAACTTACCAAGTTAAATCAAGAAAATGTAAACAGTTAAACAGTTCTATAATCCCTAAGGAAAGAGAAACAGTCATCAACCCCCCCCCCTCCAAAAAATATCAGGGAGAGAAGGTTTTAGTGCAGAATTTTCCCAGACTTTCAAAGAACAGCTAATTCAAATACTCTTCAAACTGTTCCATAAATTCAAAACAAAAGAAACATTGACAAACTCATTCTGTGAGTCTACAGCCACCCTGATACCGAAACCACACAAAGAAGCAACAATGAAAGAGAATTTCAGATCAATTTTCTTTATGAACATTGATGCAAAATACTCAATAAAATACTCACCAACAAAATCCAAGAACACATCAAAAGTATTATCCATCATGATCAAGTAGGCTTCATCCCAGAGGTTACAAGGATGGTTTAACATATGAAAATCCAACGTAATCTACCATAAAAACAAACTGAAGGGAAAAAAAACAAATGATCATTTCATTAAACTCTGAAACATCTTTGGATAATATCCGGCACCTCTTCATGTTCAAAGTCTTGGAGAAATCAGGGATACAAAGTGCGTATTTAAACGCAATAAAGGCAATATATAACAATCCAGTAGCCAACATCAAGCTAAATGGAAGGAAACATAAAGCAATCCCACTGAAATTGGGGACAAGAAAAGACTGCCCCCTCTCTCCATATCTCTTCAATACAGTGCTTGAAGTCTTAGCTAGAACAATAAGACAACTAAAAAAGATCAAGGGGAAACAAATAGTAAAGGAAGAACTCATAGTATCACTATTCACAGAGGATACAAAAGTATATATAAGCAACCCCCCCCCACAAATTTTACCAGAAAACTCCTACAACTGATCAACACCTTCAGCAAAGTGGCTGTATGCAAATTTACCTCAAAAAATCACTAGCTTTCTTATATACAAGGGGTAAATGGGCTGAGAAAGAAATTAGGGAAAGAACACCCTTCACAGCCGCTATGAATAATATAAAGCAAGTGAAAGATTGATATGACAAGAACTTTAAAGCTATGAAGAAAGAAATTGAAGCCATCAGAAAATGGAAAGATCTCCCATGCTCATGGATCAGAAGGAGTAACATAGTAAAAATGGCCATCCTACCAAAAACAATCTGTAGATTCAATGAAATTCCCATCAAAATCCCAACACAATTCTTCACGAAACTTGAAAGAAAAGTTCTCAACTTCATATGGAGAAACAAACAAACAAACAAACAAGAAAATAGCTAAAAACTATCTTATAGAAAACTAACAAACAACAATATCATCAAACTTCAGGAGGTATCTCCATCCATGATCTCAAGCTGTACTATTGAGCAATAGTAACAAAAACTGCATGGTATTGGCATAAAACAGACTACTACATCAAGCTAAATGGAAAGAAACTTAAAGCAATCCCAATGGAACAAAAATGAATACCGAGAAATAAATCCACACACTTACAGACACTTGACTTTTCACAAAGATACCAAAACTATTCAGTGGAAAAATCATAGCATCTTCAACAAATGCTGGTCGAACTGGATGTCTACATGTAAAAAAAATGCAAATCGAACAACTTCTATCTCTCTGCACAAAGCTAAAATCCAAGTGGATCAAAAACCTCAACAACAACAACAACAACAAAAACAGATACACTAAACTGATTACAAGACAAAATGAGGATCAGCATCGAACTTACTGGCAAAGGAGACAACTTCATGAACAGAATACCAACAGCTCAGGCTCTAAGATCAACAATTCATAAGTTGGACCCCATGAAACTGAAAACTTCTGAAAAGCAAAGGACACTGACTACAGAACAAAATGGCAGCATACAGATTGGGAAAAGATATTCACCAACCCTATATGCAACAAAGAGCTAATACCAAAAATATATCAAGTACCCCAGAAATTAAACACCAACAAACCAAATAATCCAATTTTAAATGGGGTAAAGAGCTAAGCAGAGAATTCTCAACTGAGTAATGTCTAATGGCTGAGAAATATTTTAAAAAATGCTCACATCATTACTCATCAGGGAAATGTAAATCAAAACAACATTGAGCTTCTATCTTATACACATCAGAATGTCTAATATCCAAATCTAGAGTGACAACTCATGCTGATAAGCATATGGAGAAAGGGGAACATTCCTCCATTGCTGGTAGGAGTGCAAACTTATACAACCACATTAGAATTCAATCTGGAGAGGTCTCAGAAAATTGGGCATAGCTCTACTGCAAGACACAGGTACACCACTCATGGCCTATACCCAAAAAGATGTTTCACCAAACAATAAGGACTTTTCCTCAACTATGTTCATAGCAGATTTATTTGTAATAGCTAAAAACTAGACACAACCCGGATGCCCCTCAACCTATGAATGGATAAAGAAACTGGTACATTTATACAATGAAATAGTACTCAGCTATTAAAAACAAGGAAATCATGTAATTTGTAGGCAAATTTCATGCAGGAAAATGTAGGAAAAGACTGAGTGAGGTAAATCAAACCCAGAAAGATATACAATGCATATACTCACTTGTAAGTCAATATTAGCCATATAATATAGGATAATTATTTTATAGTTCACAGACCCAGAAAATTTATGTGACAAGGACGGCCTAAGGTAGAATGCTTGAATGTCACTGCAAAGGGGAAATAGAAGAGACGGAGGAAGTGCTTGAGGAGAGAGAACAGAATAGGAGAGGAAGTGCTGAGAGAAATGAGGGTTGGAGCCAGAAGTGGTGAGAACCTGGGGTGGGGTGAGGAAGACACTGGCTAGAGTTCATGAAGCCTTTGAGAAGAGTTAGGGGAAGGATAGAAGGACCCAGCAGGTACAGGAGTTCCACAAGAAGATCTATAGTGCTTACTAACCTGGTCCCATGGAGGCTTTTGAAGCATCAGCCAAGAACTATGTATAGACTGTACCTAGGCTCCCTACACATATGTACCCAATGAGTATCTTGCTCATCAAGTAGGTCTCCTACTAATGGGAGCTGGGGCTGTCTCTGAAAAGGACATGCTTTTCAGTCATTTCTCCCTGGAAGGCCTACCTTGCCAGGCTACCATAGAAGAGGATGCAGTCAACCCTGATGAGACTTGATGCACTGGGATGGGTATGTGAGGGGACTCCCCTTTTCTGAGAGGTTAAAGGAAGGGAGAAAAGAGGAAGAGGGAGGGGATATGAGGCCTGGAAGAGATGAGGGAGGAGGCTATGATTGGGATGTGAAATGCATAAACAAATACATAAATACATAAATAAATAATTTTTTAAAGATTATAGGCCTTAAGAAAGTGGTATGAATAAACATTTCTCTATAGATGCAACATAGATAGCCAATGCATATATGAAAACAAACAATAACCACAGTAAAGCCTGAATAACACTAATTATCCAGCAAATACAGATCACGGTGTGTGAGATGGCTCAGTGTATATGATGCATGTTATGCAAGCACAGAGACCTAAGTTCGTATCCTTATAACCTAATCAAAGGTGCAAATGGAGGTACACACTTGTAACCCAGCACTGTGGTAGACAAACTGGAAATATATTTGTTCTCCATAAAGAAAAAAATTACATAAGTTTGAGAGAAAGCCTCTATAGTTAGCAATTGCTCCTTTTGTAGAAGACTAAACTTGGTTCTCATCACCCACATCAAGCACTTCACAACAAGGTATAAGTGCAAATAAGTACATATAAGCATCCACCCACAAATATCAAATAAAGAAAAACAATCTCAGAGGAGAGGGGACTAGGGAGTGGAGGAAAAAAACATTATGACTAACTTTCATTTACTATTGACTAAATACAGAAACATCTAGTTATTTGGTATCATACTTAGTGGAGTATATCTGTGAAGGCATTTTCTGGAGGTATTAGCTGAAAAAGACTCCTTCTGACTATAGAAAATATCATCCCACGGACAGCATAAAAGAGAAATATACAAAAAAAGGAGAAGTGGAAAGCCAAGCATGCACCAGCATTTCTTCTCTCCTTGCCCCCTGGTTCGCTGGCTACATTCTGGCTAAAATTTCCACAGCAACAATAATCTGCCCAAGCACATGGGGCCAACCAAGTATGGACAAAATTTTGAACCTGTGAGTTAAAAGAAATAGTTTCTCAATAAAAAGGAAAAAACTATGTGTAGAGAATTCAAGATAACTTGTGAATGGCAAGTGTCTTATTTGTGTTCACAGTTTTTGAGTATGGTGGACTTAGATCAATTTTCATTTTGGGAAATAGAGACTTTTTGATATTTACTACATATAGTGGTTTTATTTGACTATATATTGTAGTCCTTTCCTGAGGGATTTCTCTGTAAGAGTGAGCTATTTTTGCTTGCATCATGACACAGGACTAAAACACAAACACTCAAGAAATTTAGGGCCATAATTTCATGATCATTTCTTAGCTGTGTTCCAGGAGATACATCTTAAACAAAAAAGCAAATAAGCAAAAAATTTAAAATGCTTATTCTGAATTTAGTATTTTGTTTTAGAAATACTGAAGGGCAATAAGCTTTCTATGCAGGAATATAAAAATGCAGAAGCACTACAGTGCTGACTCTATGGATTATATAAGAAACTGCTACATGCAAGTAAATAAATGTATGTACGGCAGAGAAGGGAGAGGGCTCTTATAGTCACGTCTCTAAGGAAGGAGTCATATACATATGAAGGAGGGGAAGAAGGAAGAAAAAAAAAGACATTTTCTATGTCTTTATTGAGAAGTGATGCATTGCAGGCAGAACACAGAGCAAAAACAAATGAAGCCTCAGAATATATCTGACCTCCACAAATCAGATACACTAAATGTAAATCTGGAACTTTGGACAGAACATGATTCAAACAGGAAGTCTGTAACATAAAGTCCATTGTCCCGGGAAACATCTGATATTTTTCTATCACTTCAGATGCAAGATGGCAGCCACCAGCACACACTGTGTCTGAGAGGCAGAAGATCTGAAACTCAGAAATTTTTGAGTGGATGGGTAGCTGAAGCCAGAAAATCCACATTGAGGCTTCCTGAACAAAAGGGGGCATCATAGGAATGGAGAATATCTAGATTCAGGTCACCAGAGGACTTCTCTGGGGACAGAGAGTGGCAAAGATTCAAACCCATTGCACTTCCCCTTTTTGGGCCTCCCTCCTCCTTGGTGGAGCTGGCCCACAGTGCCAGAGACTCATAGCACAGAACTCACTGCCTGGGAACTGAGACAGCAGAGGCGGGGCTCCTAGCTCCTCAGCTGAGTCTGCCAGCTGTACCAGTCTTCAGAGTCCCAGGTTCGTGGTACCATCCTTCCGGGTGTTGTGTCTGGGAGCAGTTGTACAGACTCCACAGGGCCTCCCAGCCAGTGACTGTACGGGCTGCCCAGTCCCTCAGTGGCAGACAGCCTGCTGTGCAGCTGCCAAAGTCCACTAGACCCACCAAACCACCCAGGTACACCAGGCCCGCTGGGCTACCTAGGTCTGTGGACCACTGTTATGACTCCCCAGGACTTCCCAGCAAGCACCTGGACTGGACTTTCAGTTCTACAGCCGCAGCTGGACTCCTAAGTTTGGTGGCTGCAGCACTACTGAGCTGACAGAGCTTGTACACCTGCATTTGCTCCAGCAGGACCCAACCTGAGAGCAGAGTGTGCTTTCTGACTTGACCTGCTAGAGAGCGAGTGTGCCTTCAACAGCCTGCATAGCCCCAGATCCAGGGCCCATCTAAGATAGCAGCCAGATATCACACCATTCGCACCCACACACCCACTGTGGGAAACAGAAGGATTCTTGTGACATTGTTCTTAATACTGAAGCTCCTGTTCTGCAGGCCTACCAGTGGAGTTCAGGAAAGTAACTCCTGGAGCTCAGTCAGAGGCAAATACCAGTGGCCTGTAGGCCACTTAGTTATTCAGAGAATTTGCACAAGCAAATTATGCCAGTGATTACCACCAGCACCTGCGAACACTGTCCCTCCTTCACCCTCCAGGCTTCTACATTCTCTATCACCCTGTCCTTTAAGGCACACTTCCATGCACACGCACATGCTCACTTGCATTTGTCCTTCTGTGTCCGCGGACCTTCGTCCCCCAGGTACAGCTGCAATACCAATGCACACGCTGAAACAACTGGGCCTTTTTCATCTTCCTGAAGAATTCTTCAGACACCAGAGAAAGATGGTACCAGTCAGGAACAATGAAGGTCACGGAGAAGCAAATGGCTAGAGGTCAGCAAGAACACATCCAACAAAAATCAGGACATCATGGCTTCACCAGTAACCCCCCAAATCAATGGATACTCCAATTCATCGGAAACACAGGAAAATTACTTTAAAGCTATGCTTATCCATTTACTACAGGCACATAAAGAGGAAACAAATCTCTCAGGGAAATAGCTTCACAAATAGAGGCAGATAAAGAGGAAACCAACAAAGCGCTCAAAGAATTAGCCACACAAGTGAAGGCAAATAAAGAGGAAATGAACAAAGTTCTGAAAAAAACACAGGCAAAAATAGCCAAACAAATAGAGGCACAAGCAGAGGCACAATTAGTGGCACATAGGGAGGAAACAAACAACAACAAAAAAAGGGGCCATATTACAGAGACAGGAATCCACATTCAAATAGATGAAGGAAATGGTGCAAGGAATGAAAACAGAATTATAATCAATAAAGAAAACACAAACAGAGAAAACCCTGGAGCTGGAGAGCTCAGAGAAAAGATCAGGAACCACAAAAGTAAGCATCACCAATAGAATACAAGAGATGGAAGAGAGAATCTTTGGTGCTGAAGATACACATGCAGGAATTGGTACTTCATTCTATCGCTTCTTAGTATGATAATATCCAAAGACGGTGCATTTTCAAGAACACCTGTATCATTAAGCTCCAGCCCTTAATATCTGAGCCAGGATTACCTGGTATGGTCAGTAGGAGTGATAATCAGGGTGGGAAAAGAGGCCACAGTAAAGCTGAGGCTGAGACAAGACTGTTTCAAGTAATTAGATTTTTCATACTCGCTTCAGAAACAGAATACAATGGCAGATGCCAGAATATAATGATATTTCCAAGCTGTACAGGGTAGAGAAGACTAATATCTAAGACTACTTGTTTCATCAAACTTATATATGTTTATATATGTGCTTCTTTGAATTTGAGGAAACACAGAGAAGCAGAGTTGGCATGAACAATTCACTGAGTGAATAGTACCTCAGTTTCTCAGGAACAGAGAGGCAAACGGGACCTCAGGAGCCATGGACTCCAACCTGATAAAACCTTGATCTAGGCCTCTTAAGACAGATATACCAGGGAAATTTCATGATTTCTCACATTATAAACAAAACAAAACAAACAAAAAAACTAATGTGATTGATGGAGTGCTCAGACAGCTTTAATTCCTTTTCATGTTCACAGAATCATTTTATCAATATGTTTTTCTTCAATAAAATAAAAATTAAATTAATTGTTAAAATTCATTGTTAAAGCAGTTTTAGAAGAAACAGAAAAACTGGAGTCAATAACCTTTAGTATTTCCAAATAACAAAGATTTTAGGTCTATAGATGGGGAATATCTGCTTTTAAAAAATATTCACTTATACTTAAAGATCAGAATGATACTTTCACATAAAAGAAAGCCAACTTTCAAATTATAAACTTTTACATGCTCATAGACTCTCAACACTTATTTATTTTAGATGTTATTACACTTCCAACTGGCTAACTCATTTTTGAAATGGGAAGACTCAATAGATGCCAGTTGCTGAGGGCATTTCAAATGTGTTCTAAATTGTGGATCTCATTTCAAGGATGAAAGATGATCATTCAAGCCAAAATGATGCATAGAATGTAATTGTTTAGAAATCAAAACCTGATGAAAGAAAGGTGATATGCTTCACAATGATTAACACAAGAGAATACATCTATTGATGTATTAGGGTATTTTTTTCTAACTTGAATTAATTGTTTCATTGGCTCAACAAATATATATTGTACAACTCATTTAAAAATATGCTTTTTTCACCAATATTGAATTGTTGTTGCACTATAAATCAAGAGTTCCTTAATCCTTAAACATTCATTTGTGCTAGTTGTATTTCAAAAGAGGTAATTTTACTACTTGTGTTTTTTCATTCATTAATTTAACTGCTGTGATAAACTAAAAGCATGCAGTGTAGAGAGACATTCAAGGTTAATATTTTCTTAATATCATATTGATAAAGAATTGGAATGGCTGCTATTATTCTAGAAATCAATATTAGTGTTCTGAGTAGAACAATTAATAAACACATATAGAATGCATCTAGGTCTGTTCTTCTTAGGTATAGATTTAAAGGTCTTAGGGAGTTGTTTCTTTCTGTCTTGAATTTTGAAAATTGTTTTTTCATTTTACAAAGAGTACATTTGACTTCTCCATGACATTTGGCACTAGAAATCATTACATCTTGATAGCTATGAGTAATTTTTTATTTTTCATATTAATTACAATTTATTCACTTTGTATCCCACCTGTAGCCCACTCCCTCGGACACTCCCAATCCCACCCTACCTCCCTCATCTCCTCCTATGCCCCTCTCCAAGTCCACTCTTAGGGGAGGTCCTCCTCCCCTTCCATCTGACCATAGCTTATCAGGTCTCATCAGGACTGGCTGCATTGTCCTCCTCTGTGGCCTGGCAAGGCTGCTTCCCACTCAGAGGGAGGTGATCAAAGAGTCAGCCACTGAGTTCATGTTAGAAAGCATAGCAGTCTTAAAATATAAGAACAACAACAAAACCCCTACAAAAATATTTATCAGAATATTTTTCTGTGAGCATTTTCCATATAACATTGTATTTTCTATTTTGTGTATCTCTATTACTACTATAACTGTGATTACCAAGCCTCCTACATGGGGATAGCAGAATACAGCAATACTTTTCCAGAATGTGGGCACTCTGCTTCACCTTTAATTACAACACATGTTCATCCTAGTGAACACTGGCTAAGCATGACAATCACAGACATAGGCCCTTTCCAGTTCCAGGTCAACCTCAGAAGCCCTAAGAAACAGATGTAGTCCCATGTACCCATGCAAAATCCAGGACAGATAAATGTGGAAGTCTAGTAGTATGCATTATGTTTCATTCTGGAGTGTGAAGCTCTGCATTTGGTATTATCATAACCAAAGACTGCCCAGATATATCCCAGATATGTTTAACTCAAATTTGGTTTACAATTTCTATGATATTTAGAAATGTTTGTTTAGATTTACATGTAAGAGCTTTTTTTAACTCAAAATTTACTCTCTTCCTATGTGTCATATCTAATATCACTAAAGACATTCATATGTAATATAGCTAAAAATTTATGTCATATAAATGTAATGTAATTGTTAACAATAATCAAATTTGTAATAAAACACAACAACCTTTACATTATGTGATATTTACATCTAGTTTACTTCTGTCATTTCATAGATTCCACCTTTAAAAGAGAAAAAGATTTTTAAGCAAAAACCAAAAGGAAATATGATTATGAACTGATTAATGGAAAAAATGTCTTGAAAAAGCCAAATGACTTTACAAGGTCAACCTGTTACTTATCATTGCATTTATTAATGGCTTGTTATTGAATCTTTAGTTAGGTTATAATTATACAGACAATATTTAACACTAAAGCATGGCTTGTGGTCTTCCTGGAATAAAAACAAAACAAAAACAAAACAAAAAACAAGATTTTATTTAATAACATGTCACTGCCTAATATGCTTGCACTTCTTCATTTCTGTGAATTTACAGTAACTAAAATCAACACCAGAAGTCTGCTGATGCTGCTCTGCGTTTCTAATATATGTGGCATCTTTCTGAGCTCCAGGTTTTAATTAAGCTCAGTGCTCCAGTCAGTGTTCTATTCCTGAAGGGGACACTGTGAGTATGGCAACTTTTATAAAGAAAGTACTTAATGGGGGATGGCATAGAGTTTTAGAGGTTTAGTTACTTGTTAGCATGATGGAGAGCATGGCATCATGGGGGAAAACATGGTACCAGAGAAGTGGCTGAAATTTCTACATTTGTATCTTCAGAGAGAAGGAAAAGTATGACACTGGGCCTGGCTTGGGCTTTATAAATCCCAAAGTACACCAGTGACACACTTCCTCCAGTAAGGCCACACCTACTCCAACAAGGTCACTCAATCTAATCCCTCAAATAATCACTCTCTGATAATCAAGCATTCAAAAATATGAGCCTACGGGAGCCAAACCACAACACTCAGTATCTTGACTCTTGTTTTTATTCTTTTGTGTCAGGTAAAAGTTACTGTGACTTTTCCTATTTTAGATTTTATATTTTATTTGAGAGATTATCAATTTCTGCAATTGTATCTTCAGCATCTGAGATTCTCTCTTCCATCTCTGTATTCTGTTGATGATACTGTTGATGCTTCTGTTGTATTCTGTTGATGATACTTACATTTGTGGTTACTGATCTTTTCTGTAAGTTCTCCAGCTCTGGGGTTGTATGTTTGTGTTCTCTTTATTGATTCAAATTGTTTTCATGTCTTGCACTATTTCCTTCATCTGTTTGAATATGGATTCCTGTCTTTCCATGATAGCATCTATTATTTTTATTAATTTTCTCTGTATGTGCCTCTATTTGTGTGGCTATATTTGCCTTATTTCTTTGATAGTTAGAAAGACCTGGAGGAGACACGATAGAGCCAAAAATACTGAGCCCTGGGTTCCCTGAAGAGAATGATACCCCAACCAAAGACAATGCAAGGGAGGACCTAAATCCCCAGCTCAGATGTACCCCATAGACTCAGTATCTAAGTGGGTTCCCTAGTAAGAGGAGAAGGGGCTTTCTCTGGCATGAACTCAGTGGCAAGCTCGCTGATCACCTACCTCTGGGCAGTGCAGCCTTGCCAGGCCACAGAGGAAGAAAATGCAACCAGTCCTGATGAGACCTGATACACTAGGGTCTTTAGGAGGAGAGGAGGAACTCCCCTATCAGTGGACTAGGGAAGGGGCATAAGGGCAGAGGAGGGAGGGAGGGTGGGATTGGTAGGAGAAGAGGGAAAGGTCCACAGCTGAGATACAAACTGAATAAATTGTAATAAATGATAATAATAAAAAAGTAAGAACAAATTTTAAAAAAGTTATTGTGAGCTCTGTTCCATGGTATAGTATGCTATTCCATGGTATAGTACAGGAAAACTTAGAACGTTGTCTTACACAGCTCATACTGAAAAGTGTTTAGGAAATCAATATATTTATGAAAAGAATATGTGGTCAAAGATATAATTTCTCTAGCTTTCCATAATGTCTGTTAAATTGCTTTAAAGATTGCCCATTAATGCACAGTCAATTTATTCTGATTGAATATATTCACAAAACCACATTTAGATGTAAAAGATGTTGAAGGATTAAGTTTAATCTTCTAATATTAAATCCTACCCTTAATTGCTTGTGCTCTGAAACTGCAGCCTACAGAAAAATGATATTTATAGTTTATAATTATATCTTCTTTGACATTCAATATATCCTTTAGCTTAGACAATTCAACATATATCATCATTAGAATTTTACCATCATTGATCTATAAAGTTTTAATGTCTGTAACTATTTTAGTATAATTTTTCATATCATATTCATATATATTCATTTATATAAAAATGAATATCCAGCATATGTATTCACTTGCACATTTTGAATTTGTTAACAAGCATTAAAATGCACTCAAAGAAAACCATCTAGCCATGTCCAAAGTAATATTTGAGATAAATTAGATATTAATAGAAGATACCATATTTTAATTTTTTAATCTTCTTTTGTTTTTTAAATTGTTTTTAATATTAGTTACAGTTTATTAACTTTGTATCCCAGCTATATCCTGCTCCCTCATTCCCTCCCAATCCCACCCTTCCTCCCTCATATCCTTCCTGCCCCTTTCCAAGTCCACTGATAGGGGAGGACCTCCTCCCCTTTCATCTGACCCTGGTTTATCAGGTATCTGTAGGACTGGCTGCAAAGTCAGTGTGGCCCTGTGTGGCCTGGCAGGGCTGCTCTGCCCTTGCGGGGTGGGAAAGTCAAAGAGCCAGCCATTGAGTTCCTGTCAGAAATAGTCCCTGTTCTCCTTAATAGGGAACTCACTTGGATACTGAGCTACCATGGACTACAAGCAAGCAGAGGTTCTAGGTTATATTCATACATGGTCCTTGGTTGGAGAAATAGTTTCATAAAAGACCCCCAGATATATTTGGTCCTTGTGAAGCTCCTGTCCTTTCCAGATCATATTAACTCCCCCTTCTTTCTTATGATTCCCTGCACTCTGCTGAAGGTTTGGTTATGAGTCTTAGTATCTACTTTGATACACTGCTAGGTAGAGTCTTTTAGAGGCCCTGTGTGGTAGGCTCCTGCCTTGTTACTTGTTTTCTTCTACATCCAATGTCCATCCCATTTGTCTTTCTAAGTGAGTATTAATCCTCTTATGCCAGGTCCTCTTTCTTGTTTATCTTCTTTAGGTGTATAGATTTCAGTATGTTTATCCTATCTTATACGTCTATATAAGTGAGTATATACCATGTGTGTCTTTCTGCTTTTAGGATACCTCACTCAGGATGATTGTTTCTAGGTCCTACCATTTGCCTTCAAATTTCATGATTTCCTTGTTTTTAATTGCTGAGTAGTATTCCATTGTGTAAAAGTACCACAATTTCTGAGATAGCATGTTTTTCAATGTTTAATTTAATCTCAGTATATTTGTAGATTACATATGTTATATATATATATATATATATAACTTGTAGATATATATATGTCCATACATATAAATTATAATATACAATTTGTAAATTTAATTAAATACTGAAAATCTATGTTCTCTTTTGTATTAAAATACCGTTTATTTAGTTCATATAATAATTTGGACTTGGCTTGACAGATTTATTTGAGAGTCTTTTATTGATTGCTAATGTATTCAAAATATGCAAATATGAGCAGTATGAACCTGTTGTTACTCTGCAAAGTGTCTTGATCAAACATTCGTTTCTAGAGTCACAATTACTTCTTCAGTGTTCTTCAGCAAATCTTCTTGTTCAGCAATATGCTACTGTTAGAGATTACATGCTTAGAATCAGACTGTTTTCATTCTCTTCTGGTAACTACCTCCCATCTTTTGCAAGTATGACGTTGCAGTACTCAATTATGTTTTGAGTAAATAATGATTCTATTTTATTAAGTTACCTTTTGTTATGGAATTTGGTAAAAACGAATTGGGAATTCTCTTGCAAAGCGTAAACTTTTTTATTTCATTTCATCCTATATGCTGGGTCCACACAAGTTTTATTTACTTTCTGGGAAAGGACTTAATATTTTCTCCAACTATCTGTTCTCCTCCTTGATTTCTATCATGTTTAGTCTTTTCACATTGTATTTATATTGATGCTCATTTGCTCTATGTTTTGACAGGCATCAGAGTTGATTTTCTAGTACTCTGACATACCAATCTGGCAGTAATGACTTTGTCTCTGGGCCTGGTTTTAACTCTATATTTTACTTCCCTCCTTACTTTTCTCACCAATCTCACTATACACGCTAAAATTTTCTTTTCCTTTTTTGGCCCACGTTTGTTTTGCGTTTGTGACTATAATAACAGATGTGTTGTTAAACCATTGTGTGTGCTTTTGTTTCTTTTTTATTATTATTTATTGCAATTTATTCACTTCGTATCCCAGCTGGAGGCCCCTCCCTCATCTCCTTCCAGTCCCACTCTCCCTCCCTCCTAGCCCCCTATCCCCCTCCCCTAGTCCACTGAGAGTGGAAGTCCTCCTCTCCTGCTATTTGACCCTAGCAAATCAGGTATCATCAGGACTGTCTGGATCCTCTTTCTCTGTGACATAGTAAGGCCACCCTGTCAGGGGAAGGTGATCAAAGAGCAGGCAGCCAAGTTCATGCCAGTGACTGCCCCTACTCCCCTTAATAAAGAACCCATATAGAGGCTGAGCTGCCCAGGGGCTACATCTGATCAGGGGGCCTAAGTCTTTTGCATACTTTGTCCTTGGTTGGTTCAGCAGTCTCTGCAGGATCCCTCAAGGACCAGAGTGTTTTGGTTCTGTTGGTCTCCTTCTGGAGCTCCTGTCCCCTCCAGGTCTGTCTATCTCTCCCTTCTTCCAAAAGATTCCCTGCACTCTGCCCAGAATCTGGCTATGAGTCTCAGCATCTTTTTAGATACTCTGCTGTGTAGTTTTTCAGAGACCCTCTGTGGCTGGCTCCTGCCCTCTTCCCTGTCTTCTCCAGCTTCCCATGTCTATCCCATTTGTCCTTCTGCATGAGGATTAGCATCTTCCCTAGGGTCCTCCTTGTTTAGTTTTGTTTCTATTTGCAGCTTCTGGAGCAGAAAACACATACTTACACTTTCCAAACAAACACTGATCAACCACAGCCTCACCCTAACTGTGGCTGATGCGCTTGTTACTTGCTTATCGTTGACAACCACTAAACCCACTATTGTTTAAAGTGGTGAAGCCTGGTTTCATGTACATTGCACCCGAGCATGTATGGCCTCCTGGTTTGTTTCTATGCTCCTATTCACGGTCAGGAATCTCTGCATTTCCCCAATATCTTTCTATGCATTCAGTTATTTTTGAAAGTTTCTTCCCTAGATTGGGTGTGGGGTTACATGTATATTTTTACGATGTGCCAAGGTTCTTTTAGCCAAGGAAAGGGAAAATGACTTTCGTTCCCTCCTCAAGGAAAAATCTGCTCCTGTCACATGAAAATCCTGAGTTTATACCATTAAATATATCCTCATTGAACTTAAAGCTGCTTTAAAGATCTTATTCCATACAGGCATAGGCTTGGCCACTTTTTGTTTGGGGTAAAATTGGAAGATCTCAGCTTACTTTTAAATTACTGTTTTCTTTAAAAAAGTTTTTTTCTATGTCTTTATGGTGAATTTGGTTAGAATATAGGAGATAACGCATCAGGCTGCCTGCTCTTCACCAACTTAAACTGAGCTACAAATATTGTGTATTTTTTATCTTAAATTTAATGAAGATAAAAGTTTCTATGAAAATATTAAGCATGATAAGACTACAAGTTCATACAAAAACAGTGTCATTCTCCTCACAAATCATTGGAATGTATTATAGCAACTGTGCTGGATTACTTGATTAGATATCCATTTTACTGAAATCAGCTTTTCAGGGTAATGAATAAGCATATCATCATTGTCTCATCTTCCCCATAATCTTTTATGAGAATGAATAGAGGCTTGACAGAAGTATGCCACGGTTGAAGGAATAAATTGACTTTTTCTTGCAATATTGTTACTAATTAATTCTACATGGAATCCTGTTTTGCTTTGCTCTTTTAGAATAATAGAATAATAATGTGCAGCACACACTACTTAGTACATTTGACGTTTGTTTGAAATTCTCTTATAAATTATAGTATAATGTATTTGGTTAACAGTATTTGGAACGACTCTTTGTAGAAATGCCAAAAGCAAGTTAATCTGGCTCAAAGCTTACACAATGCCTCTACTTTCAAACCACAATTCCACTTAAAAACTTTGTTTTAAGATCTATAACCCCTTTATATAATGTATGAATATGTATAGTATTAAACATTTCTTCAGAGCTTGAAAACTAAAATCCAAACCAGAGAAGAAAAACCAAATACAGTTTTCCAAAATAAAGAGCTGGAAATTTTAATTACTTATAATAGTTAATTTTATTGATTTCATACTAATTTGCCAATTAGTACATCTTAAATAGAATACATTTAACTTGACAATATAAAAAGAAAACAAGTGTATTAAAGAACACCTGATCTTGAAATTATTGAATTAAGTCATGAACACAGAAAATTTTGCCATTGCTAAAATATTTAATCTGAGCCTGTACATTGAAGGGATAATTGTAGAACATTATACTTGCAGAGAGTTCAAAATAGTTATTTTTATTCAAACACCTGTTTAATAGATATGACAGTTTTATAGAATAGGACTGAACCACATATCTTTCTAATATTTTGTTCTCTCATTTTAATATTATTTGGTGCTTGCCATAGTTAGGGTTTATACTGCTGTGATAAAACACCATGAACAAAAACAAACTAGATTTTCCTACATGTACATATCCAGCTAGACCAACACCATTTGTTGAAGTTGCTATCTTTTTTCCATTGTACGGTTTTGGCTACAGTCTGTTTCTATGCCAGTACCATGTAGGTTTTTATTTATTTATTTATTTATTTATTTATTTATTTATTTATTTATTTTAATTTTATTTTTTTATTACTGTTGCTCTGTAGTTCATCTTAAGATTAGGGATGGAGATACCTCTGGAAGATTTTTAATTGTACACAATTGTTTTAGATTTTCTGGATTTTTTCCATATGAATTTGAAAATTGTTCTTTCAAGGTCAGTGAAAAATTGTGTTTAATTTGGTGAGGATTGCATTGAAACTGCAGATTGCTTTTGCTATGTTGATTCTACTAATCCATGAGCATGAGAGAGTTTTCCATCTTCTGATTTTTCTCAATTTCTTTTGTCAGAGACTTGAAGTTTTTTTAAATTTTTAAATTTTTTATTAATTACACTTTATTCACTTAGTATCCCCCCCATAAACCCATCCCTCCTCCCCTCCCATTCCCACCTTCCCTTCCCCTTCTCCACACATGCCCCTCCCCAAGTCCACTGATAGGGGATGTCTTTCTCTCCTTACTTCTGATCCTAGTCTATCAGCTCTCATCAGGAGTGGATTATTTTCCTAATTTCTATCTTAGCTCACTTGTCTTTCATATACAGGAAGGTTACTGATGTTTTTTTAGTTAATTCTCTATCTAACCATTTGCTGAAAGTGTTTATCAGCTGTAGGAATTCCCTGGTAGTATTTTTGGGGTGTCTTATTTATACTATGTTATCATCTGTGAATAAATGGGACCTTGTGAAACTGAAAAGCTTATGAAAAGCAAAGGACACAGTTAAAAGAACAAAACAGCCTAGAAGACTGGAAAAAAGATCTTCACCAACCCTACATCTAAGAAAGGGTTTATGTCCAAAATATATAAAGAACTCAATAAATTAAATTCCAACAAACCAAATAATCCAGTTTTTAAAACTAGACACTGGAAGCAGTTGAAGAGAGGAGACAGGATGGGAGCCCACCAAAAATGTCCTCTGAAAGTCTCCACCCAGCAGGAGATCAAAGCAGATGCTAAGACTCACAGCCAAACTTTAGGCAGAGTGCAAGGAGTCAAAGGAAAAAGAAATGAGGGAATAGTAGGGCCCAGAGTGGACAGGCGTCCATAAGAAGATCAACAAACAGAGCCAAGAAATCTAGGTCCATGGGAACCTGCAGTAATTGATGCACCAACCAAAGACCATGCATGAAGAAGACCTAGAAGTTTTGCTCAGATGTAGCTGATAGGCAGCTCAGTCTCCATATGGGTCTTCTAGAAAGGGGAGCAGAGGCTGTCTCTGACATTCATATTAATATGAATATTCCAATATAAATTACTACAACCTTAACAACCCCACAGTCTTTGAAAATTCACATTTTAAAAAATTTATTTATTTTTACAAATTACAGTTTATTCACTTTGTATCCCACATGTGAGGCTCTTGCTCTGATCCTCCAATCCCACCCCCCCCTTCTCCCATGCCCCTCTCCCAGTCCACTGATAGGGGAGGTTCTCTCCCCCTTCCATCTGACTCTAGCCTATCAGGTCTCATCAGGACTGGCTGCACTGTTTTCCTCTATGGCCTGGTAAAGCTGCTTCTGCCTCAGCTGGAGGCAATCAAAGAGCCAGTCCCTAAATTCATGTCAGAGACAGTCCCTGTTCCCATTACTGGGAAATGCTCTTTGACAATGAGCTGCCATGGGCTATATCTATGCAGTGGTTCTAGGTCATCTCTAAGAATGGACCTTGGTTGGAGTATCAGTCTCAAAAAAGACCCCGGTGCCCAGATTTTTTGGTTCTCTTGCTCTCCTTGTAGAGCTCCTGTCCCCTTCAGGTCTTATTATCTCCCCCTACTTTTATAAGTTTCCCTCCACTCTGCCCAAAGTTTGGCTATGAGTCTCGGCATCTGCTTTGATACTGTGCTGGGTAGAGTCTTCCAGAGTCCCCCACTTGTAGGCTCCTGTCCCTGTTTTCTCCCTTTTCTGATGTCAATCCCATATGCCTTTATGAATGAAAATCTTACTCAGGGTCCTCCTTCTTGAACAGGACACCAACAGCAGAGGCTCTAATATCAATAATCAATCAATGGTACCTCATGAAAATGAAAAGCTTCTGTAAAGCAAAAGACACTGTCTTCAGAACAAATGATAGTCTACAGACTGGGAAAGGATCTTCACTAACTGTATATCTGACAGAGGACTAATATTCAGAATATATAAAGAACTCAAGAAGTTAAAAAGCAACAAATCAAGTAATCCAATTAAAAATATGGTACAGAGCTAGACAGAGAATCCTTTGTAGAGGAATATAGAATGACAGAGAAACACATAAAGAAATGCTCAATGTCCTTAGTCATCAGGGGAATGCAAATCAAAACAACCCTGAGATTTTTACATTATACCCATCAGAATGACTAAGATCAAAAACTCAAGTGAGCTACTACTTGCTATATACAAGCAGGTGTTCCAGGTTATATCTATACATGGTTCGTGGTTGCAGAGACAGTCTCATAATGGTAGCTCAATATCCAAGTGGGTACACTAGTAAGGGGAACAGGGACTATTTTGGACATAAACTCAATGGCTGGCTCTTCGATCCCCCCTCCCCCACACACACACCCTGAGGGAGGAGCAGCCTTGCTAGGCCACAGAAGAGGACATTGCAGCCAGTCCTGAAGAGACCTGATAAGCTAGAGTTAGATGGAAGGGGAGGAGGTCCTCCCCTATCAGTGGACTTGGAAAGGTGCAAGGAAGAGATGAGGGAGGGAAAGGTGGGATAGGGAGGGGATGCGGGAGGGGGCTACGGCGGGGATACAAAGTACATAACCTGTGATTAATATAAAATAAAAATGTTAAAAAAACTCACATGAAAGTGCATGCTGGAGAAGATGTGGAAAAGGGGAATCCTCCTCCATTGCTGGTGGGAATGTAAACTTATACAACCAGTTTGGAAATCAACCTGGCAATTTCTCAGACAATTAGGAATAGTGCTTCCTCAAAATCCAGCTATACCACTCCTAGGCATATATCCAAAAGATGCTCAAGTGCACAACAAGGACATTGCTCAACCATGTTTACAGCAGCTTTATGCATAATAGCCAGAACCCAGATGTCCCTCAAAGGAGGAATGGATACAGAAATTGTCATACATATATACAATGGAATACCACTCAGCAATTAAAAACAAGGAAATTATGAAATTTGCAGGCAAATGGGGGAATGTAGAAAAGATCATCCTGTGTGAGGTATCCCAGAAGCAGAAAGACACTCATGGTATATACTCACTTATATGTGGATATTAAACGTATAATGTAGAATAAACATACTAAAATAGGTACACTAAAAGATGCTAAGCAAGAAGGAAGACCGTGGATAAGATGATCAATTCTCACTCAGAAAGAAAACAAAACGGAAATTGGAAGAAGGAAAAAGCAGGAAACAGGACAGGAGCCTTCCATAGAGGGCCTCTGAAAGACTCTACCCAGCAGTATATCAAATTAGACACTGAGACTAATAACCAAACTTTGGGCAGAGTGCAGGGAATCTTATGAAAGAAGTGGGAGATAGTAAGACCTGGAGAGGATTGGAGCTCCACAAGGATAGCAACAGAACCAAAACATCTGGGCACAGAGGTCTTTTCTGAGACTGATACTCCAATCAAGGTCCATTCATGGATATAATCTAGAACTCCTGCACAGATGTAGCCCATGGCAGGTCAGTATCCAAGTGCACACACTTGTGTCCTAGTAAGGAGGACAGTGACTGTCTCTGACATGAAATCAATGGCTGGCTCTTTGATCACCTCCATCTGAGGGAGGAGTAGCCTTACTAGGCCACAGAGGAGGACAATGCAGCCAGTCTTGAGGAGACCTGATAAGCTAGGCTGAGATGGAATGGGAGAACGACATCCCCTACCAGTAGACTTGGAGAGGGGCATGGGTGGAGTTGAGGGAGGTAGAGTAGGATTGGGAGATAATGAGGGAGCTGAGGTACAAAATGAATAAACTTTAATTAATAAAAATGAAAAATAAGGATCCAAGATGGCTGCCACGAGAGAACACTGTGTCTGAGGAGTAGGAGAGCAGAAACAACGCAGAGAACAGGAGACTGAACTCTGGGACCTAAAACGCCAGCATTGTGAGTGCCAGGTGAGCGGAACTCCTATGGTGAAAAAATCAAGTGGGAAAACCCTACGGACACCCAGTTATTACCTGGAAAAATTTCCCAGTGACCAGCAGCGCACAGCTCTGATGGGAACAAGCAGCTGCGCTGGGTGCCTGCACCCGCCATTATAGACTGGATCACACAGTCTCGTGGGCAGTCTCAGGAGGAACCAGGCACCATTTTCACTGAACTGCACCCTGCGAACTCACACTCCACCCAGGTTCTGCTTCAACCCGCGGGTTTGCTGCAGGCTCAGACCAATCATCGGAACCACCCCAGACTGAGTGGATTGGGGGACCATTTTGACCAGTCCGCACACTGCAGGGGTGCACGCCAAATGCTTCCACCAGCAAAAACTCAGTCAGTGTGTGAGTCCGCCGGCGGGTCTGGGAGGAACCCGAGTTCTGCCTGAACCCACGGGTGTGCGGCGGGCACGAACCCATCACTGGAACCACCCCACATTGAGTGGATTGGGGGGCCATTTTGACCAGTCCTCACACTGCAGGGGCTCACGCCGAACGCTTCCACCAGCAAAAACTCAGTCAGTGTGTGGGTTCGCCAGCAGATCTGGGAGGAACCCTAGTTCTGTCTCAACCCACGGCTGAGAGGATCCTGGAACAATCTTGACCAGACCGCACACTGAGGGCGAAAGCTGCACGCATCCGCCAGCAAAAACCCCAGTTCGGGTGTCTGTCCACTGGCCACACAGAGAAGGCTTAGGGCACCATTTCAGACAGGCCTGCATAGAGCAGATGCACACCAACCCAAACCCACTGTGTGTGCCCCAAATATCATCTCAGACCCTGGTGCACAG
>CM053763.1:15918252-15944903 GCA_028658305.1 Pachyuromys duprasi
AAAAAAAAAGAAAGACAAAAAAAATGAAAAATAAGAAAAATGGGGTACAAAGCTAGAGAATTCTCAATAGAGGAATCTCGAAGGGCAGAGAAACACTTAAAGAAATGCTCAATGTCCTTAGTCATCAGAGAACTGCAAATCAAAATTATCATGAAATTTCACCTTACACCCATCAGAATGACTATAATCAAAAATTCAAATGACAACACATGCTGGAGAGGATGTGGAGAAAGAGGAACTCTCCTCCATTCCTGATGGGAACATAAACTTGTACAACCACTTTGGAAATCAATGTGGCAGTTTCTCATATAATTTGAAACAGTGCTACCTCACGATCCAGCTATACTACTCCTCAGTTTATATCCAAAATATGCTCAAGTACACAACAAGGTTATTTGCTCAATCATGCTTTTATCACCTTTATTTGTAACAGCCAGAAGCTGGAAACAACTCAGATGCCTCTCAACTGAGGAATGGATTCAGAATTTTTGTTATATCTACACAACGCAATATTACTCAGCAATGAAAAACAAGAAAATCATGAAATTTTCATGCAAATGGATATAAGTAGAAAAGATCATCCTGAGTGAGTTATCCCAGATGTAGAAAGACACATATGGTATATACTTACTTATAAATAGATATTAGATATATAATATAGGATAATCATACTATAATCTGTATACCTAAAGAAAAATTTACACAGTTTCAGTTTTTAATCTCTTTATGATATATATTCCCATTCAGTTCCAAAATTTCTCTAAATTATCGAAAACAGCTCTAAAATTCCAACATGTCCATAATATTCCAGTTTCTCTAAAATATCAAAACCTCTCAGTTGAGGTCTCTTGTAAAATAAAAAATGAGCTTCATATATTCTTACCAAGATGGAAGACCAAAGATATAGTCACAATCTCATCAAAGCCAAACCAATTTTAGCAGTGTAAGAAGGTCAGTACTTTCTGTGTGGGCAATCAAAGTTCTCTGTGTGTCAAAGAGCATGGTCTACTTCTCTAGTTGTCACATTAGCAACAGCATCCTCCACTTGGGGAGGAGCTATTTATTGAAGATATTTAGTGAAAAAAAGAGTTATAGTTATAAAATTATCTTATTTACATTTTCCTGGAGAAATCATCTTATCTTTCTTCCCAACACAACTCTACCTGACTATGCTCTTGTGATTTTTATCAAGTAACCCATTCCCAAGCTCTTTGAGTAGGAGGCCTTAGGAGACAGATCCCTTACTAAATTTTGTTTTATAATTTTCATGTGTTTCACAAAATAATGTTATTATAAAGGTAACTCATAATAACTTCTTAAATTGTCTAATAATAATTTAAATATTTAAACATTTATAACCTACAAGGGATACAACAAGTAAAAGCTATACTCATAATTGGGGTCATGAACATATTCATTAAAGCATTTTGTGTGTCTTTCTTGCTTTCTTATTCAAATTTTCTCCATATTTTTTGAGCTGATGAAATTATTGAAGACTCTCTTAGTATTTGCATGCAAATCATTAGACCTAAGCCATTTAGAAAATAGACACTTAGGTCTTTGACTGTACTTTAAGTATGTCTTTCTATAAAATAAAAGTACTGATTTTTATCTTTCTACTCCCTTGGCACCTGTTAGTAACCACTTTTTTTTGGCTTAAGTCATCTCAAGTCAATCTTTGCTATATTTAAAAATGACTCTCTAAATGTTATCAAAATTTTAAACCTAAACATGTAAATGATAATTTATCCTACAGAAAGTAAATATGAGAAAATGAATGCTATTGGGATGGAGAAAGTATTCTGGATATCCATATTAAATCTAAGTATCACTAGTTTTTTTTTTACAAGATAGAATCACAAGTAGTTAAAAATTATGTATTTGTATACTTGTCTATAAAGAAAGTTTAAAATTTTTGCAGGTAAAATTTTTGCAGATTATATTAGCAGGTAATTTGAGTCAATACATATAAAAGAATGTTCCACTAACAAGCAGTTACTCATATATATTTTTATAATAACAAGGAATAATCAAAATTGGCCAAATTAAAACACTTTAAATTAATGGCAAGATGCTCATTTTTTCTAAGATTTCTCATAGATCCTTGAAGTTATGCAGAGCACATAAGTATATACATTAGTGTTGAAATGCTGGGTACATCTCAATGTGTGCTGAACCTAGAGACTGTCTGATAAGACAGCCAGGTATTGAGTTAATGTCATATAGAGCATGAATATTCTGGACTCTTTTATTGGGCTGGATATTAGGACATCACTACTTTGCATTACTCGACAGAGTGTGTAATTTAAAGCTAAATTGTTTATTTTTGAGATTGTTTTCTTTAAAAAATTTATACTTCCATACCTAAAGCTATTTGAAATCTTGAAAAGCAAAGCCATGGGTAAGAAGAATAGCACTGCATTCATTTTTAAGCCATACTTTGTATGTAGAATTATATGTAAATTAGTACATGCTATGGTAGTTTTAACAAACAGTCCTCTAATATTTTACAATGAAATGGAAAATACTGCTGAGAAAAATAAAAATGACTAAATAATGGAGACATCTGTGCATAGATATAAGTCTTACTCTTTTTAAGGTATTAATTTTCCCAACATCCATAGATTCAAAATGATTTAAATAAAAATTCCAATAGGATTTCAGTGCTTCATAGTGTTATGCTTCTCTTAAAAATCTCAAAATTTTCAATAAATAAAGGACTTAACAAATAAATTTCAAAATAATAATCATTTTGTGACCATAGGTTATCTTTTATATCAGGTTCTAGGTAGCTGTATTCATCAGTACATCTCATTGGCATAAGTATAGAAGAAAAGATTTAGGAGTTTAGATCTAGCTAAAATCTAGATTCTAGGTAGAATAAGAGTGGCCAAATGTTTCCACAGTTGCCAAATAAGATTAACAGAGAAAAGACAGTCTGTCTTCCCAATAGTGCTGGAGCACACGTGCTGATAGCAAGCCGGAGAAATGGACACAAATAGAAATACAAATTCAGCATTGTACAGTACTCATAAAGAAGACTATGAAATGTCCAAGTAAAGGTGGCACAAATAATTTCAATTACATACTTAGACATATTCAGGGAAAAGAGTGGGCTATCCAAAAATGGTTTCTAATAGTATTAAAAACCCAGAACAGACTGTGATAATATTTGAGGGAGAAAAACACAGTCATAAAATTTAGCTGGTATGTCTTCATAAGTTCTGATAAATTCATTAGAAGATGAGTTCTGTCCAACTATTTTTATTTAATTCTTTCAGACCACATGTGACTTAAATTTTTCTGAAATTTATATTTAATAATAGAAGATTCTAGGTGGAACATACAGATAATTGAAAAACCTTTAGGACAAGAGCTCCACAAAGACCAAATAAATCAGGGCACAGGGGTCTTCTATGAGACTGTTTCTCCAACCAAGGACTATGTATGGATACAAACTATAACCCCTGCTCGGATGTGGCCCATGGTAGCTCAGTACCCAACTGGGTACCCTAGTAAGGGGAACAGGGACTATTTCGGTCATGAACTCAATGGCTGGCTTGTCAACAGTCCTCTCCTCCGTCCCCCCACCCCCAAAGGAGGAGCAGCCTAACCAGATCCTAGAAGAGGACATTGCAGCCAGCCCTGAACAGACATGATAAGCTAGGGTCAGATGGAGGGGGTGGGGGGAGGTCCTCCCCTATCAGTGGACTTGGAGGGGTCAGGGAGAAGATGAGGGAGGGATGGGGAGAGTGGGAGGAAATGAGGGAGGAGGCTATGGCTAGGATACAAAGTATATAACCTGTGATTAATATAAAAATAAATAAATTACTTAAAAAAAAGAAAATCCTTTAGGATAGTTCCATTTTGCTTAAGAGAAGAAAAACATGCATTCTTAAGATTCCCATATCATAAATTTCTATTAAAATTTATAAGTAAAATTGTCTACTAGAAGAAAGCACATTAGGTAAATAGTAGTAAATGTGTAAGAAAGACAATACAGCAGCCTATATAAATACAGCATAGCCTATAGATACCACACGGTAAAAGATAAAACAGAAAATAAGAACAGGCATGTAATCCTGCTACCTTGAAGGATTATGTCTAAGAAAATTCTAATATTGAATAAATATATCAACCAGAGATTGAGAAAGTATTGCCAACCTAAAGAAAGATAAATGCACAGAAATCTAAATTAGGCAATATCCAGCAGACTTTGACACCATATCTTTAAATTGATGAAATGATGCAGTTATCAATCTACTTTCTATAAACAGTGAAAGCAGGTTTCAACAATGAGGTAAAATGAAGACTCCAGTCAAGTAATATTTGTCAACAGCCTGAAAACAAAGTAAAATAGAAGAGGGCAGTTTTCAGCCAGACTAAAGTGTTAATGTACACAAAGAAATGAAAATAATACATGGCTAAGTCTGAATGAGCATTCATATGAAAAATTCACTTATAACTTATATCCTAAGTGATTTAAAATATGTACTTATAAATGCATTACCAAAATATGAGCAGGGATTTTATCAACTGAAAGTATTTATAATAAAATTTAGTAACTCAAAAGTTAATTTCAAATAAAAGAAAATTAGCAAATCAATTCCTAACAGTGCTGGCAGGAAATATACTGCCATTACACCAACATATAGTCTGTGTATCATAGAAGCAAAGAATGGAGAGAAAGCTACTTTTGTCGTTATCATACGCTAAGTCCAAAAGGGTATTCTAAAATCAGAGGACTGGCAATGTTTGGGGTACTTATGCTTATGCTTTCCAAGGCACATAAAAGACCCCTGTGTTGTTAGAAATGCCCGACAGTGTTAGGACATGCGGAATTTAAAAATATTTTAATTAAATCACACATATGATGCTAATTTTTTGTCAGCTTGACACAAACTATAGCTATCAAAAAGGAGGGAGCTTCAATTGAGAAAAACGCCTCCATGAGTCTGGACTGTAGGAGAGTCTGTAGGATATTTTCTCAATTCATTATGGGTTGTGCCACTTCTGGTCAGTTAGTGCTGAGTACTGTAAGAAAGCAGGCCTGAGAAAGCCGTGAGGAGTAAACCAGTAAGTAGCATTTCTCCATGGCCTCTGCATCCACTCCTGCCTTTAGGTTCCTAACTTTTCTTGTCTTGACTTCCTTCGGCGATGGACTATAATATGGACGTGTAAGCCAAATAAATCCTTTCCTCCCCCTCACTTTTTGTCATGACCTCTCATCAGAACAATAGTAACTCCAACTAACATTTTTTAAAAATATTTTCCTCATTTTCTCTATTAGGTGGCTACATTTTTAAATTTAGCAGGTAATTTTTAAAAGGAAAGGAGGTGGCTGGAAAGAAGATTCAGTGTCTAACATGCCCATCACAAGAAGGAAGTAGGTTCAGACCCCTAAAACATTACACATGTTAGATAGGCATGGAGCTCTCCTTTAATTCCAGTGCTCAGGGTACAGAAGCAGAGTACCACCAGAACAATTCACCTAGCTAGACCAACTACCTCAGTGAGCTCTTTGTTCTCTTGAGCAGTCCAGAAAGACATCTGACATTAACTCCTGGCCTCCATATAAAGCACGTACATACATGTGCATCAACACATATGTGTGTGTCCACACACGTGTCAATATTTATATACACAGTCAGACACAAATGAAAATCAATAAAATAAAAAAATAAGGAAAGAGTTTAAAGCAAAAAAGTATTCTTCTATTGTTTTACACATTTAAGGATATTTTGGAAATCAAACTTCTTGTCTTGTAGAATTGACATTTGAAACCTACATATGAATAAGTTACTGAGAAGCATTATTCACATGCATTTAGCAAGTTGGATGTTTGCAACTACCCACTCAGTTTCAAAGAATAAAGGAATGACAATACATTTGTCAATAGGACTTGGTGAGTACTCTGAGTGCTTACAGAGAACAGCACATTTTATCATTGCAGAGGTGTTAAGTGGCTGTTGATGACTTAGACACTTAGGTTTTCTTTCTCAGGAGCATCAGTGACTGTTCTGCTATGTGATCTTTGCATCTTTCCAAGGTGTCACTTTCATGGCTTACAAAACAAGTTTGAGAAGTTATTTGGTAGATCCTTGTCTGTGCTTTGTGGTCAGATGATGACTGGGGGATGCAGTAAAGTCTCTGAACTTACTGTTTTTTTAATAAACATAGATAAGAGAAACTTGCAAGTTTCTCATAATTTTAGAAGCTATGATTTGAAATGATACTTTTCTTTTATTATTGTATTTTATGTCGGTGGAGGGTTGAGTGGTGAGTAGAAGTGGAGATGTGCTGCCTTATTCAGTCCTCAAGATAATGTTATGAAGAGGGCATTACTCATGTTCCTAATGTTGAAATGGTAATATAATCTGAAGGGTAAAAATGCTAATAACTGGCAATGATGTTTTGCATCAAGTCCATTGTGTTGCCAAGTCCATGTCTCTCTGATCTACAAGCTGCCTCCCAATATTGACTAGCTCTGTGCTGCACGTAGAACAGCACCCTACTACACTACTGGGTGGATAGCTAGCTCCATGTTATTAGAAAGCATGGAGTCAAGTCATCAAAATCTCCGTCCTAGAAGTGTTAGTGAGTTATTACCTATGTTTTATTCTTTTGTCTAAGCATCATCAAATGCAAACGTCAATAAAACCTTGTCAGGAGATGAGACCTCATAATCAATAAACAAAAGACTTCTTTGAAGCAGCATGAAAACAAAAGCAAATAAAATCAAGTCATTGCCTTGGAGAAAAGTGCCTAATGACATCATTAGCTAAAGTCATTTCATATCAAATGGAGAAGCTATCTTTTTTCTTTTTTTTTTTTCTGTTAAAGAGCTTTGGTTTCACTCAGAATCAAATTTACTGTAGATTTAAAACAAAGTACACTAAAATCATTGAAGCAACTGAATAATGAAGTCTGATATAAAACCATTAATTGCAAATTCCATTAATTAAGATATGGAAATCTGTTCTGACTCTTAAGTCACTTGTTCATTCCTTTTCAGATGGTTTCATTTGATTACTCAGTGCTCCTCATTTAATAATTTATTGGCTAAACCATCTATCAAACATTAGACTCAGGTAAAATGACAAGAATAATTAAATTTACTGTGTTGAGAACATCATTTTTCTTTCAATGTTATTTTAAGTTTACCAAACTCTTGTTATTCTCATTAAAAAGAGAAGCACTCTCTCTAAAAACACCCATAGCTCTGATTGAGGCATCCCAGAAGGAAAAAAATACATATGGTATATACTCAGTTATTTAGACCTATAAGATATGATAAACATACTGAAATCTATACACCTAAACAAGATAAACAAAAAAGAGGACCCGGGGTAAGATGATCAATATGTACTTAGAAAGACAAATGGGATGTAGGAGAAAACAAGTAACAGGACAGGGTCCTACCACAGAGAGCCTTTGAAAGACTCTACCTAGCAGTGTATCAAAGCAGAAACCGAGACTCATAACCAAACCTTCAGCAGAATGCAGGGAATCATATGAAAGAAGGGGCAGTTAATATGATCTGGAGAGGATAGGAGCTCCACAAGGACCAAATATATCTAGGCACAGGGGTCCTATATGAGACTGTTTCTCCAACCAAGGACCATATATGGATATAACCTAGAACCGCTGCTTGCCTGTAGCTCTTGGTAGCTCAGTATTCAAGTGGGTACCCTAGTAAGGGAAATAGGACTATTTCTGACATGAACTTAATGGCGGGCTCTTTGATCACCACAGCCAGCAAGGGAGGAGCAGCCCTCCTAGGCCACAGAGTACTTTGCAGTCAGTCCTGAAGAGACCTGATAAACCAGAGCCAGATGAAAGGGAGGAGGTGCTCCCCTATCAGTGGACTTGGAAATGGGAAGGGAGCAGATGAGGGAGGAAAGGTTGGGTTGGGAGGGAATGAGGGAGTGGGATTCACCTGGGATACAGAGTTAATAAAATGTAACTAATAATAAAAATAAATAACTAAATAAATAAGAAAAATAAAATCAAAACACCCATAGCTTTTGAGGCCCTGTAGAATATAGTAACATTGTGTACTGTTGAGCTTCTCAATGCCTGTTTACTCATGCATTTCTTATGCTCTTTTCCATCAGTAGAAACAGAGGCAAAGGCGTTATCACAGTCTTAAAAAACAGCAATCAAATGGATATGGCAGAATTTTGCTTCCATGTTTTGACAAATAAAAATCAGCAACATACAATTTAAAGGGTTTTGGGTTGCATTCAGCGTTTTGAATAGCCACATTAAAACTTATAATAGACACTTAATCTGACTTTTGAGACATTTTTCACTTATGTAAATTCCCTTTTCCCACTTTGTTTCTAAGAAGTTATTTCTAAGAACATGTGCTTTTGAATCTAATTTAGTGAAGATTCATGTCATCTACTTATACTCTGATTATCTGTCAGGATAGGAATCAAATAAGAGGCTAATTTGCCATATTGAAAAGAGATGACATGAACTAATTTATATGTTAGATTGAAATGTGCTATCTAAACTTGGCTGTCCACACATTGCATTAGAATTGTGTAATGGTATATCCTTCTTCTAGACTCCTGCATTCTTTTAAGGAAATGTATACTAAAAGAAAACTCAATTGATCCCATAAAAGAAAACAAGATTAACATCAATAGCATGCTTGCCCTAGAAGTGGAATTCTTACTATCAGTATAGAATGGGTTGTACTAGAGGTCTACAAGTGAGCTTAATTTATACTATCACTCTGAAAATTAGAATAACAATGTATTAATTGAAAATAATTTTAAAATGAACTACACTCCAAAACAATTAGGTATACATTTTGTTTAAATTTTTTGAAATATATATACACTGGAAGAAACTGTACGAACATATGGTTTAGATTTGTAAAAAGAATTATGAGAAACAACTACTTTAGAATAACTGTTTCCTTTCTATGTAGTCTTTCATATCATGTGTGCATATTTTCAGTTGCTTTATTAGCTAATCAACACACTATTTCCTCTCAAAATTTCACTTACTGCTTCTCTTCAGCACTCTAACTTTCACAATTGGTCTGTAGTCTGCAAATTTGTATTCACTGTCCCAACTGAAACAACTAAGTCATCTCTCTCCAGTGTCTGTAAGCCCCACTTGGATCAGGTTTTGTGATTCAGCATATAGAATAAAATGCTCTTTTGTTCATATTCTAACTTCAGACATTGAACAAAAGCCTAGAATATATTTGAAATCTATTTTGAATCTCAAAATTAAAAAAAAATTCCTATAAGGAATGCCAGAAAAGGAAACTGTGGCAAGGATCTCAAGAGAACAGCTGGACTCAGTAGGTCTTGCACTTTGGGCTCTGAGCTGGGCTAAGATGGAAGATGATGAACCAGGTTACATTGTCCAAACACTGCCTTCAGATTTCTGACTCTTTTATGATCATAAATATCATAAATCAAAAATAAATATTCAAAATTCTGGCCTGCAGAGATGGTTCCAAAGAAATGTGTGTGCAGTAGTCTTGTACAGGGCCAGAGTCAATTCTCAACATTTGTCCTGGGAAGCTCACTGCCACCTATAGCTCTGATGCAAGCTCTGACCTTAACCTGCATTCATGTCCACATGACCGTGAACACAAAAAACACATAACTAATATCAAGAAATATTTAAGAAATCTGTATATAATTTTAAAATGCTTATAGCCAAAATAATTTGAGTCGTTATTGAGTTGAAATGAGTATTTATGCATACCAGTTATAAGAAAGCACAGTCAGTTGAGAAGGATGATATCACCCCAGCAAAAGCTTGAAGGGACTATTATTTGGTCAAGACTACTCTGGCTGTATTGTACACACAGGATTGACAAAAACAATGAATTTCTGAGACAGAGAAAGTAGAGGTAAGGGAAAACAAAACCCCTTTGCCAAAGACAAGGCAAAAGAAACACATTTATTACCATTCTTTTCCAAACTGTGTCTACTGTTCAATAGAAGACTGACTAACATGTCATTCATTGGCAGGAAACTCAGTCTTTTGAGGTACACAGTCCAGTTTTCAGATATGCCCACATGTTTGCGACCATTGCCACACTTAAGTTTAGAACATTTTTAGCACTGGGAAAAGAGACCTCACTTGTTATCTTTTCTCCATTCCCCTAGCCCTGTACAGCCACTAATTTGTATTGCACACCAGAGGTTTGGCCGTCATTAGTATCTCATATAAATGAACCATGCAACGTGGCCTTCTTTCATTTAGCATGCTTTGGTGCATGTCAGTACTCCACTTCCAGTCCTTTTTGTGGCCAAATGATGTTTGTGTACAAGCATGCCATTATTACATATTTTTTTCTTAGACTGATGGACCTTTGTGCTGTTTGAAGATTTTCTGCTATAAATACTGCTGAATATAAACATTAATGTCTTCTAAATATTTTCATTTTATGCATGTGTGTGGTTTGTCTGCATATATATCTGTGTAATGCATGAGTACCTGGTTCACACAGAAGCCAGAGACAGCACTGGACCTACTGGAACTGGAGTTACAGAAGGATGTAAGTGCCAAGAAAGTAGTAAAAACTGAATCAGGGTCTTCTGCTAGGAAGTGCTCTTACTTGTTGAATCATCTCTCCAGCTCCTCCATTGCTAATGTAGTACATTGAATCATAGAATTTTGAGCATTTTTTCCCTGAGTTCTTCTTACTCTGCATACATTTGGCAAACACCTAGTACCTTCCTACCCTATCCTAGGTAATGAAATTAAATCTTATATTTTCTTATAAAAGTTTTATAGTTTTAGCTCTCAATTAAGCCTTCACATATTTTGAACTAGTTTTATGTACACTGTGAGATTAGAGGTTAGTTTTTTTGTTTTGAATTTAGATAGTCAACTGTACTAACAGTAATCATTGCTCTCTTTAGGTATAGTGAACTGATGTTCCAGAAAAAAAGAATCTTCTAAGTTGGAGATACTAGAACCCCTATCTACCAATCCTGACTCTAATGTTGCAGATCTGAGCTAAACGATTCATGTCCATTGTTAGTACTACTTAACAGCAATTTATTGCTTGCTTTGGTGTTAGATATAACATCCACTATTTGTGTTTTGCTACATCCACCTTAATGGTATTCCCAGTAACTTAGTTTTAAAATGCCTTGATTTTTTTATATTTCATTTCTTCTCATTATATGACTACAAGAAGTCATGGAATTACTTCAGTATTAGAGCATGTTATTAGGGAAACTTGAATCCATGTTTCAAAGTTGTGTGTTACTCACTCTTGGTTCAAGAATATACTGTTTCCCATTTATGTTGAAAATAGGTTTGTGTTTGCTGAGATGAAAAAATATATATAATTTTTCCTTGTCCACAGAATATCCTTGCTTCAGTTTTAATAACTTTATTTGGAAAATTATTCATTTATTTCTTATGTAACATTTTATTTATTCAATTTCAGAATATATAAGCATCTTATTTACAATATTCACTAATTTCATGGAGGAAGGTTTGGACTCTCTATTAATAGATTTTATATCTCAGACTGTTCTTGCCATAACACTGTAAGTACACAGATGTTCCAAAAAAATTGAGGTTGGCATTAGATCATCCTATGCCTTGATTTATTCTTCTTATGTAAAGGAAAATATTTACATTATTCCTAGAACATTGTGAAAATAGCTTACATATTCAGATAGAATCTGATGCTTAGAAAATAATGTTTTAATAGCTAGAGAGCTGGTTCAGCAGTTAAGATTATGTATTGCTATTACAGAGGACCTAGATTTGGTTCCTAGCACGCACATGGTAGCTCAAAACTGTTATAATTAGAATTCCAGTGTAACTGATGCCAACTTCTGACCTCATCAAACATATACATGACATGTGCATATATGTAAGCAAACACACACATGCATACATACATACATACTTACATACATATAATACATATTTTAGTTGTAGGCTTCCTGGGACAACAGTCCCAAAATACAAACATAAGTTTATATTTTCCCACATTATATGTAATTTACAGATGGTAATTAACCCCATCTATCTTCAGGCAATGGGTAGATTTTATTAATGAATTTGACAAAAAAATCCATAAAAATAAAATAATTTGTGACCTAATGAGATTTTTTTAAAAAATATTTCTTATATTACATTATTTTATTTTATATATGAAATAGTGTCATATAACTAGAATTATGCACTACTCAAAAGACAGAAGATTGTCCATCAAGGGATATATCATTTATTGAAGGGCATCATTAAAGCAGTTGATTTTACACAAGATACTGGTGAAATATACCAATATACATATTGGTAAAACAATCATAAATAATATTGATTAAGTTTCTAGGTAAAAAGTATTCAGTGAGATCTATGATATATCCTTTGCTTTCTACTTTTGTGCATATGGCCTTTTCAGTTGTTCTTAATCTATGTTCTACCTTCTTTTCCCTCAAGACTTGACTGTGCAACATTTTTACGCTCACACAGCTTCCCCTGCATTCATAATGCTAATTACTCCTGAAGGAGCATCTCTATCTTGTCCTTTCTATCTCCCTTCATTGGACCAACTTAATTACATGGACTATTTTGTTCTAGAAAATATACTGACAGATAATTTTCCCAGTTGCACTCCCCAACTATTAAAAAGAAACTTATCCCTCACTTTCATTTCCTCAAGTGATTGGTTCCAGTGCTGAGTTTAGCATGGCTTCTAAAATGAAAATGTGCTAATGATTCCAGGGAAGTGTAAAAGAGGAACATTAGCAAATATTCAACACAGCGCCAAGGGGATATAATGCAGCCAGTACTGTCACGTGAATTATTTCAAACATTTTAAATTGCTTTATGGTATCTTAATGTAATATAATTATATACACATTTTAAATTTATCTGTAAGATACACAAATATTGAAAAGAAATCTGTTTCTAAGACACGTATGATGATCTGTTTATAGTGTGTTTACTGAGAAGGAATATCTTCCACTTTGTCAGCTATGCTCTTTTATCATTTTTTCTTCAGTTTCCTGTCTTTTCTTATACAAAATCTAGTCCTCAAGCTGAGTGAAAATTGGCTGTGAAATTATTCTTTGTTGCAAATAAACAAACAAGCACAAATTTCCCCATAAGTTTTCTGCTGTCTTGTTTTTAAAACGTTCAATTTGGATTAATTTTTATAATACTGTAACCTTGATCAGGGATTACAATTGAGCTGTACAGCCATAGTATACCCACCTTCCATATGAACTCAAGCTAAACAAGTCATGCATAATTGTTCCTTTTTCTCGTTTTTCTCTAATACTAGGGGTCTTTGTGTGCCAGGATAGCGTTTGTTACTAAGCGGCATCTCCAGTCCTCACTTGACCTTTTTCTTTTATCCTTTTTTTTCTTCCTTCTTTCTTCCCTTCTATCTTCTCTCCTTCCCTCTCTCCCTTCCCCCTCTCTGCAAAGTCATTGTAAGGATCTCAGGCTAGCCTTGACCTTACATTTCTCTTAACCTGACCTTGAACTTGTGACAGTCTAGAATCCTGCCCTCCCCCAAAAAATCAGTGGTCAGTTTATTAACACCAGACCTGGGTATGCATTTACATTCTGGAAAAACAAAAACAGAAGAGTTTCCCAGAGGGGAATTTACCTTAAAATATAATAAATTTGTATTCAATTCAAAAATTAAGCAAGATACAGTATTCAGAATATCTTAATGATTTTCAATGTCACTGGAAAAGGTGCCGAAGCCATAGCAAATGTTTCAATAAAAGTCTTACCAATTCTCAGGCCAGATGAATTTAAAATCATCCCCTAAAATCAACATCATAATAGTTATTAAAGTAGACTCAATAAAAAGCACAAACATAAAGTTATTTGGGTTACCAGCCATAAAGTTTAAGTGTGGTAGTAAAATCTATGCAATAAATATTGAAGTTTAGTTTTGTTTATTATTATTAGACAAAGTCTCATGCCTCAAACTTGCAAGGTAGCTATCTGCTTGCTTTTATATCACAAGTATTGGAATTGCAATCATTCTAGCAATGTACATTCTTAATAGACAAATGTCAAGTAAGATATAATATCACAATGTACATACTCATCTTAAATTCATACTTTTTGAAAAAAATTATTAATCAGGAAACTGAACTATGATGATAAATTGTGACTAGATATTTCTTTTGGTTATAGATACCAGAATATTATAATATAGAATAAAATTTTAATATTTAAGCAAAGAAATTATACATAATGTACTTTGCATGAAGAGCACTTCTATAGGTTCCTAAAATATACTACTTATTTTATAGTTTGTTTCCCAGTTACCCGTATTCAAAGAAAATAATGTGTGTCCTCTCCTTATTGGTTTATGGATGAGCATCATTTGGAACATTGCACTTTAGTTTAAATTTCATATTTGCCAAAACAAACTTTTATTACCAAGTATATTTTCTTTGGTGTGTATAACGTAGTTGTAGAATAATTAACCAATATTAAGCAACAAATATACAAGAAAACATTAGCTGCTTTTAGTAGATATTTTGCCACTAATGATTATTTAAATATATTAGCCCATGGGCTAACAAGTCACCTCTTCCTTGCTGTCAAAAAATAACTAACCTTAATTTCTTTAATTACTGTAATAAGCTGCATAAATATTTACAAAAGATGTAAAAAATAAACATATTTGCATTTGAGAAGGCTGAGTGCTCTGTTTCCATGGGAACAGTATTTGAGTCTAAAAGTCTATATAAAATATAGGCAGTAAACAGCATGAGAGCCCTATTAATCAGAAGTATTTTCCATGGTTCACCTTGATGGTCTTGGACTACTTACTGTATGAGAGAAAGAATTATAAAACCTTCTTTTACAAAACTTTATATTATGCACATCCTGTGTCAATGCTTCATGTCAAAAACCCTGACAGCAATTCAGATCACAGAAATTTTTGTAAGAATAGGAAGTTAATTCTCATTGTATTGTATGAAAATTTCTGGCATTTAGTTACACAACAAAACTCACATGAGGCAGAATACAGGGAATCTTTCGAAAAAGTGGGGCAGAGAAACACCTGGAGGGAACAGGAGTTTCACAGGAAGACCAACAGAGCCCAAAAACTGGGCCCCCCGGTGGCTGCAGAAATTGAAGACTCAAACAAGGACCATATATGGAGATGACCTAGAACCTCTGCTCAGATGTAGCCCATGGGCAGCTTAGTCTCCATGGGTGTTCCCTAGTAAGGGAGCAGGGGCAGTCTCTGGCATGAACTTGGTTGACTGCTGTTTGATTACCTTCCCTTGGTGGAAAGTTAAAGAGAGAAAGAATATCCAGGGAGTTCTGATGAGACCTGAGAGGTTAGGGTCAGATAGTAGAGGAGGAGGATGCCCCCTATTGGTGGACTAGAGGAGGGGCATGGGGGATGAAAGGGGGGGTCAGGGAGGAGATGATGAAGGAGGCTAGCAGAGATACAAAGTGAATAAATAATAATAAATAATAATAATATAAAATTAGAAAATCTGTTTGATAAACCCATTTTACAGATGCTTTAAATGAATCTTAAAATAACATAATTTATATGAAGGAATATATGAACCTTTTTAGTGAATATTAATTTTCTTGAAGTGGAAGCCACCAAAAAAATGCTGTTTATTGGCTTACTTCCATGATTGCTCAGTTATCTTACTTTTAAAAATTAATTTACTTTACACCCCGAGGGTGCTACCTGTCTCCCCTTTTCCCACTACTTCGCACTTCACCTCTTTCTCCCTTCCCTTCTCCCTTTCCTCCTAGAAAAGGGGAGCTCTGCTGTACTAACCTTCCCTAGTACATCAAATCACATCAGAACTGAGCTTATCTTTATACCCCTAGGCGAGGCAAGGTAGTGCTTCCAGAGAGAAGTAATCCAAAAGCAGGCAACAGAATCCATGAGAGAAACAGCCTTCGCCTTCCACTCACCAGGCACCCCATATGAGGTACAGGTCTCCTGTTGACTACATGTATACAGAGAGCATAGGTCCACATGCTCCTTAGTTGTTGTCTCAGTTTCTGAAAGCGTACATGGGACTGGATTAGTTGTCTCGATTGGTCTTCTTGTGAGGTTCCTGCCCCTCCAGGTCTTTCCATCTTTTCCCCAACACTTCCGCAGGACCCCAGGAGCTCTGTGGTTAGCTGTCTCGATCCTCTGCTGGCTGAAGTCCTCCAGTCAAGTCCGAACACATAGAAGAGTATCACTATTAGTGTCAAGGGATGGCTCTATACTATGGATTGGATTAGTGAATATTATTGATACTTAGGCAACGATTATTTCTTCATAGACCATATTAGTAAAATCATAAGCACTTATTAAAAAAATAGTTTTATAGGCAGCATTGACCAAATGACATACTCTCAAGTTAGGCATGGTTTTGGTTTAGGTATATAGAGGAAGCTAAAACCCAAGTTGGTGATTTAAGCATGTCTTCATATGTCTGTGAATATCTGTGTCTCCTACATACATTTTAATATGTATTAGACCAAGATTAGTATATTCACTAAAGTTCTAGTAAGACAACTAAATGCTACATAAAGTAGAAAAACTGCTGTCATAATTGCTGGGTTTTAAATTCAAAACAATGGTATTGACAAATAAAGAGAACAGAAGTCAAACAGACTTAAATAAAGGTCTACAGAAGATGGAGAAGTGGGTAATGAAGACATGAGATGTTCCAGTTGAGAGGTGTGATTGACTCTTTCTGGATGGAGAATTTCATGCTCTTAGAAAAAGTTCTGAAAGAACTCATTATTTCATGTAATATTCTGTTTATTCACAATGATTCTATCCATGGGTGTGATTTTGTAATCATTTGTTATACTGTTCATTTGTTCTTTTTTTATGTCTATGATATTTTAATGAAAAAATTGAAGTTATTTGCATTTCATATAAACAACATATGGGTAAGATGCTAGTCTTTTTCAATGATTAAAAACCTTGAATAAAGAGAATTATGTGAAATTGGTATGTTTCCTGACATAAATTCAAGTAAAACAGTTGACTCATTAATCCTGTCATTTAAATTTTGCTCAATACAAATAAATTTATTTCAGTGTGAAAAATGTGAGATAATTAAACGATGGAAATTTTCATTACATTCCTACAGATCAATAGGTGACAAATGATGGTGTTTAGATCATGTTACTAGATTCTATAAGAAACTCAGAGCTAAAGCAAAGAGGCTTTTGTTCTGTATAACTTTTCATTCTTTTTTATTTTTCCCAAAAGATCTTTTTCAGAGCCCCAGTATCCAATGTCTTTGAAATCAAAAGCAAAAGTGTGTCATTAAAAATACCACATTGTCTTAATGTTTTACATCAAGTTAGTAATGCTGATATTATCACATCCCAACAGTTTCATTGGTCATCAAAATTCACTAATAGTTTTGAAAATAATTAGTACTGTTAAAATATTATGACAGTAACTTCCTTTTTTTTTTTACTAGTTATCCAGTCATCTACTTAAACATATAAAGTATGTAAATTCTATTTGTCCTCATAAAACCTGTCTTCTATTCCACATTGTCTGTCTGGAAAAGCAGAGGCATGGGATGCTCAAAACCCTCCTGTGGTATCAGAGTGTGAAGGGAGGCTAGCTGAAGATGCTCAGGGCTAAAGGATACAGAGAGGGAAATGAACAGGAGTGCAGTAGACATGTAGTTCCTTGTGAGGAAGAACTACTACTCTAAAAGGAAAAGTTAGATATTGGTTTGAAGGATATTATGGATCCAGTAACATTCCACAAAGAAATAAGTATTAACTAAATTCACCAATAAACTTGTCAAAGAGCGAATGAACCAACAGTGGTTCACCTCTGCTCTATTGTCTGTACTTCAGAGAGCTGGAATACTATTCAGCATATTCTGTCTACCCTGTTAAGATTTTTCAAAGGAATTTGAAGACAAATAGAATTTCAATTTCCAGAGACTTTTTTGACCTTTCTTTTAAGAAATATTTCAAAGATTTCTTTTTAATCTTGCAACACCTATAAGAAAATTGTGTTTGAATATTAGTTTATAAGTCCTTAGCTCTTATTGAGTCATAGTCCCTGATGATTGAGATTGTTTGCAGGAGAGAAATCAGAGCCAGTCCAGTTACAACATAGGTTCTAAGGAACAAAATCCTTCCATAGCAGACAAAACTCCTTTCCAACATTTTGTTTGTTCATGTGGTTATACTTTCTAGAAAAAAAATAGAGCAAAAGAGATTACTTGTGTCATGAAAGAACCAATCTCATCAGCCTCTCATATCAAGAATTTACTAAAAAGATAGTGATGCATATATGTTTTATAGAAAAAAGATATAATAATTGCCAAAAATCTGAGTCAGAAAATTTCAGAAAGCCCATTGCAACCACACACAAACTATTCAAAATATTTGCTCCAAATTCTTTAGTATTAGATATATGCACCGTTTCTATGAAAGCCAGAGACTCAAAGTGTGTCATCCCCTCCATTTCAAAGTGTAAAATTTCTCCTTCTAAATATTCCTAACATTTCAGTAGAGTCAAAAATACACATACAATGTATGTCTCACCCCATAAATTTCACACTTTCTTGGTGAATCTCTCTGAGACAAGTTAAATATGGTCATTGTGATGTTTAATTGAGATTTCCAGCTTGACTGTATTATTCTCTGTGTGTCTGTAATAGTTTATATGGAAGCAACTGAGTCATAAGGGTTCCAAAACAATGTTCTTGGAAAGTGGTCACAGACAATGGGTGGCATAATTTTAAGCATCAGATCCCTAAGGGCATTTCCTTAGGTACATCTTTCCAACCCTTGATGAATGCCCATTCTTCTGCTTCTTAGATACCAATGGTGAGCAATTTTCATTCTCCAACACTATCATTTCTTCTTCTATCCAAGCATATGTGGCTAAATATACTATACCCTTCAAAATAATGAGGCCTCCAGAAAAATCTTTACACCTTTGATTTAAATAATAGTGTCATAGCCTATAGGATATGGTTTATTAAACCAAAAGTATTCACTATCAATGTCTTGATGGAAGTTTTTCATCTTCTTAGTTACAACTTATCTAAATATTAAGTCTTGGGACATCTGTTGTCCTATGACTCAATCTCTTTATCTCTCTGTCTCTCTGTGTGTATGTGTGTATTCTTTATGCATAGTATGCACATATATGTATATATACCTTATATCTATATGTGTATATACATATATGTCTACATGTATGTGTGGTTGTGCATGTGTATTAATGAGGGGGGACATCCACAAGCAATATTGTAGTTTTTAAAATCCCACAGAGAAAAAATGTGTATGTGGTATCAGTGCTGAGACTAGAAAGCTGTTACCAGCCCTCTGATGATGTGATGAACCAATTCTTTCTTTAGATTCTGGTGATTGTCAGGGACTGATGACATTCTGTGGCCACAGATTCTTCTCTCTAGCTTCAGGAATGTCACCATGTGGATTTCTCTGAATGACTCTCCAAATTTTCCTCTACTTACAAAGAAACACAAATTTGACCTGAATAATTGTCGTGTCCTTACTCTGGCATGACTTCCTTTACCCAATAACATCTTCAAAAGCCCATTACAGGTGAGGGAATCAAAAGTTTCTGTTGTTAGATATCAATATGTTCTTTATTTTTTTGTGGATGTAATCTACCCTAGATTGATGATAGCACACACAGACATCAACACTATTGATATATTAGGTTCTGCTTAATATCTGTCAGTGAGATCCCGTAGTGAATGAGAGCTAATAACTTTCTATACAGTACTGTAATAATTTCATAGAAAGTACAGAATTTACTGTAATTATCAAATGTGTACTGATATCAAAATATCAATATTATTATTCCCATATGCTTCTGTGGCCTCAGTTTAAAATATGGCCTAGTATTTATTTTTCACTTTGGTGTTAGGTTTCCCATTCATTTCCTCTCTCTTTTTCCCTCCATCTGATTCTCTCCACATCATTTAAGAATTGTCTTACTGTTACTTGTACCATGCACTTTGTAATATATTCATTATATAATAGCAAAGAAAGAGGAAGGTAGGACATAAAAACTAGGTATTTTACTTAAGTAGAATAAGTTTTAAAATATTAGATCATCTCATTATGTTTGAGATTTGGAACAAATTCAATTTGTTCCTGTGCTTTGTTTGTGTTGCATGGGGCTGAGCAAATTATGTTTTTATGCTGGTGATCAAACTGAAGCTATAGTGGCAGAGAAATTCTTATTATATCTGTGAATTTACCCAAAGTTTATAAAGAAATAAGCCTTCCCCCAAAATACAATTTTGGTATATGTACAAGCTCATCTGTTATATCTAATACTTAAGGGAAGCCAAAAATACTCCAAAACCATATCAGTTTTTGGACTCTGAATTGCTTCTCTGGTGTAGCATCAAGGTTGCAAAGAATAAAAACTTATTCTTAAAACTGCAGAGCAGGTCATCAATTAGAAAAGACTATTTATGGATGTTTAAGGGAAAATAACATATTAATTTGCCATTCATTGCCTTTGTTCTAGAAAAATATGGTTATTCGATTTTTTTAAAACTTCCAAAAAGAAAAACTTCTTAGCCATAAAATATAATTTGACTTAATTTTTTAATTTCCTCAAATTTTACATTAAAATATGATTAACATAGTCAGGCAGATTTATTCATTCATTCACTATTCTTCCTCACTATTTAATACAAATTTCACAGGTATCATTTATCATACATTATTATAGCCACTCATTTATATGACTCTCCCCTTGAAAACTGTAAGGACTTTGAAAGTAGGATATTTCATTTATCTCCGTAATCACTACCTGCAACATTAACATATGGTAGTCATTTAAAAAAGGTCTTGAATTAAAAGAAAACTGAAATTGAGAATAAATTGAAATGATTCTTAATAATTAGTCAGTGTTCATCCATCCAATAAAACCTAAATAGGTGATTCAGTGACAGTAAATGTGCTGGAGAAAGGCCTTCAATATATATAAATTGAGACTTGCTATCCACTGAAAGTCAGGCATCTGTCTTTGTGAAGCTCTGCTTTGTTCACATGGATGTGAATGATACCAAGAATGTTTCATGTATTTCAAGAAATTGAGACTGAATTTTTGTGTGGATCATTATGTTTGTACAGAGCAACATATATGAAGAGATGTTGTTAGAACCGTTTATTCTAAGAATCAGCTTGCACAGTTATAGAAGGTATCACAGTCTAATACCTAGTATCAGGATCCCAGAAAAATCTATGAACAATTTTAATGAAAGCAGGAAGTCTGAACATTATGAGTCAGAAAAGTAAATTTAGGTCAAAGCTCAGAGCATGAGTAAGCAGTAAACAAAGGGGCAAATTCTATTTCCTTCACATTTTATTACCTAATACAGACTGATTGCTCACTCTGACTTTTGGGGGGGGGCAGAGGGGCTTCTTAACTAATTTTTAAATGAGATACTAAATGTATCATTAAGTTCTAATTACATCTGCAATAACTGTTCTAGACATACACAGAAATATGTTTAACCTTTGTTGTACAAAGGCCACCTAAATTGACTCAGGAAACAATCATAACTGTCAATTAAAGCACAGTTACATAGGTCTCTTTTTTTCTCTCTTTCTCTAAATTTACTTATATATAATAAATATATTACTGTTAAAGTAACATTTACTGGCCTGATATAATTGTTGTCTTGGAGGCTTACTACCAATCTGCTAACATAGGCCTAGTCTTGTGAGTTTCTAGCCATCTTACAATCTAATCTAGTCCTAGAATCTTTTCAGTGTCTAAAACTTACTGCTGAATAAGCTCACCCTTCTAATTCATTCGGAACACTTACTAGCTGGTTCAACTCAGCTACTCTAGCTTATCACTCCTCTCCAAGATGACTAATTCAAAATGACTTCTCTCATTTTCTGACTGAATTGCTCTGCTTGGCCTTATACTAACTCTGGCAATATGTTCTAATCTTCTGGCTCCTTCTCATTCTCTGGCTCATTCTGTCTGGTTTGTTCTCTCTTCAGCTTGTCTTTGTAGAACCTTTCCAGGAAAATTGCCATACTCCATATCACCTTCTCTACCTACTCATTTAAGTCACCTCTCTTTCCTCTGTGTTCCTGAGAGAGTTGGGTGTTATCTTCTTTCTGACTCATTCTATCAGATTTTTTTATCTGATAAAACACTTTGTCTGCCCCTCAGTTCAACATCACTTTCAAGCATGGCTGCTTTTGTTTACAAACTAACTTTGACTACATTGTTTGGGATTAAAGGTGTGCATTAAGAACATGACTGCATTCTAGCCAAAGGGATTAAAGGTATGACATTGCAGCCAGAGCACACAGACCTAGAAGGTCTTTGGATGTGATCCTTGCCAGAACACCAATGTAGCTGTATTAAAATTCCTCTACATGCATGTTACAGAAATTTCAGTTTAAACTTGAAATTTTTCATGAAAAATGTAGTCAGTTGTCTACATGACAGTCTGATTAGATTTTAATGCTGACTTCGGCAGAACGTAATGTTAAATAAGGGATAGTCCTTCTTGGTTACTTTTGAATAACAAGTTAAATAAGGTACTGCCTACCTCAATTATTTCATATTCTCTTTCTCATAAACTGGTATGTTGTGATAACCAATAAACACTTTGCATTTGTTATGTTAATTATGGAATATATGATAACCCTATTTATATTTCTGAAATCTTAAAGTACTTTATTAAAAGAGACTGTTATATGTAGAAGAATTTTTATTCAGAAATGTGGCTCCTTTGGCAAGGATCACATCCTAAATCTGGTTGAAATGCAGACATGCTCTTAGTACTCACCTTTACTCCCAAATAATGATGTCTAAATGAAGAACAGACAAAGTGATGAATCAGGAAATATTTGCAGAATAGGATATGCCCAACTCTCAGAAAAGCAGCACAGGAAGGAGACTATTTAATAGAGCTCAGAGAAAGGCCATGGAGGTCAAAGAGTTGAGTTCAGTCAGTTGGAAGTTGATGCTAAACCAGTGCAGTGGAGTTGAGTTTGTTTTGCAGTTCATGGCAATTGAGATTATGAGTCCATGCAGTTCAGTGCACTTCATCAGAGGCATCTGAAACTAGAGATTAAGAAGGAACCAGATTAGAACAGATTGCCAGAGTTAATTTTAGGGCAAACAGAACAATTCAGTCAGAAGGCTTGAGAAGCCAGCTTGGAGAAGAATGAGAGCCAGGAGAGCCTGAGTTGAACCAGCCAGCCAGAGTTCAGAAAGAACTAGAAGGCATGAGCAATAAGCCTCTGAGAAAATAAATGCATCAGGCAAATAAAAGTTATAGGTACAAGTATGGTTTAAAAGACTTTGAAAAAATAATCTGCAAAATTCATCAAATCTTAATAAATAAGTAATAAGACATTCATGGTTCCCACTCACTTCATTAAGCTTCGTAAGTCACTTTCGTTACCCTGGATTGACAGTTACCTTCTGTTGTGTGTCTTTGCTAAAGGAGACTTGGAGAAATATCTGATCACCCCAGATTCCAGCAACAGACCAAATAAACTATTCTTCCAAGATCCAACTTGGCAAACCAATAAGTTTACTGGGGCTAACAGGACTATGGAGGTGCATTTAGTTACAGGAGTACAGATGGCTAAGAAGCAGCTAAATTATCAAAAAAAGCTCAGCCTTGTGATAAGTCCTCAAACAGTTAAGTCTCTCATTGTTACTCAAGAAGTCAGAAAGTCTCTTCTCTCCAGTAATTGTCTATTGCTTCCAGAACCATTGGCAGAGACCTCATGAATCTTGTATCTTTTGGACAATTTCTTATGTTTGTGAGTTATTCACTTGTTTAGTTTCATAAGCATCCATGCTTCCTTCAAAGAGGATTGTTTGAATTCAGAAGAAATTATTTCATTACATCGTATTATGGGAGTTTTACTCTCTATCCATTCATGTATTCTATCTTATCTAGTTTAGCTACAAATTTACATTCCTTTAATCTTTCATGAGCAAACTAAAACATCACTTCTTTGTTCAACCATCCCTACTTTTTTACCCACATTGAGCTAGAAATATCATATTTTCCTAAATTCATAGTGTGTAGTATCATTGGAATATCATACCTTATCGACTACATCTGAGCAGGGAGCTAGATCCTCTCTATGCACAGTCCTTGACTGATCCATCAGTCTCTGCAGTTCGCCCTGGGACCAGCTTTTTTTTTTTTTTTTTTTTTTTTTTTTTTTTTTTTTTTTTTTTTTTTTTTTTTTTTTGTCTTTGTTGGTCTCCTTGTGGGGTTTCTGTCTCTTATGGGTCCTTCTAAATCCCACTTCTTCCATAAGTCTCCCTTCTTGCTGTCTAAAGTTTGTCTATGAGTCTTTTTATCTGCTTCAATCCCCTACTGGGTGGGTTCTTTTAGAGGACATCTGTGGTAGGCTCCCATTTTGTTTCCTTTTTTCTACCACTTCCTGTGTCTGTCCTGTTTTCCCTTCTGAATGAGAATTAAGCATCTTCCCTATTGTCTTCTTTGTTGCTTCGCTTCTTTAGATATGTAGATTTTAGTATGTTATCCTATATTATATGGCTACTCTTCCCTTATAAGTGAGTATATGCCATGTATGTCTGCTTCAAGGTTACGGCTCAGTCTCCATGAGGGTATTCTTAGTAAGGGGAGAAAAGACAGTCTCTGACATAAACTCTGTTTCCTGCTCCTTGATCACTTCTCCCTGATGGGGCGACCTAGCCAACCCACAGAAAAAGAGGATCTAAGTAGTCCTGATGGGACCTGAGAGGATCAAACAGTAGGAGGAAGAGGACTTTCCCCTACCAGTGGACTAGGTGAGAAGGATAGGAAATTAAGACAGAGGGAGTGTGGGACCAGGAGGAGAAATAGGAGGGGGATACAACCAGAATTAAGTGAATAAAATTTAAAAATATAACAACAACAATAATAATGATGATGATGATAAGATATTCTGATAGCCTGCAGTTAGAAAATTCCATTAAAATTGCTAATATAAAACAAGACTAAAATTAGAAAGGTAATTTCCTTGTACATTTTAGATAAGAAGCATGGCAATACAGAAAATGAAATGAAATGAGAGGAGCACTTCTTGAAAAAAATTATAGGACACATCACTGGTAATTCTTATGCTGATTTGTTTACTCATAAATTAATAGTGGAAGGAGCTTTCCATTTATGGTAGAGTTCTCTTATTTTCATAGGAATAAGAACAAACTATGGCAACAAACTGCATGAACTCTGTGTCTACAAATTGGCAGATTAAATTGGAGTGGTGATGAGATGCATGCTAGTCAGGAGGCATTTCCATTTCCTTGTGAATTCTAATGCAAGACATAGATAAAGTGTAACATATCAGTAGGAAGTAAGCCAGCACATCTGGATGGCAACTGTAATGTCCAAATATTAATACTGGTTAACTTTTTTTCTTTTAGGACTTAAATTCACATTGTTGTTCTCCAAGATGAAAGAGATTTCAATTTGTAGTTCTTACTGAGTTGTATCTATCTAGCATGTAAACAATTCATTCAAAGTATAAAACTCCATGCTTACTTGTAGCCAACTACACCCTTACTTGACACAACACTGTTTTTAATTGGTTACTCAGCTGATTATCATGTAAATATTTTTGACAACAAATAAAATATAAATGTAGAACTAAAAAATTCTAATGAACACTACTAAGATTACTAATTATTGAAAGTATATGGGCATATTTCCTTTAAACCTTCAAAATTATGACTACAGAGCTATTTGATGGAAACACTATATCTGTTTTCTCTGAATGTTAAAATATAAAACATAACTTTAAATCTTGATGTATCTTATGAACATATAAAATTAAATAATCTTAAGCTTTATTAGTATACAGATAAAATAAAAAAGATATTTTAAATTATCCATGTATTTCAATGAATAGATAAACTGTTATCTATTTGCTGCCTGCACTGTCAGGCAGTGCACAAATAAGTGCATCATTCACTCTTTCATTGGAATGTTTTCTTATGACTTAAGCTTTACAAACAGTTTTAATATTATATAAAGATTTCATTATTTTAATATCTTCAGTTTTCTGCCTGAAATTTGGTTTTGCAAATGTGTTCTAGTGAATAAATTATTTTGAGTTTGTTTCCAGAACAATGGAAAGACATGTAGGCATTGTATCATTTTCTCACAATATGGTTGAGAAATATTTTTTATCATAGGCAAATTAATCATTGTTCTGAACAGCAGAAATCACAAGAGTGTCTCATAATCGTTATGTTATGAGATGTGAATCATTCTGGGCTTAAGTCATATATATGTGTATCTTCTAAAATGTCATTGAGATATTGTGTATTCTTTGGAAAAAATGATAAACTAATTTGATGGTGACCATTAATCCTTACTTTTTATTTTGGTGTACTTGGTGATAAAGAACAAAAATAAAGCAAAGATCATGTGATATCAGTACAAACTGGATCACCTGGCAAAAAGAGTCTAAGAAAGATCCCATCTACTTTAGAGCAGAAATGCTAAAGCTCAAAGCATTGCCTTGGTGACACTGAAGGTAGAAGAAAGAAAATTTTTGCATTAGGGAAAATATTTTTGGTTTTAATAATAAAACTATGTGTGAACTGAATATAAGGCTTGTATTTTTTCCACTGCTATATATTTTATTTTATTTTATTT
>CM053763.1:15945403-15964560 GCA_028658305.1 Pachyuromys duprasi
AAACAATCCTCTACAACAACAGATCATCTGGAGGTATCTCCATCCCCGACCTCAAGCTGTACTACAGAGCAATAGTAATAAAAACTGTATGGTATTGGCATAATAACAGAATAGTGGATCAATGGAACCAAATAGAAGACCCAGAAATGAATCCACACACCTATGGAAACTTGATTTTTGACAAAGCAGCCAAAACCATTCAGTGGAACAAAGACAGCATCTTCAACAAATGGTGCTGGTCCAACTGGATATCTGTATGCAGAAAAATGAAAAAAAAATAAGGCTTGTATTTTTCCTTAAGTAAATCAATAATACTGAAATTTCCATATGAAAGATTAAAATGGTATCATAATTGAGGTGTGCCACACCAAGGTCCATTTGGAATGAAATGTGTAGAATTACATGCCAACTTAGCAAAACATTTAACGGTATAGAAAGTATTCTGTGGGAATGCTGATTCAAATATTTAATACTCTCTTTTAAAAACAATGTCCCACAAAAAAGATAAAATTCAAAATTCAACTCAAGTCTCTCATATTGTTGGTTATCTGAGAAAAGAAGCTTCTTTTGCTGTATTTAGTTCTATCCCATAGCAGAGATTTTCTGGATATAAAGCAATTCTTAGTATAATCATTTACCTAATGTGCCTTTCAGTCACTTTCCTTCAGGTTGATACTCTAGTGAAATGAAATTAAGCATGATTCCAGAAATAATGAAGCAGTTTGGAATTATGCACTCTTCAATTTCATAATCCTTTAAATCTTAGACCATTACATTTTTATATCTTTTTAAGATACTACTTATGCATTCCTTGGAGAAAGCATCCTGATTTGCACTTCAGTTATTTATGATTTACATTTGCATACTGTCTTTTTTTCTGAAAAGCTTATGGCATTGAATAAAAACACTTTCAACTTTCATTAAACATCTGTCACAATGCAGTGCAAAAAAAACAGCAGGGGAGATTTACAACAATAACTGAACAAATATGATAGGAAAAGAAAATAATAAACACTGTAACAGAAGAGATTTATTATACTATTATTCATGTCCTCTGACCCAGCAGTGAAAATATATTAAACTTTATTTAAATAGTATTCATTGTATATCATTCATTTTCTAGATGAATTCAAGTAGGTGATTTTGAACATGAGGTATAATTCTTTCCTTTCCTTAGAAAATTTGTTGAAAGTGTTGTTGAGAATGCTTAAGCATTTGCATTCTAATTTTCCATTAATCTTTTGGATATAAAGAACAAAACGCCAGTAGCATTAGGAAAATAATGACCAAATCAACACAAATAATTCTACTCACTATAGAGTGAACCTTTGGGGAACAAAATGAGATATTCAAATGCAAAAATTGAGTGAAAATTATCTGTTGAAAGCAAGAACCTTTTGGTTATAATATATCCTTGAAAAATATAAGAATGGTGAAGGATATTACTACAGTTCTAATAGCAATTGAATTCCAGAACAGTAATTGTCAACTAGTTGCTGCCACATTGATGAGTCAATAGTTTTCTGAGAGAAACATCCTGGAAACACAGACAAAGACAGGCCTTTTTCATATTTTGTTCATGGCCAACTAAGAAAGGACTTTGAGAGAGATAAAAATAAAAATCTATGTTATTCTAAATTAGAGAAACCCTCAGATTCAGCTAAACTTTGTTGGAAGATTCTTTCTTGCAATAAAACTAGTACATGGAAGAAAAAATTTAGAATAAAAGTATATTGAAAAGTAGAGGGACAGTGATAAAGGAAAGGGACCTTTGTAATAAGATGTACAAGAACATGAGATTAATAAACAGTAAAACCTGAGAATCTCATAACCAGAGACCATTTGAAATTGCAGCTGCTAATTTTGAATAGTATAATTTAAGAAGACTCCACCAAGAATTGAATAAAAGTAGATAATGAGACTCATAAACAAACTGTGGGCAGAGTGCAGGGAATCTTAGGAAAGAAGGGGGAGATAGTAAGACCTGGAGAGGACAAGAGCTCCACAAGTTAGCACCAGAACCAAAATATCTGGGGACAGGGGTCTTTTCTGAGACTGATATTCCAACCAAGGACCATCATGGATATAACCTAGAACCCCTGCTCAGATATAGCCCCTGGCAGCTCAGTATCCAAGTGGGTACCTTAGTAAGTGGAACAGGGACTGTCTCTGACATGAACTGTGCGGCTAGAGCTTTGACCACCTCGCTTGGATGGGGGAGCAGCCTTGCCAGGCCACAGAGGAGGGGAAAGCAGCCAGTTAGGATGAGACTGTATTAGCTAGGGTCAGATGGAAGGGGAGGAGAGGGGCATAGGAGATGAGGGAGGGAGGGTGGGATTGGGAGGAGAGGAGGGAAGGGGCTACAGCTGGGATACAAAGTGAATAAACTGTAATTAATATAAAAAATAAAAATTTAAAGAAAAGAATGCCAAACTGGATATAGAAAGGCCCATTGGCTTGAACTCTACACAGAGAAATGTAGCCAACTTGGGAAAGCTGGGTTTGTTGAGGGATATCCTTCTTAGGGAAGAACAAGCAATTGGTTATCTAGTACCAAGGGGACTTCCCTGAAAGCATATGTAAAAGTAACATTATATAGAATGAGCAGGTTATATTTAGGAATACATATGAATATATATACACAAATATGTATTCAATAATAATTAATTATAAAAAATAAATCATGAAATTGAAGGAGAGTCAGGACAGAGAGTTAGAGAGAGGAAGGGGAGAGGAGAACTAAAAAAAATTAGGAAATTTCAATTTTTTTCTAAACAATATGTAGCTGATGGGCATCTTGAACTTCATGTGGATCCCCTGGAAAGTGGAGGGGGGATGTCTCTAACATGGATTTTGTTGCCTGGTTGAATATATATATTCTCTCTCTCTCGATATATAGAGTGAATATACATAGTGAAAAATATATATATATATATTCACAAAATGTAGTGAGTTTTAAAAACTCTCAGAAAGTAGATTTCTCATTCTTTAAACAGGGTGGGTGGAGGAGTACTGAGAGCATTCACAGAATAAAGCACTTAATTTTGGCTTGAAATATTAAGCTATTAAAAAAAGCAAGAGACTAAAATATATTACTGATATTGTTACAACGTTCTAAGATGGAAAGGAGAAAATGGTATAAAAAGTTAGTACGAAAAGCACATAGATAACAAAGGCCCAGCATACAGGCAGAAGATGACCCATAAAAGAAAATTACAGAAATAGGATACAAAAAATATTTAATTTTAACTTTTACACTCTGAAATAAAACATAATTAGACCAACCAAGGACCATGCATAAATTGGACCTAGGCTCCCTACAAAAATCTAGCAGATGGGCAGCTCAGGCTTCATTTGGGATCCTAGTAAGGTGAACAGGAGCTGTCTCTGACATGGGCTTTGTTGCCTGCTTTCTGATCACTCCCACACCCCTCCCCGGTGGGGCTGCCTTGCCAGGTCAGGGAAGAGAATGCCTTTAAATCCTGATGTGACATAATGAACTAGGATGGGTGTTGACGGGAATGTTCTCCTTATCTGAGGAATAGGAGGCATAAAGGAAGGAGGGAGGATAGGACTATAGGAAGGGGGCTACTATTAGGATTTAAAGTGGATAAATAAATAAACTTGTTTAAAAAAAAATCCAAGGTACAGCCTTGCCACAGGAGGAAGACAATGCAACCAGTTCGGATGAGACCTCATAGGCTAGGGTCATATAGAAAGGGAGGAGGATTGCCCATATCTGTGGACTAGGGGAGGGAGAAAGAGGAAGAAGAGGAAAGGGGGGTTGGATCTGGAGGAGACAAGGAGGCCACAGCCCAGGTTACAAATTGAATAATTTGTAATAAATGATAATATATATTTATGTTTTATATATAAAGAAGCCAAGCAAGGAGGAGGACCATGGGTAAGATGATCAATCCTCATTCAGAAAGGCAAATGGGGTGGACATCAGAAGGAGAAAACAGGGAGCAGGACAGGAGCCTACTACAGAGAGCTTCTGAAAGACTCTCCCCAGCAGAGTATCTAAACAGATGCTGAGACTCATAGCCAAACCTTGGGCAGAGTGCAAGGAATCTGATGAAAGAAAGAGAAGACAGTAAGACCTGGAGAAGACAGGAGCTCCTCAAGAAGAGCAACAGAACCAAAAATCTGGGCCCGGGGGTCTTTTCTGAGACTGTTGCTCGAACCAAGGACAACGCATGCACAGATATAGCCCATGGGGTCCCTAGCAAGGGGAACAGAGGCTGTCTCACACATGAACTTAGTGGCTGGCTCTTTGACCTCCTCCTGAAGCTGGGAGCATACTTACCAGGACACAGAGGAAGACAATGCCGAAACTCCTGATGAGAACAGATAGACTAGGGTCAGATGGAAGGGGAGGAGGACATCTCATTGGACTTGGGGAGTGGCATGGGAGGAGGAGAGGGAGGGCCTGCAGCTGGGATAAAAAATGAATAAATTGTAATTAATAAAAATCATATGAATAAAAAAAAACTGAAAAAAAACAAAAATAAATAAAAAATAAAAAACAAGCAGAAAAAAACCCCATAACTAGAACCTATATCTTGCCATGATTCCATAAGCAAAAGGAAGATATATAGATTGTTTCTCATAATTCATTTAAAATTTTAAAGTAAAACTTAACAAAGAAAAAATAGCCATGCTCTTTGACAAGGGCATGAAAATAAAACTGAAATTCTGTTTTCTAGAGCAGCACTGTGTGCCAGAACATAATTGAATGACATCCTAGCCACACAACGTCAACTTAGTTATGCCTTTGCATCCAAGCACAGTGGTTTTCTAAGAAATGTTCCACAAATATATCATCCGTAAGTTGCTCTTATTATGAACCTTTGCCCATAAGTAGAGAATAAATTACACACAGTAAAATAAATTGACAATCATTAGCATCAGGTTTCTATTAAATCTTATGTAAATTTGCTCACAGAACCCACGCTAATTATTGGCTGGATGTAAACCACTGTATTTTATTACAGCACTGTATTTTGATAGCACAGATATTAAAGTATAAAGTGGTACAGACTGAAGGACAACACATACAAAATAAAATGTACTTAATGATTTTTCAGTATTTATTGAAAGCAAAATTGTTAATGTAAACAGATACAAAATATTCATAATATACAAAATACAAACATAGTTATTATAGTTTAGAGAGCTATACATCACTAGAGGAAAAACACATGGTCTCATACATCACTGACTCAGTTCTATGTCCAGTTCAGAAATAATTTGGTATTATGCACACAGACAAATATTATACAAATGAAAACACTGAAATGGTAGTACTTTACCAATATGTAAAATTATACATATATGCATTCCTATGTATTATCACATATGTAATACACACACACACACACACACACACACATATATATATATATATATATATATATATATATATATATATATGTGAGAAGAGTTTAAGTGTCTTCTTCTCTGATACTGTAGGTGAGGAATTTACAAAATTAAGATGCCTGTTGAGTCACACAAAACATTCAAGTAAATAGAACAAACAAGGACACATTACTACATGATGTTTTGAAATGGAGATACTAAAGGTATTGGGAAAGGCTAAGAGAACAGAAAAACACTAACTCACAGCATCTGATTTCAAAGAACATTAAAGCAAGGGTCAATGTTTGGCTGAAAATGAATAAACAGTAAAAACAACAAGGGACACTTTTGCAATTGTAATGCTTGCAGTTTAAAAAGATAACAGAATGTATATATGCGTTGATACACACACTAGCACCTAAAAAAGTGTGCATAAGGCACAAATCTATAAAAGCTTGAAGGAGAAGAAAATATAACACTACTGGGAAACATTCAAATCTCTTTTGAATTTAGACAGATTATATCTTGATACAAATAGGTAGAAAGCAAGCTAGGAAATCAATGGTTGAGAATGAAGATGAGTAAAGTGCTGGACTTTGCCATTCAAACTTGAAGCATGAGTTCAGATCCAGAATACCTATGGAAAACCCTCAGTGAGCTGGGTGTGTTGGCACACACCTTTAATCCCGGTACTGGGGAGACAGAGGCAACTCTGTGACTTCAAAGCCAGCATGGTTTACAAAACGAATTCTTGGGTATCCAGAGGTGTATAATAGAAAGCAACAACAAAACAGACAACTTCTGTAACTTTAATGGTGAGTAGATGGGGAGGCAAACAATCTTGGGGGCTCACTGGTCAGCTATTCTATTCACAATCTTAACCCTCAGGTAGAGTGAGAGACATTCTCCTCTAATACTAGGTGCCAAGTGATTTAGGAAGACAAATAACATGAGTTCTGGCTTCCATGAATGCCCATATGCACAAATATATACACACATACATTTGCTCCATAAATAACTAAAGAAGCAAAATAAAACAAAAAAAAGCTGATGGTTGGCCAATTTTTAACTCTGATAATTGAATATTCATGTTCCATTCAAGGATACATTGACAAGAAAATACTTATGCTGCTAAAATATGTAATAATTGTTGTAGAATTTATTAATGATAAATGCAGACCGTTCTCTTCAAACAATGAGGTATCACTAGAAATAATTATGAAGTTATGCACAAATGATGATTTTTAACCAGGAAAACTGTAGGCACAATGTCAGAAAATAATTTGTGGGATGAAAACAAGCAAGAATAATATAGGACAAGGAACACATTGAAAGCAGTCATCAGTGCAAACTGTACTTAACCCATTGTAGTCCCAGAAAACAGGCTTCAGTATCCACTGCAGATACCATCACCCATGGCTGATTAATTCCCATATATAAAATAATTATGTTTTCTATGTTATCATCATGCATTTTCTCAAATACTTAAGTCCTCTATGCATTGTTGACAAAAACCAACACAGAGGAAATTCTATGTAAATAGTTGTTTCAGACTTGCTATCTCCATCATTCCATGCTCTGGCTGTTTAAAACAAATCTCACTCATACATACGTACTCATTGTATTGATTTTTAGACTCTGAAAAAGGATAATGTATTTCATGGCTTCTGTTCTCTGTTTGGTCATGTAAATTTATATTGTTCATAGTGAATTACAATATATATCAAGCATTTAAGAAAGTCGATGAAAAGATACCTTTAGAAAAAAAAAAGACAATGTGAAAATACAAACAAGAATCTCAAAAATTATTGTCTCAGAGATTAGGTCAAATCATGAAAGCTTTTAATATTAATATATAAACAGATATAAATAAGAATTCCATTCTTTTTCTTGTGGAAAATTGCATGTCACTCTCAAACACAAACACATTGTCCAAAACTGAGGATTAGAAAGGCTACGTTCTATGAGGAGAAATATGGAGATGGATATGATCTTCATGACTCATGTAGTTCTTGAGAGAGAATGTGGGCTCAGACCCTCCTAGCAGGTAAAAAATTCATAAAATTGCAAGTATTTCTCTTTTTTTGCAAAACTTCCTATATTTTTTCTTTTAAATATTAATTTATTTTTATAAATTATATTTTATTAAATTTGTATCCCAACTGTAGCTCCCTACCCCATTCCCTTCCAATCCCACCCTTCCTCCCTGGTCTCCTCTCATGCCCCTCCCCAAGTCCACTGATAGGGGAGGTCTTCCTCCCCTTCCATCTGACCCTAGCCTATCAGGTCTCACCAGGACTGACTACATTGTCTTCCTCTGTGGCCTAGTAAGACTGCTCCCCATTCAGGGGAAGGTGATCCAAGAGCAAGCTACTGAGTTCATATCAGAGAGAGTTCCTGATCCCATTATTGGGGAATCTGCTTGGAAACTGAGCTGCCATGGTCTACATTTGAGCAGGGGTTCTAGGTTATCTCCATGCATTGTCCTTGGTTGGAGTATCAGTCTCAGAAAAGATCCCTGCACCCAGATTTTTTGATTCTGTTGCTCTCCTTGTGGAGCTTCTGTCTCATCCAGTTCTTTCTATCTCCCCCTTCTTTCATAAGATTCCCAGCACTCTGCCCAAGGTTTGAGTCTCAGCATCTGCTTTGATACAATACTGGGTACTGTCTTTCAGAGGCCCTCTGTGGTAGTCTCCTATCCTGTTACCTGTTTTCTCCCACTTCCATTGGCCTTTCTGAGTGAGGATTGATCATCTTATCCAGAGTCCTCCTTCTTGCTTAGGTTCTTTTGGTGTATAGATTTTAGTATGTTTAGCCTATATTATATGTCTGATATACACTAATAAGTGAGTATATCCTATGTGTGTCTTTCTGCTTCTGGAATATTTCACTCAGGGTGATGTTTTCTAGTTTCAACCATTTGCGTGCAAATTTCATGATTTCCTTGTTTTTAATTGCTGAGTAGTTTTCCATTATGTAAATGTATCACAATTTCTGTATCCATTTTTCAATTGAAGGATATCTGGGTTGTTTAAAATTTCTGGCTATTACAAATAAAGCTGCTATGGACCTGGTTGATCAAATGTCCTTGCTCTGTACTTGAGCATATTTTGGATATATGCCTAGGAATGCTATAGCTGGACCCTGAGGAAGCACTATTCCTAGTTGTCTGAGAATATGCCAGACTGATTTCCAATGTGGTTGTACAAATTTACATTTCCACCAGCAATGGGGAGAGGGTTCCCCTTTCTCCACAAACTCTCCAGCATATGTTGTCCCTTGAGCTTTTAAACTTAGCCATTCTGATGGGTATAAGGTGAAATCTCAGGGTTGTTTTGATTTGCATTTTCCTGATGACTGAGGATGTTGTGGTTTTCTTTAAGTGTTTCTCTGCCATTCAACATTCCTCTTTTGAGAATTCTCTGTTTAGTGCTGTACCCAACTTTTTAATTGTGTTACTTGATTTGTTGATTTTTTACTTCTTGAGTTCTTTATATATTCTGGATATTAGTCCTCTGTCACATATAGGGTTGGTGAAGATCCTTTCCCAGTCTGTAATCTGTCGTTTTGTTCTTACAACAGTGTCCTTTGCTTTACAGAAGCTTTTCAGTTTCATGAGGTCCCATTTACTGATTGTTTTTCTTAGAGCCTGTGCTGTTGAATTTTGGGGGCCATTTACGTATACTATCATATCATCTGCAAACAGTGAAACTTATTTCTAATGTTCTTTTGTAATGTCTTTGAATAATGTAATAAAAAATTGAGAGTCAATCAGATGAGAAAATAATCCTGATAAAGTATTACAGTGTACCATAAGTTAATTCCAGATAAATTGTTGACAGTGTGCATAATGGCCAAATGTATAGACTAGGTTATTTCATGATTTTTGAGTATGGAAAGATTTTAAAATGCATTTTTACTTATTATTTTATAATTTCATACTTATGGTTGTATGCTTTAACTAAAATCCACCATTTTGCTAACTTCCCTGAGACACACCGCCCCAACACATCTACCTCCCAATTTCATGTTCTCTATTTATAATCCATTGATTACAATAGGTGCTTCCCACATGGGAATGGATATAGTATCATCCTCTAGAATATGAGTAGGTTACAGTGATCTATATCCTCAAAGGAATCCAATTCTCACTCCACAACCAGCTTTTTAATGATAGCAGCTCCTGAGCTAGTAGTGGGATTTCTGGAGCCGAGAAGAGGTGTAACATAGATGGTCCATTTGGGTTTAAGCACTGCATCATTATTTGCTCTGTAATCTTATTTGTTACTCTGTATTAGACTATTTTGTAATTAGCATTTATGAATTACTATTCCTTTACTTTTAACTCTAGTTTAGTATTGGGTATTATTTTTGGAATTTTTTTATATTTATCAGATATTTTTACATGAACTGATATGATTATGTGTTTATCCTAACCTATATTTTGAAATCATTCCTAGCACTTACTTACTTAAGTGCTAAGCAAAACACTGGGGGATCTCTGAGCTGCAGAGCACATTGTCTGTCCTAGTTGGTTTTGATTGTCAACTAACATAGTCTAGAGTCATTGAGAAAAGTATTGACAGAGGAAATGCCTGTATCAGATTGATATATTGTTTGTAGGGAATTGTCTTAACTATTAAGTAATGTAGCAGAGCCCAGTCCACTGTGAACTACATAGTCCATAAGCAGGTTGTCATATGCTACATAAGGAAATTATCTTTCCGTTATCCAGGAAGCAGTATTCTGTCATGATTTCTACTTCAAGGCATTATGTAATTCCCTAACTTATCCTTCTTCAATGATGGAGTGTGACCTGGAAGAGAAAGCCAAATAAGACTTTTCCACCCCAAATTTGCTTCTTGGTGACAGTATTTTATCACTATAAGAAAAGAGACTAGAATACTGACCCAAAATTTATCTACCTTCGATATTCTGGGATAACTGTTCATATGCAACAGGATGTGGGAGTAAAATACTGTGTTTAGGAACTTGTCAATAAATGCCTGATGAAATTTGTCAGGTAAATGTAGTTTCTGACAGTTCCTTGTCAAGTGTTCTTATCCTTCTCATGGACTGAAGAGTTTCCTCAAATATATAAAGTTAAAGTTCATACTTCAGTGTGACTACACTTGAATGCAGGTTCTATAAAGAAGTATTAATGATCCATAAATGTGATGGAATGTTTTATAACATATCAGTTTTATGAAAGTATGAGCATGATACACATTTAGCATGGACGATACTTCTAATACTAATTTTCACTTTGGTTTCAAGAAATAGCACAGTTAGCTTAGTAAACAGGTGATTGTAAGTTCTGCAAGATTCATGACTTCACTTTGCACTAACTCTTGGTAGCTGGCTAAGTTTTCAGTACAATGTATGTGTTCCTTATTGTGAAATTGAACATAGACAAAAACAAGAGACATGCTTTAGTAGACTGAAAAAGACTGCCAGAAGCCTCTACCATCCCACCCCATAAAGAACTATGACACCTATAGAAATCTGAGAGCAGGGGAAATATTTTTCCATGGAATGAACAATAACAAATGGTCATCCCTTAAACCAGACGCAAAAGTAATGTTTAGCTGTATTCATACATTAGGAATATATTTGCATATACATATCATATGTGACTGTAAAACAATGAATAAAGGGACCATGAATTTGAAAGAAAAGAAGGAGATGAATATGGGAAGATTTGGTAGGAGCAAAGGGAAAGACAAAATTATATAATTATAATCTCAAAAATAAAAGTTTTATTAAGAATATAACCCCCCAAAAGGACAATGCATGAAGAGGACCTAACACCCCAGCTCAGATATAGCCTACAGACTCAATATCCAAGTGGGGGTCTCTAGTAAGGGTAGCAGAGGCTTTCTCTGGCATGATCTCAGTGACAGACTCTCTGATCACCTCCCTGTGAAGGGTGCAGCCTTGCCAGGCCACAGAGGGAGACAGTGCAGCCAGTCCTGATGAGACCTGATATAGGCTAGGGTCAGATAGAAGGGAAGGAGGATCTCCTCTACCACTGGACTAGAGGAGGGGTATAGGAGGAGAAGAAGGAGGGAGAATGGGACTGGGAGGAGAAGAGGCCACAGCCGGGATGCAAATTGAATAAATTGTATAAAATGATAACAATAAAAAGAAAAAATATGTAACACTGCTTTGATTGGATGATGATGAATTTACCTGGAGAAACTAAAGTGATATCACTTAATTGAAGTGACTCCAGTGAAGAACGAAAGGCAGGGGAAGATCTTTGCTGTATGCAATATTACCAATAGATGCAAATTAACAAACAAACTAAGATAAAATTGCAGGTGATGGAGCAGTGATTTCCAATTCAGTGTAGTCCTATCCTGCAGAATACTGGCACATATGAAAATGTATGTTGTCTAATACAGTCTGGGAGAATGTGGTTCCATGTGTCCTAAAAGGCTGCTGGGCATCAAGCAGGAAGTGTGAGCTTCCTTGCCTGAAGGTCTGAATGCTTAGGTCTCCAGGTAAACATGGGTGACAGGTGGTGTCCCAAGTTTCCTTCCCTCAGGAACATCTGGCTCCAGACCTCAAAAGGTGGAGCTCTGTGCCACGAGTTTTCTGGTCCAGCCAAGAGTGTGAGAGAATAAGATTTCACCTCAGGAAAGTGGTAGGGCTCTTTTAGTTAAACAGACACCCTAGGTTTAAGAGGTATGGCTTACTTGAAGGAATTAGATCCTTTGGGGTATATCTTGGAAAGTCATATTTTATCATTAATTTCTTCTTTTTATTTTTATTAATTACAGTATATTCTCTTTGTATCACCCCTGTAGCTCCCTCCCTCCTCCCTTCCCAATCCCAACCTCAGTCTACTGATGAGAAAAGTCCTCCTCCCCTTCCTTCTGATCCTAGTCTATCATGTCTCATGAGGAGTGGCTGCAGAGTCTTCCTCTTTGTCCTGGTAAGGCTGATCCCCCCTCAGGAGGAGGTGATCAAAGAGCAGGTCAATCAGTTCCTGTCAGAGGCAGTCCCTGTTCCCAATAACATGGAACCCACTTGGACACTGAACTGCCATGGGCTACATCTGTGCAGGGGTTCTAGGTTATCTCCATGAATGGTCCTTGGCTGGAGTATCAGAGAAGAGCATTAATTTTTTCTATTCTTTTAACTTCCTCTTTGAAAATAGAAAGCATTCTTCTTCCTTCAAAAGACTGATCCATAATGTGTTTCATTCCAAAGAACACTTTTCAAGCAATCACAGAAACCAGAAATGCTGAAGCCAAAATACACTTTATAACAGGTACACTGTCAGAGCAGTGGGAGTTTAACTCAAAAGCCATCAGTAGGGATTCTAGCTCGATCCAATCTTTCTAACTATGGTATATAGAAAGCTTTATGACCCTGGAAGAAACAGTAAAACATGTATCTATAACAAATCACTTTCTAATGACTTACACATGTCTGTGCATTAAATGATGTTACTCACTACCCAAAAATGTATCTGTATTTTATAGAATAAAAGAGACAACATTGATTGCTATTTCTGCACATGATCATGAATAGAACTGTGATACATCAGTAGTACATTTCTTTTCCCTTGCAACTCCACAGTCCTGAAGGAAATTACTATGTTTTTCTTATGCCTTGTAGCCAAAAGAAATGCTAATAAAACAAAACTACATATAGCATTTTCACTTATTTGAAAATACTTTTCTTAAGGCTTTACTGCCATATTAAAGTTTGTTTTATTTAAAATCCAATATTATGCCTTAAAAATGAATCCTAAGCCTGAGTCTCTGCACCAAATTATCTTGTGTATACAGGCAATCTAATTTTGATTACTTTTACTATTTTGTCTTCTCTTGCTGACCAAAGCAGAAGTAAAATTCCAATGTTTACAAGAACACATAAAATGAAATATAGGATTGGCACTTACTCAAATATTATTTAGTAGAGAATGATTACTTATTAAATCCAAAAAGCAAATGCATTTTGAATTCTCATAAACATACATCACTTACGTCTACTTATTAAATTGCTTCTCAGATTTATTTTTCTGGGTTTGTCCTTCCTTTCGTTAACTTTTCCTACTTGGGTCCAGGTTCTGTTATGAACTAGAAGCTGATTGTGACATTTTAATTAAACAAAAATGATATATGTAGCAGGAACTATATCTGCTTTATTTTAATTGACAGACACATTTTTAAAAAACAGGTGTAGTATAATTCACAGAAAGTATCCAAGTAATTAAATATAAAACAGGAAGCAAGTTTCCATTTTGTTCCTTAACACATTTTTCTATAATTTTATTATACATGAAGAATCTATATTCTAAATCATTTTATATGTAAAATCCCACGCTATTAAGCGCAATCTAAAGGTCGTGCAAATATCATCATTACCTGGCTTCCTGAATATTTCATAAGCATTTCCTATGTGACTACTATGTGTACATCATTTACAGTCCTTCTCATCTCCAGCTCTTACCATTTGACTCCTACTGTCTCTCAAAAATCTCAAATTCATGAACTCTTCTTCAGTTATTATTGTAACACAGACACACACACACACACACACACACACACACAGAGACAGAGACAGAGAGAGAGAGACAGAGAGAGAGAGAGAGAGACAGAGAGAGAGAGAGAGAGAGAGACAGACAGAGAGACAGAGAGACAGAGACAGAGAGAGAGACACAGAGAGAGAGACACAGAGACACAGGGAGAGAAACATACACAAACTAATGAGTTAATTTAGTTTTTTAGTGTGAAGAACTAACCACATGGTCATTTGACCTATCAGGACTAATGACCTATCTGGAAACACATGCTTGGAGAAGACTGACTTTCCCTCTCCTAGCAGTCACTGATTGCCTTCATCTACGAGTAGGGCCTTGTGACATTTCCCATATTAAGTTCAGCATGTCAACTGTCAACTGCTGTTGTTTTTGTACAGATCATGCATAGTCAACTATGTTTAAGATATAGGTATGGTTTCTGACATTTGCAGAAGATGCTATCTCAGAGCAGAGTTACTTTCCTGGTCCACTGGTTCTTAAAAACCTTTCAATCCTCTCTTCCTTGAGCACCCACCAGCCTTGGGTGTAGAGGTTGTGCTGCAGTTGGGCTCTCCAAGTCTCCATCAGCAGTTGTTCTTCACATTTTGGCCAGCAATGGTACTCTGTGATGATGTACATCTGCAGGAAAAAAAGTTTATTTGATGAAGGTTAAGAATTATAATTACCTGAGAGTATAAGGATAAATATTTGGATTGTAGGTAGAAATTATGCTTGCTTCAAAAAGTGGTAGTATTAGTTTCTCCTTGAAGTTTCATTATCATATAATCCAAGGGAGTTGGCGAGTTTGTGGTAGCAGAGATCAATTCCCTTTTATTGAACTTGAGAGCTGTTGGGTACCTCCTTGATATATATGTTACTATTTCACTCTTAAGGATACCCTCAATTCTGATCATTTAAAAATTTTTATAAACTTTACAACTTAGTTGCTTTTCCTTTTCTCCCTTGAGAGCTAGCAATCCTTCAGAAACCTTTAAAGATTTTCCCTTATGGAATGTTGAGGCCTGTTTGGTTTTTGTTTGTTTTTTTCTATCCACATTGGCATGTCTAACGGTATCTTCCTTGTACATAACATGTTTAAAAGATTATGTTTGTATGGCTTTATGAGTATAGCTTATAGCATTCCTAGGAGACACAATCTCACAGAAAACTCCACGATTTTCTGGCTTTTACAATTTTTTGCCCCTTCTTCTACAATGTTTCCCTCATCCTCCAGTGCAGGAAGGCTGAGAATGGAAGAAATAATATTTTCTGTTGAAGAGCATACCAACTGACTATCCAATAACAAATAGCCCTGAAAGCTTAAATACAAGCAACATGAAAAAACTGAGTATGTTATGTTTATGAACATGGATATTTATACATATATATTTATGCAATAACAATTTTATTTAAAAATGGGTGAAATTGAAAGCCAGTAAGGAGTGGTATTTGAGAGACATTCAAACCATCCTCCAGTTTAAATAGTTTCAACCAGTTATCAAAGATTTTACTGTGTATGCAAATTTTTATTATTGTTTTTTCAAAACAGAGTTTTTCTATGTAGCCTTGGCTATTCTGGAATAACTTTGCAGACCAGGCTGGCCTCAAATCCAAAGCAATCTTCCTGCCTCTACCTTCCCAAGTGCTGGAATTAAAGATTTGCACCACTACTCTTGGTTACTACTCAGCTACAAAAACAAAGAAACCATCCACCACAATGGGACACAAAGCAGTTTTTAGTGAGCTTTTTATTCTTTGTTCTTTATGTGTGTGTGTGTAAATATGACACTGTTTCAATGACTGATGGATTGCTGTAAGAGCGTTGTTAATAATTTTTTGTACTGTTTGATTTCATACGCACTTATAGGTAAGTTTTGCTTGTGATCCTAAACTACATTTTGAAATTCTGGCAAGGGCTACATGTTTCTTGTAAGCTATCACTTCTTCATAATGCAGATATCCTAGTATTTGAAATTAAACTCTCTTCATAAGTTCCATTTGAGATTAGTCATTTTAATTTTTAAAAAGGCAACTAAATTTTGTTTTTTATCCTTTTACAATTATGATTTCATTTATAAATTTTAGCATTTATTTTTATAGTAAACCTTTTTTTTGCATAAGCTGATACCATTGGTAAAATATAACTTTATTTTACTTTTTTCGATTTGAAAATACTTTTTCAGTTGGCACACACATTTAATCTGAGCACTTGGGAGGCAGAGTCAGATGGATTTCAGAGTTGCATGTCATACTGGCATACAAAATCAATTCTGAGACAACCAGGGCTTCACAGAGAAATTTTGTCTGGAAAACAAAACAAACAAACAAGCAAAAAACATATGGCTGGGTTTTGCCATATATTTTTCTGTACCAAGTATAACTTATATTTCATCTTTTCCTTAATTTTGTTAATGTGTAGCTACACTAACTGCTTTATCTTATGTTTACCATTCCATTCATTCTAGGAACAAATCCTATTTGGCCATGAGATATTAGCATTTGGTAGTCTGGTGATTTAAATTTGTGAGTAGTTTTTGGAATATTATAAATTTGTTATCATCAACATTTTATTTTATGTAGTGTTTTTGGTTTTGTTAGAATGGCAATGCGAGGTTGACCGCATACTTAGTCATCAGTGATTTCAAGCTTTAGGGAAACTGTGAAAACATAGTTATCAACTATTCTTTAACTGTTTGGTTGACTGTAAATACCTTGTAGCTTATGTATTTCTCATGTCTTGAACTCTAGTCTTCTCTTGTGCCTAGTTCCTTTTTGTAGTAATTTTTTAAATTGAAGCTTTATTTCTTTTATTCTTGAGCCACATTGTTCCAATATTGGTGAATTTTGAGTAGCATTTCAAAGTCAAACACTAAGTTGTTTTTTCATCAGCGTAATTTCACTAACACAAAAAATATTTTTTAATTATCAGTCTTTTGGGTTGTTGAAATACTAAAATCCCATCAAACCTTGTGTGTCCAAATTAACATTAATAATTATTCATATTCAATATTCATTGAAAACATATAATGTGATTACAAAAACGTCACTAATAAATATCAATTACCAGGCTAATAATTGCTTTAAAAAACAGACAATATCCGTTACAGAAAAAAAAATACAAATGACCAAAATTCAAAGAACAACCAATGCTTGGGTGCCCAGTTCCAATTCAAACATATAGAAGACAGCTATTTTTACTTAAAGCTCAGGAAAGGTTAGTGAAGATGGAGAGGAGATGCTATGAGCCAGAGGAATACGAATAAAAGCAGCAGTAAGACTGAGATTTTGAGAAATGTCAAAGACGCTATGCCCATGAAACTCAACTATGTGGCTCCTTTAGAAGACCTGAAGTAGGACAAAGTCAATAGATATGCTCAGGTGGAAGAGGGAAGCCTCAATGGCCTTAACCTAGAAAAGAGAACTGTAGGCCAATAAGGACTTCTGAAAGACTCAGAGCTAATCTTCCTCAGGGATAAGACTGATTGGAAACCCAGTGCCAACTGGTCAACCTTGAAATCAAATACACAGAATCAACAATAAAATAGTACAGTGAGTTTGTGTGTGTGTGTGTGTGTGTGTGTGTGATTGTGAAAATAAGCTGTGATCCTGAAAGTGTTGAAAAAAAAGGTTCTGGTGAAGAAAGGAAAGTGGAAATTACATTTTAATTAAAAAAATCGAAAAGTAAACTCTTTAATAATGTTCAAAAAAGAAACAAAATACTGATGGATCCTTTTTTTCTTTTTTAATTAAAGTTTTATTTTTTTATATTAGTTACAGTTTATTTACTTCGTGTTCCAATCATAGCCCAGTCCCTCATTCCCTCCCAATTCTACTCTCCTTCCCTCTCTCCTCCCTGCCCCTATCTAAGTCCACTGATAGGGGAGGTCTTCCTCCCCTACCTTCTGACCCTGCTCATCAGGTCTCATTAGGGCTGAGTGCAATCATCTCCTCTGTGGCCTAGCAAGACTGCTTCTCCCTTGGGGTGGGGGGAAGGTCAGAAACAGTCCCTGTTCCCTGTACTAGGTAGGGTACCCATTTAGATACTGAGCTGCCATAGGCTACAGGTGAGCAGGGTTTCTAGGTTATATCCATGCATGAAACTTGGTTGGAGAAATAGTCTCAGAAAAGACCCCTGTGCCCAGATATATTTGGCCTTTGTGGAGCTCCTATCCTCTCCAGGTCATACTAACTCCCCTTTCTTTCATATGATTCCCTCCACTCTACCCAAGGTTTGATTAAGAGTCTAAGCATCTGATTTGATACATTATTAGGTAGGGTCTTTCAGAGGCCCTCTGTGATAGGCTCCTGTCCTGTTATTTGTTTTCTCCTACTTCCAATGTCCATCCCAATTGTCTTTCTAAGCCAGGACTGATCATCTAATCCCTGGTCCTCTTTCTTGTTTATGCTCTTTAGGTGTATAGATTTCAGTATGTTTATCCTCTTATAGGTCTATTATTGATTTATAAGTGAGGATATCTGCTTCTGGGATACCTCACTTATGAGAATATTTTCTAGATCCCACCATTTGCCTACAAATTTCATGATTTCCTTGTTTTTACTTGCTGAGTAGTATTCCATCTGTAAAAGTACCACAATTTCTGTACCCATTCCTAAATTGAGGGACATCTGGGTTGTTTCCAGCTTCTGGCTATTACAAATAAAGCTGCTACAAACATAGTTGAGCAAATGTCCTTGTTGTGTACTTGAGCATCTTCTGGATATATGCCTAAGAGTGGTATAGCTGGATCTTGAGGTAGCACTATTTTTAATTTTCTGAGAAAGCACCAGATTGTTTTCCAAAATGGTTGTACAAGTTTACATTCACACCAGCAATGGAGGAGGGTTCCACTTTTCCACATCCACTCTAGCATGTGTTGTCACTTGAGTTTTTAATTTTAGCCATTCTGATGGGTGTAAGGTGAAATTTCAGGGTCGTTTTGATTTGCATCTCCCTGATGGCTAAGGATGTTCAGCATTCCTTTAAGTGTTTCTGTGCCATTCAATATTCCTCTACAGAGAATTCTCCTTTTAGCTTTGTACCCATTTTTTAAAATATTTTTATTTTTAGTTAAATTTTATTAACTCTGGGAGGATCAAGATGGCTGCCACGAGAGGACACTGTGTCTGAGGACTAAGTCAGCAGAAAAAACGCAGCGACTAGGAGACTGAACTCTGGGACCTAAAATGACAGCATTTGTGATTGCCAGGTGAGCAGAAATCTCTACAGTGAGAAAATCAAGTGGGAAAACCCTAGGGACAC
>CM053763.1:15965060-15983498 GCA_028658305.1 Pachyuromys duprasi
TAAACTCAAAATATGTTGAACCATAAAAATAAAAAAATCATTCTCAAATTAATGAAGAATGAATAATATTTCCTTACTAGTTTGAGGAAATCAAATAAATAGTGGAATTAAATTGCATATCTAAACAACAAATTTTAGTACTGAATTGCCAAGTTAACAGTTGACAGGGCTGTAAAGATAACTGTTGAAGTTGTATTTTCTATGGGATAATTCAGTACTACATAAAATCAAATCTATCCCTACAGGTTACATTAGTATCCAAGGAGATAACACACTGTTTGTAACATTGTACTTAGAGTACCCAAAAATCCTTATCCTATCCAAGCCTCAGAACTTCTGAGGAATTTTACATTATATTTCTAACTGAATTTAGCTCCTGGGGGGGATCCAAGATGGCGGTGCCAGGAGGACACTCTTTCTGACCAGCAGTACAACAGGATCTGCACAGTGGCCAGCAGATGGAACTCTGGGTCCTAAGACACCACTGATTGTGTTTTCGAGGGGAGAGGAAACCCTCTGGTGTGGGATTCAATCAGCCTTAGGTCACCCAACTAAACTGCAGAATAGTTCCCTAGTTCCACCAAGTGCCCAGTCACCAGCCCAGAGCCACATGCCACCTGTGTGCTCTGATCACTGTCCCAGACTGAACTGTGGGCCCCACACCAGGGACCGCCCGGTCCAGAGAAAACCCCATAGTGCAGGTGAGAGGATCAGACTAACTTTGTAACCTATATTTTCGAGTTTCAGGACTGTGTTAATTAAAGTGTTAATTAAGGCCTCACAGTACTTTTCCAGAAAATGGAGAACTGTAACCACTCCGGACCTTGGTCATCTGCTCAGGCAGATAAAAAGAAGTGAGCAAGCAAAGACCTCTACTCAGCAAAGAAGATCTACGCTTGAGAGATAACTTCGCCTAGTAATTAACCCAAATGGACTCAATTCTTCTCCTAAACAGCCCCAACCTTCTCTCAGGCCTGCTCCTCAGAGAAGACACTGGATGAAGCTAATCGACTGCAGCCACATCTGCACTAGCAGGAAATTCCAAACATGAATTTAAGATCAGACACTCTCCAAGTGTTTGGCTAGGACTGACCAGACCTGAAAGTCAACTACTCTGGCCCCTAATCCAATTATGAGTAGCCAGGACTGCGACCCCTAAACTTCCCCACACCCCTCCCTTAAAAACCCGTGGCTTTTGTCTCTTGGTGCCACTCTTTGCTGCCTAACAGAGTGACCCCAACAAGCATTAGCATGAATAAATCTCTTGCTTTTGCAGCGATAAAGCCTCTGAGAGTTTACTTTGGTCGCCTCTCGTGAAGTTAAGCTTGTGTCAGGCTTAACACAGGAAGTGATTGGGACCAACCTTAGGTCACCTAGACAATCCCTGGAAAAAGACCCAGGTCTGGCAGGTGCCCAGGCACAAGCCCAATGTGGGGTGCTTAGCCACCAGCACAGAGTCCTGCTGGCATGCCCAACTCATCATCCCAGGCAGAACTGAGGGCTCCAGGGCACAAGAGATTGAGTTTCTCTGTCCGTGGAAGCCTACAATGAGGGGAATAGCAAGACTGACCTCAGAGCATTCAGATGACACCCCCTCTCCCCAAAAATGTTCTTGGGAAAAGTCCCAGGTTCTAGCAAACACCCAGGCACCCAGTTCCAGCAATGCAGAGCCATGCACCTGTGCCTGCTTGCTCTACTCACCATTCAGATGGACCTGCAGATCCCAAAACACCACAGACTCTGGGAAAATATCAGTTACAACCCTCAGGACACCCAGTTACAGAAAAGTTTCTGGGTTCCCACAGGCCCTAAGCTCTGGCCTTCTACTGCACACATAAATGTTGTACTCACCTGCCACTGATTACAGCTAGGGTATTGGGGCACACCTCTCCAACCTCAGAACTATGAAAGTCGGAGAGCCATTGGAGAAGCCCTTAGATACTGCTCTGAGGTGCAACCAGTCATCTCTAGCTAAAATGACGAAACCACTGGAATCCCTGGTTCTTCAAGAGGGTTGCACCCAATAAATATACTTTAAGAGCAGCAGCAGCAGATCACTACATTCAGAGCAAGAAACCCAGCTGCAGGGCAGCCATCTCCAGGATTTCACCTAATGAGAGGAGAACCTTCCTGAACACCAAAGTAACCACACAGGTCCATATGCCTGAGGTGAACTGTGACAATTCTGAGAAGCACCACCATTCACTTGAAGATACCCAAAAAGCTGAGGAGATCTCCTTCAGAAGCCTGCCAAGGGGATTCTCCCAACCCAGGACCCCAGCAGGCACCAGAAATTAACAGACAACATTTGAGATGGACAGATGGATAGAGGCCAGCATAAAAGCACAACCAACAAAAGGCAAAGCAGTATGGCATCCCAAGAACAAAGGTATCCAGGAGCAAGTAGCTCTGGACACACTAACATGAGTAAAATTTAAGAAGACGACCTTACATCTATGCTTATGAAGAGGTTAATGGAGGAAACAAATAAAATGCGTGAAGAATAAGAGGAAGAGAAAATCAAACAGATTATGGCCATCCACAAAGAAATACAAGAAGATGCCAAACAGTTTGTGGCTTTCAGAGAGGAAATGATTAATTCACTGAAAAAACAAAACAAAACAGAGGAATGTTCAATCAAACAGGTGAAGGAATTGAAAGGAAAACAGGAAAATACAGTCAAACAGGTGAAGGAAATCAACAAAATGGTTCAAGCGCTGAAGATAGAATTAGAAGAATTAAAGAAAACACAAATGGAGGAAATCATGGAGAGGGAGAACTTAGGAAAGAAAACAGAAACTACAGAGGTAAGCATAAACCAAAGACTACAAGAGATTGAAGAAAGAATCTCTGCTATGGAAGAAATCGATGTATCTGTAAAAAAGTAATAATAAATCTAAAAAGTTCCTGACAAAACCATCCAAGAGGTCAAAGACAACATGAAAAAACAAACCTAAGAATAATAGGAATAGAGGAAAAAGAAGATTCTCTTCTCCAAGGCCCAGAAGATATTTTCAGCAAAATCATAGAAGAAAATTTCCCCAACTTAAAGGAGAGGCCTATAAGAATACAATAGGCCTACAGAACACCCAATAAATTAGACCAGAAAAGAAAATCCTCCCACCACATAATGATCAAAATAGTAAGTATACAGAACAAAGAAAAAATACTAAAAGCTGCAAGGGAAAAAGAGCAAGTAACCTATAATGGCAAACCCATCAGAATCACACCTTACTTCTCAATAGAGACTATGAAACACAGAAGGGCCTGGACAGATATCATGCAGAATCTAAGAGAACACAGATGTCAGTATAGGCTACTATATCCAGCAAAACTCTGAGTCGTCATTGACAGAGAAAACAAGATTATCAACAACAAAAACAAATTTGTGGTGCATACAAATCCAGCACTACAGAAGATACTAGAAGGAAAAATACAACCCAAGAAAACTAACTACTTTCAAGAAAACGCAGGAAATAACTAACCTCACTACAACAAAACAAAAAGTAGCCAAGCACACAAACAAGCTACCACAGCCAACATCAATATCAAAGGATCTTACAGCCACTGGTCATTAATCTCTCTCAACATCAATGGACTCAATTCTCCAATAACAGACTAAGAAAATGGGTGTGTAAACAAGACCCAACAATCTGTTGCATACAAGAAATACACGTAAGTCACAAAGATAGACATTAGCTGAGAGTAAACAGCTGGAAGACGGTTTTCCAAGTAAATGGACCCAGGAAGCAAACAGGAATAGCCATTCTAATATCTAATAAAAGAGATTTTACCTTCTTCTCAGCACCTCATGGAACCTTCTCCAAAATAGATCATATAGTTGGTCACAAAGCAAGACTCAACAGAGAGAAGAAGTTTGAAATAATCCATTGTATCCTGGCTGATCACCATGGACTTAAGCTGAACCTCAACAACAGAAATAGTAAAATGCCTACACACACATGGAAACTGAAAAACTCACTACTAAATGACAGCTGTGTCAGAGAAAAAATAAAGAAATTAAAGTCTTCCTAGAATTCAATGAAAATGAAGATACAATATACCCAACCTTATGGGACATGGTGAAAGCAGTGCTAAGAAGAAAGTTCATAGCATTAAGTGCCTTCAAGAAGAAATTTGAAACCTCTCATTCAAGAAATTTAGTGGCTCACGTAAAAGCCCTAGATGAAAAAGAAGCACCAAAAAGGAGTATACAGCTGGAAATAATCAAACTCAGGGCTGAAATCATTAAATTAGAAACAAATAAAACAATTCAAAGAATCAATGAAACCAAGAGCTTGTTCTCTGAGAAAATCAACAAGATAGACAAACTCTTAGCCAAACTCACGAAAAGGCAGAGACATACTATCCAAATTAACAAAAACAGAAAAGAAAAGGGGGACATAACAACAGACTCTGAGGAAATCCAAACAATCATTAGGTCTTACTTCAAAAATCTATATGCCACAAAATTTGCAAATCTAAATGAAATGGACAATTTTCTTGATCTATTCCACTTACCAAAGTTGAATCAAGATCAGGTAAATCAATTAAATATTCCTATATCCCCTAATAAAAATAGAAGTGGTCATAAAAATTCTCCCATCCAAAAAAAGCCCAAGGCTAGATGATTTCAGCACAGAATTCTAGCAGACCTTCAAAGAATAGCTAACACCAATTCTCTTCAAACTATTCCACAAAATAGAAACAGAAGGAACACTACTAAACTCATTCTATGAAACCACAGTCACCTTGGTACCTAAACCTCACAAAGACCCAACAAAGAAAGAGAATTTCAGGCCAATTTCCCTTATGAACACTGATGCAAAAATACTCAACAAAATACTTGCAAACTGAATACAAGAACACATCAAAGATATCATCCACTATGACCAAGTAGGCTTCATCCCAGGTATGCAGGGATGGTTCAATACACAGAAAACCATCAATGTAATCCACCAAATAAACAAACTAAAAGAAAAAAAATAGCACATGATAATCTCCTTAGAAGCTGAAAAAGTATTTGACAAAATCCAACATCCATTCATGTTTAAAGTATTGGAGAGATCTGAGATACAAAGCACATACCTAAACATAGTAAAGGAAATATACAGCAAGCCTATAGCCAACTTCAAACTAAATGGAGAGAAACTTAAAGCAATCCCACGGGAATCAGGGACAAGGCAAGGCTGCCCACTCCCCCCATATCTCTTCAACATAGTTCTTAAAGTCCTAACTAGAGTGATAGTACAATTAAAGGGGATCAAGGGAATAAAACTGAAAAAGAAGAAGTCAAATAACACTTGCAGGTGATATGATAGTCTACCTGAGTGACCCCAAAAATTCTACCAGAGAGCTCCTACAGCAAATAAACACCTTCAGCAAAGTGGCTGGATACAAAGATAACTCAAAAACAAAAAAAAAATGAGTAGCCCTCCTGAATACAAAAGACAAAAGGGCCGAGGAAGAAAGACCCATCACAATAGTCACAAAGGACATAAAGTACCTTGGTGTGATTCTATCCAAGCAAGTCAAAGACTTGTAGGAAAAAAATTTCCATTCTCTGAAGAAAGAATTAGAAGAACATATCAGAAGATGGAAACATCTCCCATGCTCATGGCTTGCACAATTAAAATAATAAAATTGGCCATCTTACCAAAAGCAACCTACAGATTCAATGCAATTCCCATCAAATTGCCAATATAATGCTTTACAGACCTTGAAAGAAAAATTCTCAACTTCATATGTAATAATAAGAAACATAGAATTGCTAAAACAATCTTTACAATAAAAGATCTTCTGGAGGTATCTCCATCCCTGATCTCAAGCTGTACTATAGAGCAACAATACTAAAAACTTCATGGTACTGGCATAGAAAGCAACTGGAAAATCAATGGAATCGAGAAGAGACTGAAATAAACACACACACTTGTGGACACCAGATTTTTGACAAAGAGGCCAAAACCATTCAGTGGAAAAAAAGATAGCATCTTCAATAAATGGTGCTAGTCTAACGGATATCTACATGTAGAAAAAATACAAATATATCTATACTTATCACCCTGCCCAAAACTAAAGTCCAAGAGGACAAAGACCTCAATATAAAACCAGACACACTTAACCTGTTAGATGAAAAAGTGGGGAAAAGCCTTGACCTCATTGGCACAGGAGACAGCTTCCAGAACACAACACCAACAGCACAGGCTTTAAGAGTTACAATCAATAAATGGGACCTCATGAAAATGAAAAGCTTCTGTAAAGCCAAGGACACTGTAGTCCAAACAAAACGACTGCCTACAGGTAGGGAAAAGATCTTCACCAACCCTATATCTGACAGAAGGGTGATAACCATATAAAGAATTCAAGAAGTTAAACAGCAACAAATCAATTAATCCGATTAAAAATGGGGTGCAGAGCTAAACAGAGAATTCTCAGTAGAAGAATATCAAATGACAGAGAAACACTTAAAGAAATGTTCAGTGTCCTTAGTCATCAGGGAAATGCAAATCAAAATGACCTGAGATTTTACCTTACATCCAACAGAATGGCTAAGGTGAATAACTCAAGTGACAACACATGATGGAGATGATGTGGAGAAAGCAGAATCCTCCTCCACTACTGGTGAGAATGTAAACTTGTACAACCACTCTGGAACTCAATCTGGCGCTTTCTCAGACAATTAGGAATAGGGTTTCCTCAAAATCCAGCTATATGACTCCTAGGCACATATCCAAAAGTCACTCAAGTATTCAACAAAGGACATCTGCTCAACCATGTTTGTAGTAGCTTTATTTTTTAATAGCCAGAAGCTGGAAACAGCCAGATACCCTTCAGTTGAGGAATGGATACAGAAATTGTGGTGCATCTACAGAAATGGAATATTACTCAATGATAAAAAACAAGGAAATCATAAAATTTGCAGGTAACTGGTTGGAACTGGAAAAGGTCATCCTGAGTGATCTATCACAGAAGCAGAGAGACACACGGGGTCTATACTCATTTATAAGTGAATATGAGACACATAATACAGGATAAACATACTAAAATCTGTACACCTAAGGAAGCTAATCAGGACCGAGGACTCTGGCTCAGATGCTCAATTCTCATTCAGAAAGACAAAGAGGATGAACACCAAAGGAGGGAGAAAACAGGGAACAGGATAGGAGCTTACCACAGAAGGCCTCTGAAAGGCTCTACCCTGCATGGTATCAAGGCAAATGCTGAGACTCAACCAAACGTTGGGCAGAGTGCAGGGAATCTTATGAAAGAAGTGGGAGATAGTAATACACGGAGAAGACAGAGCTCCACAGGGACAGCAACAGATCCAAAAAGTCTGGGCACAGGGTCTTTTCTGAGACTGATACTCCAGCCAAGGACCACTCATGGAGATTGCCTGGAACCCCTGCACAGAGGTAGCCCATGGCAGATCAGTGTCCAAGTGGTGTCCATAGTAACAGGGACAAGGACTGTCTCTGACAGGAACTGATTGGCCTGCTCTTTGATCACCTCCCCTTGAGGGGGGTGCAGTCTTACCAGGCCACAGAAGAAGACAATGCAGCCAGTCCTGATGAGACCTAATAGACTAGGATAAGAGGGAAGGGGAGGAGGAGCTCCCTTATCAGTGGACTTGAGGAGGGACATAGGTGAGGAAGAGGGATTGTGGGATTGGGAAGGGAGGAGGGCGGGAAGTACAGGGGTGATACAAAGTGAATAAACTGTAATTAATATAAATAAAAATAATTAAAATAATAATAATAATTTTTCTTTACCTACCCTTATTAATGCAGTGGTGGTAGGAATGCCTGGAACATTTATGAAGAATTCTTGGGTGAATAATAATCTTATGAATATGCTTTTTTTCATTTTACACGTTAGATTTTATTAAAGTGGAATGATATCTGCTGTGGAAAAATTTTGTAACTTGATAGCTTGACAAGTTGTAGGTTCTTTCTACAGTGTGGGTCTTAGGGACTCAACCCAAGTCATAAAATTCAGCAGATTCCTTCAGCAGGTGGAAGATTGCTGTAACCCAGCCATTTGGTTTTCTTTTTGGACAGTCTCCTTGTGGGATCTGAGGTTTACAGTTGGTTAGTGAGGCCTGTGAATCTTTCTCTCTCTGCCTTTCTGGCAGTAAAACTGGGCTATCATGCCCCTGCCTTTCTCCATGGTTACAGAGGGCCTAACACAGGGCATGCAACCCTGGAATGCAAACACATTACTAAGGAAGCTAGCTCCCTAATCGTGGATTAATGTTTATCAATCAGAAAGTTATAAAAGAGGTCAACACATACACACACAAACACACACACACAAACACAAACAAAGACACAAACACACACATATACAAACATGTACCCCACACAAATGATAATGTCATCAAAAGATAGTAGTACTAAAGTAGTATTAGATTATATCTAAAATGGTACAATAAATATATCTATAGATAAAAATCCTTGTGTAAATAAACAGTTGGGGAAAAATAATGACGTATCTCATGTCAAATAGTTCATACAGCTAACCTGCTACTAAGGAGATGATACATAAATACGTTTTTGGTTGTTCATGTTATAAAATTCTTTGCCACATGTTTTATCACTTTAAGTTTGTTCCTGAGTGTGTAAAAATTCTCTTTACAAAAATCTTTGTTAATATTATTTATTTCATTGTAGAACTGGAGGTTGGGAACACAGTAGATAACACTGGTTTCACTAATTTCTTAGAAACGGACTGAAATTTTAATTTTATTTTTTGTTTATGTGTACAGATAGTTTTCCTGCATGTTTCTGTGTACCCCCAAAAAAGTGTACATGGAGATCACTCGAGGGACTGCATACCTTAGGCAAGAATTTACAAATAAATTGTAAGCTGTTGTGAAGGTGCTTGGAATCTAACCAGGATCCTCAGGAAATGTAGTGTATGTTTTTTTCCTAATTATATAATCATTTTATCTCATAAAACAAAATGTTTTAACTAATTTAATTCTCTGTATGTGGTTTAAAATGTATTCTTTAAGTATTTAATATTTATTACATAAACTATGAACACAAGGTAGTCCAAGTCCAAAGAACAGAGAATTCAAAATTACTTCATCTATTACCAGTAAAGACCAATAAAACCTCCTAATAGTTGTATATTGAGAACATGACAAACCAGTTTTCACCAGGAGGTAGCTTTAAGGCTGCCTTTTGTTTGGATAAAATAATATTGTTTCAAGGAGATTATTTCAGAGATGCTTCATCCCAACCATCATTCTGCAAAAATGTCAACTGACCTTTTGGAAAAGTATAATCCAAAACAGTCAAAAACCTTTCTATATTTCAGGTCTTCAGGTTCAGTGTTATATCATTTTAGCTTCACTAGAACCCAAGATTTCATATTTATTGAGACATTTTTCAAAAGTCATGTATATTCCATGTTGATTGATTTTTAAAATAGTTGTATAAATTTCTATTCCCACCAGCAATGGAGAAGGGTTCCTTTTACTCCCCATCCTCACCAGCATGTGAGTTTTTGATCTTAGCTATTCTGGTGGGTATGAAATAGAATTTCAGAGTCATTTTGATTTGCATTTCCCTTATGACTTAGTACATTGAGCATTTCTTTAAGTGTTTCTCTGCCATTGGATATTCCTCTATTGGGAATTCTCTGTTTAGCTCTGTACCCCATTTTCAACTGGATTATTTGGTTTGTATATGTTCAATTTCTTGAGTTCTTTGTATATTATGTATATTAGATGATGTCCCTCAACTGAAGAATAGATGGATACAGAAACTGTGGTACATTTACACAATGGAATGCTACTCAGCTATAAAAATCAAAACAAACAAAACAAGACAGACAAGCAAACAAACACACAAAACAAGGAAATCATGACATTGCAGGCAAATGGATGGAATTAGAAAAGAACATCCTGAGTGAAGTAACCCAGAAGCAGAAAGGCATGCATAGTATATAATCATATATAAGTGGATATTAGCCTTATAATATAGAATAAATACTAAAATCTCCAGACCTAAAAGAAGCTAAACAACAAGGAGGACCCTACGGAAGATGCTTAATTATTATTCAGAATGGAAAACAGGATAGACACTGGAAGTGGTAGAAGAGAGGGAACAGGATGGAAGCCTACCATACATGTCTTCTAAAAGACTCCACCCAGCAGGGCATTTAAGCAGAAGCAGAGACTCACTGTCAAACTTTGGGCAGAGCATCGGGAGTCTTGGAAGAAGGTGGAGACAGACAGACCCAGAGGGGATAGGAACAACACGAGGAGAAGAACAAAGTGAAAAAACCCCTGGGCTCCGGGGCCACTGCAGAAACTGATTCATCAAGAGAAGACCATGCATAGAGAGGACCTAGGCCCCTGTTCGGATGTAGCCTATAGGCTGCTCAATCTCCATATGGGTTCCTTAGTAAGGGGAGAAGAGAAAATCTCTGACATGAACTCCTGCTCCTTGATCACTTACTTCTCCCTGGTGGGTGACCTAGCCATCCCACAGAGCAAGAGGATATAGTTAGTTCTAGTGAGATTTGATAGCGAAAGCTCAGATAGTATGGGAGGAGTACTTCCCCAATCAATAGACTAGGGGAGAAGGATAGAGGAGGAAGAGGGAGGACGTGTGGGACTGGGAGGAAATGAGAGGGGGCTACAATAAGGAAACAAAGTGAATAACTTGTAAATAATAGTAATTATTATAATTATTATACGAAGAAAAAAAGTATCATAATTTGAGGGAGTATTTATAGCCAGTATTATTTCAAATTTATATTAATTAATTCTTAACATGTAAAATAATGGGTTATTTGATTAACATGTCCAAATTTGGATATATTTTCTTAAAAATGTTTCCAAATAAAAAAAATATACAAAAGCATCAAAAGTGAATACTTCTTCCTCTAACCTGTACCTAAAATTCTTTTTTCCCTACTGTAAACTCTTATTTACTGTTCTACTTATAAAAGTGAAAGACATTTATGATTAATTACATGGATTACATGGATGACTAAGTTTTTTTAATTTTTTTATTAATTACAGTTTATTCACTTTGTATTCCAACTGTAGTTCCCTCCCTCTTCCTCTCCCAATCCCATCTTTCCTCCTTCTTCTTCACCTATTCCTCTCCTCCAGTCCACTGATAGGGGAGGTCCTCCTCCCCTTCCTGGTAATCCTAGTCTATCAGATCTTATCAGAACTGGCTGCATTTTCTTCATCTATGGTCTGCTAAGGCTGCATCCCCTGAGGGGGGGTGATCAAAAAGAAAGCAGGCCACTCCGTTTATGTCATAGACAGTCCCTGTTCCCATTACTAGGAAACTTACTTGGACACTGAACTGCCATGGGCTACATCTGTGCAAGGGTTCTTCTATGTTATCTCCATGAATGGTCCTTGGTTGGAGTATCAGTATCCGAAAAGACCCCTGTGCCCAGATTTTTGGATCTGTTGCTGTCCTTGTGGAGCTCCTGTCCTCTCCAGGTCTTTTTATCTCCCCCTTCTTTCTTAAGATTCTCTGCACTCTGCCCAAAGTTTGGCTATAAGTCTCAGCATCTGCTTTGATACCCTGCAGGGTAGAGCCTTTCAGCAGCCCTCTGTGGTAGGCTCATGCCTCTTCCCTGTTTTCCACCTCTTCTGATATCCATCCTCTTTGCCTTTCTGAATGAGGCTTAAGCATCTTACCCAGAGTCCTTCTTCTTGTTTAGCTTTTTAAGTGTACAGATTTTAGTATGTTTAGCCTATGTTATATGTCTAATATCTACTTATGAGTGAGTATATACCCTGTGTGTCTTTCTCCTTCTGGAATACCTCACTCATGATACCTCACTCCTTGTTTTTAATTGCTGAGTATCATTCCATTGTGTAAAAGTGCCACAATTTCTGTACATGAACTCAATGGCTGGCTCTTTGACCTGGCCCCACCCCAAGGGAGCATTAGCCTTGCTAGGCGACAGAGGAGGACATTGCAGCCAGTCCTGAAGAAACCTGATAAGCTAGGGTCAAATAGAAGGGGAAGAGGACCTCCCTTATCAGTGGACTTGGAAAGGGGCAGGGAGGAGATGACGGAGAAAGGGTGGGGTAAGGAGGGAATGAGGGAGGGGGCTATGGCTGAGATACAAAGTAAATAATCTGTGATTAATATAAAAATAAAAATTATTAAAAAAAGAAATCTAGGAGGTCTTTAATTTCTTTCATTATTTCTTCCCTGACCCAGATGTCATTGAAATGAGAGTTGTTCAGTTTCCAAGAGTGTGTATGCTTTTTGCTAGTTCTGTTATTTTTGAGGTCTACTTTTAGACCATGGTGGTCTGATATGATGCAAGGGATTCTTTCCAGTTTCTTTATCAGTTGAGGCTTGCTTTGTGCCCGAGTATATGGTCAGTTTTGGAAAAGGTTCCATGAGGTGCTGAGAAGGTATACTCTTGTGTCAGGGTGAAAAGTTTGTAGACTTCTAGTAGGTCCATTTGTTTTATAAATGCTTTTTATCCATTCATGATTCTTCTGTTGAGAATTCTCTTTTAGCTATGCATCCCATTATTTAATTGGATTATTTGGTTTGTTGGTGTTTAATTTCTTGAGTTTCTTATTTTTTTTTAATTTATTTTACATTCCAAAGGTACTTTCTCCCTCCTCTTCTCCCAGTCACCCCTTTCCCCCTTCTCCTCTCCCTTTCTCCCCAGAAAAAGAAAGACCCCTTCCCTTGTACCAACCTTTACCAGTATATGAAGTCACATCAGGATTGAGCATTGTACAATAAGACAGTAGTCAACATGAAGTTAAATGGGAGAAACTTAAAACTTTCCTGCTAAAATCGAGGACGAGACAAGGCTGCCCAATCTCACCATGTCTCTTCAATATAGTACTTGAGGTTCTATATAGAGCAATAAGACAAGTAAAGGAGATCAAGGAGATAAAAATAGGAAGAGAAGTCAAAATATTGCTGTTTGCAGATGATATGATAATATAAATAAGTGACCTCCAAGATTCTACCAGAGAATGGCTGATAAATACCTTCAGCTAAGTTTCTGGATACAAAATTTACTCAAAAAAGTAGTAGTTCAGGAGGATCCAAGATGGCAGTGGCTAATGTGTACCTTATCTGAGGGGCAAAGGACCTAAAAGACCAGAATTGGTGGGTGAAGGGGAAGAACAGAGTTATCTAGGCTTCCAGGAAGAGACTAACCATGAACTGAGTCCATCCAGAATCAGGTCACCTGCAGACTCCTCAGGGAGGAGAAACTCCAGGTGGTGATCCCTAGGCCCTTCCATGTATCCAACCCCCTATTCCCTCTTTGGAGGTGGTCAGCAGAACCCACCACAGACGACATCACCCATGTCCCAGCTCCAGGAACAGCTACGGCTTCTACCAAAGAAACCCCAGCTCAGGATTGGGAACTGAGAATACCCAACCTTTCCTGGCACTATCCTGAGACCACAGCCATAAGCTTGCCCTGGTGGAGGGGAAGGGCAGAGAGGCAGCCTGCGGATTCTGCCACAGGCCACAGAGCCTCGGTTCCAGCCCAATCGGAGGCCCCTGGCAGAGAAACCCTGGTGCTGGATCTGAGACTGAGGACACTCAACCCTACATGGTACTCCCCCGGAACCAGCCAACATATGCACTAATGCTGTGAGGTTTCTAGCAGAGACATCTGGGCCTGGGATCTGGGATGAGAACACTTAACCCTTTCCTGTACTCCCCCGGGTGCAGCAGCCATAAGCCTACCCTGGTGGAGGGGGAGGGCAGAGAGGCAACCTGCAGATTCCACCACAACCACAGAGCCTGGGCCCCTGGGCCTCCGCCTTGGGATCTGGGACAGAGGAGATTCAGTCCCCACTCCCCCTACCACCCCCATCCCAGCACTTCGCTGGGTCCAGCCACCAAAATCATTCCCTGGTGGAAGTATAGGATACAGAAGGGGCCTGCAGAGTCTGCCAGAGATCATACTGCCTAGGCCCCAGCAAGGACTGCACCCAGCACAGCAAACAGAGCAGGTGGACACCAAGATCTGCTGCTACAGCGCCACTGAGCTGACTGTTAGCCTACACCTGCATTTGCCCCAGCAGGACCAAATCTGAGAGTACAGAGCAAGGGGAACCCCTGTGCATACCAAATGTCCTGCAAGGGAGTGACTGTGCCTTCAAAGGAGTTTGCCCCAGATCCAGGGCCCCTCTACATAAGACACCAGACAACAGATCCCTACCACCCACATCCCTCCTGTGGGCATCATAGGGATTATTGGGATAGCAATCCCAACACTGAAGCCTCTGCTCTGTGGGACTACCAGTGAATTACAGGCAAGCAATTCCTGGATCCCAGACGAGCTGTATACAATTGGCCTGCAGAGAATCCATGCATGCACACTGTGCCCACTAAAAGAGCCTGTGAATAGCGCCAGCATCACATTCCTCACTTAGGTAAAGCTGACACCACAACACACACTCTCAAACCAGTGAACCTCTCTCATCTTCCTGAAAAACAGTCCAGAAACCAGAAAGAGAAGGTCCTAGCCTGAACTACAGACTCCAGGAACAAACAGTGAGGGTTACAGATAAGCAGATGGCCAGAGGCTGATGTAAGAATACACCCTACAAAAATCAGGACATAATGGCTTCACCAACAATCCCCCAAAGCAATGGACACTTCAATTCACTAGATACACAAGAAAACGGCTTTAAAACTATGCCTTTCCAACTGTTAGAGGCTCATAAAGAAGAAATGAACAAATCTCTCAGAGAAATGGCTACAAAAATTAAGGCAAACAAAGAAGAAATGAACAAAGCTCTCAAAGAAATAACCACACAAATGGAGGCAAATAAAGAAGAAATGAACAAGCTCCCAACGAACTACAGGTAAATACAAACAAACAAGTAGATTCACAATTAGCAGCATAAAGAGAGGAAATGAACAAAAAAATAGAAGCCACCATTCAATCAGATGAAGGAAATGGTGCAGAATTAAATGAAAACAGAATTAGAGTCAATAAAGAAAACACAAACAGAGAAAACCTGGACCTAGAGAACATAGAGAGAAGATCAGGAACTACAAAGGTAAGCATCACCAACAGAATACAAGAGATGGAAGAGAGGATCAAAGGTGCTGAAGATACACTTGAAGAAATTGGTATGTCTCTCAAAGAAAAAATAAAATTAGAAAAGTTACAAACACAAAACATCCAAGAAATCAAGGACACCATGAAAAGAAAAAATCTAAGAAAAATAGGAATAGATGAAAAAGAAGACATCAGGCTCCAAAGTCCGGAAAGTATTTTCAAGAAAATCATAGAAGAAAATTTTCCCAACTTAAAGAAAGAGATGTCCATAAACATACAATATGCCTCCAGAACACCAAATAGACTAGACTAAAAAGAAATTCTTCATGTCACATCATAGTCAAAACACTGAACCTACACAACAAAGAAAAAAATTTAAAAGCCGCAAAGGAAAAAGGCCAAATAACAAATGAAGGTAGACCTATCAGAATCACACTAGATTTCTCAACAAAAACTATGAAAGCCTTAAGGGACCACAGATGCCAACCCAGACTATTATACCCAGCAAAACTTTCAATCAACATAGACAGAGAATTCAAAATATTCCATAACAAACCCAAATTTAAACAATATCTACACAATAACCCAGCCCTACAGTAGTTACTAGAAGGGAAATTCCAACTCAATGAAAATAACTACATCCAAGGAGACATAGGACATTGATAACTACATTACAGCAGCAACAACAACAAAAGAATACAAGCAATGAAACAGCAACACCACCAACCTCATATCAAAAGAAAGTGACATTCGTTTGTCACTAGTATCTATCAAAACAATGGACTGAACTCTCTAATAAAAAGACACAGACTAATAGAAACAAGATCCAACAATCTGTTGCATCCAAGAAACACAGCTATGCAACAAAGATAAAAACTACCTCATAGTAAAGGGCTGGAAAATGTTTTTCAAGCAAATGGATCCAGAAAACAAGCTAGAGTAGCTATCTTAATATGTAATAAAATAGACTTTCAACCAAAATTAATAAAAAAATACTGATAAGGAGGGGCACTACATTCCCATCAAAGGAAAAATCTACCAAGAGAACATCACAATTCTGAACATCTATGCTTCAAATTCAAGACCACCTGCATTCATAAATGAAACATTATTAAAGCTTAAATCACACATTGATCCCAATACCTTAATAGTGGGAGACTTCAACACCCCACTCTCACCAAGGAACAGATCAACTAGACAGAAACCAAACAGGGAAATAAATTTACTTACAGAGTCCCTAAATCAAGTGGACCTAATAGATGTCTACAATTTTTTTCATCCAAACTCAAAAGAGTATACCTTTTTTCAGCACCTGAGGGAAGCTTCTCCAAAATAGACCATATAGTTGGTCACAAAGCAAGCCTCAAAAGATACAACAAGTTTGAAATAATCCCTTGTATTATATCAGACCACCATGGACTAAAGCTGGACATCACACAATGGAAATAACAAAAAGCCTACATACACATGGAAACTGAAGAACTTGCTACTCAATGACAGCTTAGTTAAGGAAGAAATAAAAAAAGAAATTAAAGACTTCCTAGAATGTAATGAAAATGAAGATACAACATACCCATTTTTATGGGACACATTGAAAGCAGGGCGCAGAGAAAAATTCATAGCATTAAGTGCCTTCAAGAAGAAATTTGTGATATCACATACAAGCAACTTAATGGCCCAACTGAAAACCCTAGGAAAAAAAAAAGAAGCAGAGACAAATAAGAGAAGCAGATTGCTGGAAATAATCAAACTCAGGACTGAAATCAATCAAGTAGAAACAAATAAAACTATTCAAAGAATCAATGAAACCAAGAGCTGGTTCTTTGAGAAAATCAACAAGATAGAAAAGCCCCTAGCCAAACTAACAAAAAGGCAGAGAGAAACGGTCCAAATCAGCAAAATCAGAAATGAAAAGGGGGACATAACTACAGACACTGAAGAAATTCAAACAATCATTAGGTCATAACACAATAGCCTATATGCCACAAAATTTGAAAATCTAAATGAAATGGACAATTTTTTGGTAGATTCCATTTACCAAAATTAAGTCAAGATCAGGTAGAAAGACTGAATAGCCTGATATCCCCCAAGGAAATTGAAACAGTCATCGACAGTCTCCACTACAAAAAAAGCCCTGGGCCAGATGGTTTCAGTGCAGAATTCTGCCAGACATTCAAAGAAGTGCTAACACCAATACTCCTCAAACTATTCCACAAAATATAATCAGAAGGAATATTACCAAAGTCACTCTATGAAGACACAGTCACCTTGATACCTAAACTGCACAAAGACCCAACAAAAAAAGAGAACTTCAGACATATCTCTCTTATGAACATTGATGCAAAAATACTCAATAAAATATTGGAAAACCAATCCAAGAACACATAAAAGATATCATCTACCATGACCACGTAAGCTTCATCCCAGGCATGTAAGGTGGTTCAATATAGAGAAATCCGACAATGTAATCCACCAAATAAACAAACTGAACTAGAAAATTCACATGATCATTTCCTTAGATGCTGAAAAAGCATTTGACAAAATTCAACACCCATTCATGTTTAAAGTATTGGAGAGATCAGGGATACAAGGCATGTACCTAAACATAGTAAAGGCAATATAGAGCAAGCCTATAGCCAACATCAAACTCAATGAAGAGAAACTCAAACAAATCCCACTGAAATAAGGGACAAAGCAAGGCTGCCCACTCTCTCCATATCTCTTCAATTGAGTACTTGAAGTCCTAGCTAGAGCAATAAGACAACTAAAGGAGATCAAGGGAATACAAATGGGAAAGGAAGAGGTCAAAGTTTCACTATTCGCAGATGATGTGATAGTATACATGAGCGACCCTAAAAATTCAACCAGAAAACTCCTTCATCTGATAAACACCTTCAGCAAAGTAGCTGGATAAAAAATTAACTCAAAAAAAAAAATCAGAAGCCCTCCTGTATACCAAAGACAAAAGGGTTGAGAAAGAAATTAGGGAAACAACACCCTTTAAAATAGCCACTAATAACATAAAGTACCTTGGGGTGACTCTAACCAAGCAAGTGAAAAACCTGTTTGAGAAAAACTTCATGTCTCTGAAGAAAGAAATTGAAGAATAAATAAGAAGATGGAAAGAGGGGGATCCAAGATGGCTGCCACGAGAGAACACTGTGTCTGAGGAGTAGGAGAGCAGAAACAACGCAGCGACCAGGAGACTGAACTCTGGGACCTAAAACGCCAGCATTGTGAGTGCCAGGTGAGCGGAACTCCTACGGTGAGAAAATCAAGTGGGAAAACCCTAGGGACACCCAGTTATTACCTGGAGATATTTCCCTGTGACCAGCGGCGCACAGCTCTGATCTGGACGAGCGGCTGCACTGGGCGCCGGCACCTGCCATTGTAGAC
>CM053763.1:15983998-16030140 GCA_028658305.1 Pachyuromys duprasi
TTGTGTCAGGAGTATTCTTCAAGAAGATCAGGGAGTTCTAGTGGTTTGATAGTGTGTGTTGTTGCCTCAGTTGAACTCTGTTGGGATCTGTGTGCCTGGCTTCATGCTCTGTGCTAGAGGCTGTGAGCATCACAGGCTGGTCTCCCCTCTGGTCTGGAGGTTTGGCTCTTTGCTCTGTGCCAGAGGCTGCGTGTCCCCCTTTGATATGACCGCTGGGGGCGCTGCTCTGGTCAGGAGGCTCAGAGCTCTGCCCTGAGCTTGCTGCTAAAGGATCTCTTCTGGACTGGAGCCTTTGCACCTCCTTCTGGGTCAGGGGCTGTGCACCACGGTCTGAGATGGTGTTTGGGGTACCTAGGTGTGGACCTGATCTATGAGTCCCAATCCGGGGTGGTGGCTGGGTGTGCCTAGGGGTGTGGGTCTGACTGATGTAGCCCACAGTATCTGGGTGAAATCAGTCCATCTGGGGAACCGTGTGCCCCAGCCCAAAATGACGGCTTAGGCACCCAGCCTGGCTGTGTGCAGCCTGTCTCCCTCCGGAGTTTTTCCTGGGAATAGCTGGGTATCCCTTGGACTTTTCCACTTGATTTCCCCACCGTAGGAATTCTGCTCACCTGGCAGTCGCAAACGCTGGTGTTTTAGGTCCGAGATCTCAGTCTCCCGGTCGCTGTGACTACACTACTGTCCTGCTCTTCAGACACAGTGTCCTCCTGGGGCAGCCATCTTGGATCCAGCCTGCTTTTTAATTTTTTTAATTCTTTATTAATTATATTTTATTCACTTTGTATCCCCCTTGTAGTTCCCTCCCTCCTCCCATCCCAATCTCTTTCTTCCTCCCCCTTCTGCACGCACGTCCCTCCCCAAGTCCACTGATAAGGGAGTTCTTCTTTTCTTGCTCAGCCTAGGGACAGCACCACTCACAATGGAATGAATCTTCCCCTATCAAATACTAATCAAGAAATTGCCCTACAGTTTGATATTATGAAGCCATTTTCACAGTTTCTCAGGTGAGATTCCCTCCTTTCAGATCACTCTAGCTTATGCCAAGTTGAAGTGAATTCAGTAAGGACAATATTTATTACACCATATAAAGAAACTGAAAGAGAAAAACCACATGATAATCTCCTTAGATGCTGAAAAAGCATTTGACAAAATCCAACATCCATTAATTTTTAAAGTTTTGGAGAGATCAGGTATACAAGGCACATATCTAAACATAGTAAAGGCAATATACATCAAGCCTATAACCAACATCAAACTAAACAGAGAGTAACTTAAATCAATCCCACTGAAATCAGGGACAAGGCAAGGCTGCACACTTTCTCTGTATCTCTTTGACATAGTACTCGAAGTGCTAGCTAGAGCAATAAGACAAATAAAGGAGATTAAGTTGCTTTTATCAGGGTATTTTATCATGGAAACAGGAAAAGTAACTTGGACAGTTTTTACTCGTAAGAAACATTTTTAATCAAATAACAATTTATGTTCATTGTAAGAAGACCTCAAAATGAAAATGCTACTTCTTAACAGGATTGAATCAGCTTCTTTTTTAATCCTTGGCTGACAATGACTCTGATCCCAAGACAAGATTATAATAGCATCTGGGAATCTGGACCAGGTGAATCTCCCCAGTATCAAGTATTAACTACTGCTATAGTATGGGAAACATTGGCTCTATCCTAAATGGGTTTGTTTTCAAACATAACAAAACAGTACTGGTCTAACAACAACAACAAACCACTATTCATAAAATTTCTCCAAATGACATACTGCTATACTTACAAATAGGGCTGTTTCCAGTCATCATCAGAGAATCTTCATCCTGCAGTGGAAGAAACAAATACAGCAACCCACAAGAAAACATTGCACAGAAAGAAACCAATCTTGAGCCCATCACAGAGGGCCTCTGAAAGACTCTACCCTACAGGGTATCAAAGCAGATTCTGAGACTCATAGCCAAACTTTTGGCAGAGTACAGGGAATCTAATGTAAAAAGGGGGAGATAGAAAGACCTGGAGGGGACAGGAGCTCCACAAGTAGAGCAACAGAACCAAAAAATCTGGACACATGGGTGTTTTCTGAGACTGGTATTCCAACCAAGGACCATTCATGGAGATAACTTAGAACCCCTGAACAGATGTAGCCCATGGCAGCTCAGTATCCAAGTGGGTTCCCTAGTAATGGGAACAGGGACTGTCTCAGACATGAACTCAGTGGCCTGCTCTTTGATCACCTCCCCCTGAGGGGGGAACAGGCTTGACAAGCCACAGAGGAAAACAGTGCAGCCAATAGTAATGAGACCTGATAGACTAGGATCAGAAGGAAGAGGAGAAGGACCTCCCCTATGAGTGGACTGGATGAGGAGCCTGGATGGAGAAGAGGAAGGAAAGGTGGGTTTGAGAGGGGAAGAGGGAGGGAACTACAGGAGGGATTAAAAGTGAACAAACTGTAATAAAAAATATTCTAAAACAGTTTCTAAAATAATTGAGTTACAAACAAATGTGGTTTTAGTCCATTCATAAAATTGCTCCTTAATGAAATTATAATCTATTTTCAGGTTCATAACTTGAACCTGAAAGAAAAACTTGACAGTTTAGGATATCTGTATATGCTTTGAAATTTAAATTAGCCAATTAAATTATTTGAAACATATGCATTAGCTGTACAAACTACACATTTCAAACCTATGTGTCAAAGCATAATATAAAGGTGGAAAGCAAAGCAACTCTAAGGAAATCATATTTTACCTAAAATTCAGAAGCAAAGTAAAGAAGTGCTGATGTTCCAATTGATTGCATGTATCCACAGCCAGCCAGCTCTGAGTGGACTGAATGGGTTTTTAAAGAGAAGCACACAAACTTGGGAGGGCAGAGTGTCAGGGGGCAGAGGAGAATAACTTGAAATGATCATGGCTTTGATAAAAATACATTATACAAATATATGGAATTCTCTAACAATTTTAAAAAGTGGAAATGATTAATGATGTGGATGAATAATAAGAATCAGATGAAAGGAAATAAATATGTAATGATAATTAAGCAAGCATAACGTTGGACCTAGTAACAATGAAAACTGGAGACTGTCCACCAAGTTGAAATATAAATAAATACAAGTAAGCATTGGCTAAAAGGTTCCACATGTTTGTAATTTCTTAGAGTCCATTATTTTTCCTTTAAGGACCTGCCACTCAATTCTAAATTGCCCTGCTATCAACGTACTATCCACTGATCCTTAGCCAATGAAACTATATTAAATAAAAATATTCTATTCATGAAATAATTTTATTGACCCTTAGATGGGTTCACCTTTTTAGCTTCCACCTCCACCACCTGAAACACACACACACATTTTTGTTTTGTTTTGTTTTTTCTAAAAGGACTCTTTCATGGGGTCATATAACAAAGAACAAGAATTTAAGCATTCTCCTGTTTCCAGTGGGAATTGGTTTCTTTATTTGAAAGCTTTCAAAGGCTTTTCTTCCCTCAGGGATATTTTGTTTCAGCTTTCTGAAGGAGTCCTTTAGAATATTTAGAAATGAGCTTAGAGAAAAGAGAAGAGGAAGGAATGAAAAGAAGAAAAATTTAATCAAATCAAGTAAAATCTTCTAAAGAGTTGTTTCTCAAAATTCAGTTTCAAGTATGTCTCGGCTGACCCACTTCTTTTGAAGACAGATTTTATGTGGTATAATAAAATCATGTCTTTAAAAATTGACAAGATGATGAAAGGTCTTCAAGGACCAAGAAGACAAAACTTTAAAATAATATGTTTGATAATTAAAATCACTTGAGATATCTAAGGTCCAATTTTAATATATTGATATGAATCTCTAAATCAATATCAAATGCTTTAAAATGTTGATTTTATAGTAGCATTTATAAACATGTGCATAAAGGATTACAGTCATTCAAATTGACAACCTGAGGAAATTAAGAGATGGTATTTATTTAAAGGTTTTTGCTTGAGACTTACACCTGTTTTATAAATAATGACATTTTTTAAATTCTAATCTGTTCTAACAAGTATTTTCATCTTATTCTAAATTGACATCTGATGAGTGGAAATGGTTTAAACTGCAGGCAAAATTTTATCTAAAAGTCTTATACCTATCTGAAGCATTCATACTAATTTATATAATAATTTTAAAAAACTTAAATTCCCAATATGTTTAATTTTACTGAGTTAATTTTACTGAAAATAATTATATTGATTCTGACTATGGTCTCAAATTCTCCTGATTTGATGCTTAACAGTTAAATTAAAACCTCCAAATAATTTGTTATACTTTCAAAATAATACTCCGAACAACAAATAAATAACCAAATGATTTCATTAATTAACAATGACTCACTGCAATCATAAATTTTAAAAATCACATTTCTAGTTTTTTTATTTTTTAATTTTAATTTTTATTAATTACAGTTTATTCACTGTGCACCTCCCCATAGCTTTCCCTCTCCTCCCTCCCAATCCCACCTTCTTCTCCCTTCTCCACCCATGTCCCTCCCCAAATCACTGATAGGGGAGGACTTCCTCTCCTTCCTTCTGATCCTAGTCTATCAGGTCTCATCAGGAGTGGCTGCATAGTGTTCCTCTGTGGCCTGGTAAGGCTGCTCCCTCCTCAGGGTGATGTGATCAAAGAGCAGGCCAATCAGTTCATATCAGAGACAGTCCCTGTTCCGATTACTATGAAACCCACTTGGACAATGGGCTAGCTCTGTTTGGGTGTTATAGGTTATCTCCATGCCTGGTACTTGGTTGGAATATCAGTCTCAGGAAAGAGCCCTGGGCCCAGATTTTTCAATTCTGTTGCTTTCCTTGTGGAGCTCCTCTCCTCTCCAGATCTTACTATCTCCCATTTCTTTCATAAGATTCCCTGCACTCTGCCCAAAGTTTGGCCATAAGTCCCAGCATCGGCTTTGCTACTCTGCAGGATAGAGCCCTTAAGAGGCCCTCTGTGGTAGGCTCCTGTCCTGTTCCCTATTTTCTCCTTCTTCTGATGTCCATCTTCCTTGCCTTTCTGTTTGGGGGTTGAGCTTCATAGCCAGAGTCATCCTTCTTGATTAGATTCTTTAGGTGTACAGGTTTTAGTATATTTATCCTATGTTATATATCTAATATCCACTTATGAGTGAGTATATACCCTGTGTGTCTCTCTGCTTCTGGGATACCACACTCAGGACGATCTTTTCTAGTTCCCACCATTTGCCTCTCAATTTCACAATTTCCTTGTTTTTTTATGGCTGAGTAATATTCCATTGTATAAATATACCACAATTCCTCAACTGAGGGACATCTCGGTTGTTTCAAGCTTCTGGCTATTACAAATAAAGCTGCTACAAACATGGTTGAGCAAATATCCTTGTTTACTTCAGCATATTTTGGATATATGCCTAGAAGTGGTATAGCTGGATCTTGAGGAAATGCTATTCCTAATTGTCTGAGAGCACCAGATTGATTTCCAGAGTGGTTGTACAAATTTACATTTCCACCAGCAGTGGAGGAGGGTTCCCCTTTCTCCACATCCTCTCCAGCACGGGTTGTCACTTGAGTTATTCACCTAGTCATTGTAATAGTTGTAAGGTGAAATGTGGTCTTTTTTATTTACATTTCCCTGATGACTAAGGACATTGAGTGTTTCTCTGCCATTCAATATTCTTCTATTGAGAATTCTCTGTTTAGCTCTGTACCCCATTTTTTAATTGTAATAATTGAGTTGTTGCTGTTTAACTTCTTGAGTTCATTATATATTCTGGATATTAGCCATTTGTCAGATATAGGGTTGTTGAAGAACTTTTCCCAATTTGTAGGAAGTTGTTTTCTTCTGACAAAATTTTCCTTGGCTTATAGAAGCTTTTCAGTTTCATGAGGTCCCATTTATTGATTGTTGCTCTTAGAGTCTGTGTTGTTGGTTTTGTGTTCTGGAAGTTGTCTCCTGTGCAAATTAGTTCAAGGCTCTTCACCACTTTTTCTTCTAACAGGTTTAGTGTGTGTGGTTTTATCTTGAGGTCTTTGATCCACTTGGACTTTAGCTTTGGGCAGGGTGATAAGTATGGATCTATTGGCATTTGTCTACATGTATTTGGACCAGCACCATTTGTTGAAGCTGCTATCTTTTTTCCATTGAATGGTTTTGGCTTCTTTGTCAAATATCAGGTGTACATAAGTGTGTGTGTTTATTTCAGGGTCTTCTATTCGATTCCACTGATTTCCAGTCACTATCTATGTCAGTACCATGCAGTTTTTAGTATTGTTGCTCTATAGTATAGCTTGAAATCAGAGATGGATATATCTCCAGAAGATCTCTTATTGTAGAGGATTGTTTTAGCAGTTCTGGGTTCCTTGTTATTCCATATGAAGTTGAGAATTTTCCTTTCAAGGTCTGTAAAGAATTGTGTCGGTAATTTGATGGGAATTGCATTGAATCTGTAGATTCCTTTGGTAACATGGCCATTTTTAATATGTTAATCCTACCAAGACATGAGCATTGGAGATATTTCCATTTTCTGATATGTTCTTCTAATTCTTTCTTCAGAGATGGGAAATTTTTTTCATGCAAGTCTTTGACCTGCTAGATTAGGTTCACACCAGGGTACTTTATGTCCTTTGTGGCTATTGTGAAGGTACTGTTTTCCTAATTTCTTTCTTAGGCTTTTTGTCTTCTGTACACATGAGGGCTACTGATTTTTTGAGTTAATTTTGAATCCAGATACTTTACTGAAGGTGTTTATCCACTGTAGGAGCTCTCTGGTAGAATTTTGGGGGTCAATCAGGTATACTATCATATCATCTGCAAATAGTAATACTTTAGTAAACTTTGACTTCTTCCTTTCCAGTTTGTATCCCCTTGATCTCCTTTAATTGACTTATTGCTCTAGCAAGGACTTCAAGAACTATGTTGTAGAGATATGTAAAGAGTGGGCAGCCTTGTCTTCTCCCTGATTTCTGTGTGATTGTTTTAAGTTTCCCTCTGTTTAGTTAGATGTTCGCTATAGGCTTGCTGTATATTGCCTTTACTATGCTTAGGTATGTGCATTGTATCCCTGATCTCTCCAATACTTTAAACATGAATGGTTGGATGTTGGATTTTGTCAAATGCTTTTTCAGCTTCTAAGGAGATGATCATGTGGTTTTTCTCCTTCAGTTTGTTTATATGGTGTATCACATTGATGGATTTCCGTATATTGAACCACCCCTGCATTCCTGGGATCAAGCCTACTTGGTCATAGTGGATGATATCCTTGAAGTGTTCTTGCATTCAGTTTGCAAATATTTTGTTGAGTATTTTTGCATCAATGTTCATAAGTGAGATTGGCCTGAAATTCTCTTTCATTGTAGGATCTATGTGAGGTTTAGTTACCAAGGTGACTGTGGCTTCATAAAATGAGTTTGGTAGTGTTCCTTATGTTTCTATTTTGTGGAATATTTTGAAGAATATTGCTGTTAGTTCTTCTTTGAAGGTCTGGTAGAATTCTGTGCTGAAATCATCTGGCCCTGGGCCTTTTTTTTTTTTTTTTTTTTTTTTTGCATGGGAGACTTTTGATGACTGCTTCTATTTCTTTAGGGGTTATAGGACTATTTAATTGATTTACTTGGTCTTGTTTCAGCTTTGGTAAGTGGAATTGGCCAAGAAAATTGTCCATTTCATTTAGATTTACAAATTTTGTTGCGTATAGATTTTTGAAGTAAGACCTAATGATCGTTTGGATTTCTTGAGTGACTGTCATTTTGTCCCCCTTTTCATTTCTGATTTTGTTGATTTGGATAGTATCTCTCTGACTTTTAGTGAGTTTGGCTAAGGGTTTTTCTATCTTTTTGATTTTCTCAGAGAACCAGCTCTTGGTTTCATTGACTCTTTGAATTGTTTTCTTTGTTTCTAATCTATTGATTTCAGCCCTGAGTTGATTATTTCCAGCTGTCTACTCCTCTTTGGTGTGTCTGCTTCTTTTTTTCCCCCTAGGGCTTTTAGGTAAGCCACTAAGTTGCTTAACTGAGATGTTTCAAATTTCTGCTTGAAAGTGCTTAGAGCTATGAACTTTCCTCTTAACACTACTTTCATTCTGTAAGTTTGGGTATGTTGTGCCTTCATTTTCATTGAAATCTAGTAAGACTTTAATTTCTTTCTTTATTTCTTCCCTGACCCAGCTGTCATTGAGTAGCAAGTTATTCAGTTTCCATGTGTATGTAGGCTTTTTGCTATTTCTGTTGTTATTGAGGTCCAGTTTTAGTCCATGGTGATCAGATAGGATACAAGGGATTATTTCAATATTCTTATATTTGTTGAGGCTTGTTTTGTGACCAACTATATGATCTATTTTAGAGAAGGTCCCATGAGGTGCTGAGAAAAAGGTAAATTCTTTTGTGTTTGGGTGAGTGGTTCTGTAGTTGTCTGTTAGGTCCATTTGATTCCTGACTTCTGTCAGAATCATTGTTTCTTTGTTTAATTGCTATTTTGTTGAGAGTGGGGTGTTTAAGTCTCCCATCATTAATGTTTTGGGATCTATGTGTGGTTTCAGTTTTATTAATGTTTCTTTTACAAATGTGGGTGCCCTTGTATTTGGGTCATAGATGTTCAGGATTATGATATCTTCCTGGTGGAATATTCCCTTCATGAGTATAAAGTGTCCTTCTCCATCTCTTTTTATTAATTTTGGTTGCAAGTCTATTTTATTAGATATTAGCATGGCTACCCCTGCTTGTTTCCTGGGTCCATTTGCTTGGAAAACCATCTTCCAGACCTTTATTCTGAGGTAATGTCTATCTTTTTTGACTTAGGTGTGGTTCTTGTATGCAACAGATTGTTGGGTCTTGTTTACACACCCATTTTCTTAGTCTGTTATTGGAGAACTGAGTCCATTGATGTTGAGAGAGATTAATGACCTTAGCTGTTAGATCCTTTGATATTGATGTTGGATGTGGTAGCTTGTTTGTGTACTTGGCTACTTTTTGTTTTGCTGTAGTGAGGTTAGTTATTTCCTGTGTTTTCTTGAAAGTAGTTAGTTTTCTTGGGTTGTATTTTTCCTTCTAGTATCTTCTGTAATACTGGATTTGTATGCAGGTATTGTTAAAATTTGTTTTTGTTGTTGAATATCTTGTTTTCTCCGTCAATGAGGACTCAGAGTTTTGCTGGATATAGTAGCCTATGCTGACATATGTGTTCTCTTAGAGTCTGCATAATATCTGTCCAGGCCCTTCTGTGTTTCGTAGTCTCTATTGAGAAGTCAGGTATGACTCTGATGGGCTTGCCATTATATATAACTTGCTCTTTTTCCCTTGCAGCTTTTAGTATTTTTTCTTTGTTCTGTATATTTACTGTTTTGATTAGTGTGTGGCAGGAGGATTTTCTTTTCTGCTCTAATTTATCAGGTATTCTGTAGGCCTCTTGTATGCTTATAGGCCTCTCCTTCAAGTTGGGGAAATTTTCTTCTATGATTTTGTTGAAAATATTTTGGGCTTTGGAGACGGCAATCTTCTTTTTCCTTTTTTGCTTTTATTCTTATTGTATCTGAGGGCTGCTCCAATGGCTCTCAGGCTTTTCTTATGTTTGAGGTTGCAGCAGTGTACCCTATTGCACTAGCTGTAATCAATGGCATGTGAGCATGGCACTCATTCCTGCAGAAGAAGGCTAGAGCCTAGAGCCTGCGTGAACCCAGAAAATCTTCTGGAGCTGTGTGTCCTAAGCATTGGTCCTGATATTTTCCCTGCTGTGGGGTTTCCTCCCAACAGGGAAACCCAGACTGTGCTTTGGGAACCACAATTCTGTCTGGGATGGCAAGTAGAACATGCAGGCACAGGTGTGTGGCTCTGCCTTCCTGGCAATTGGGCACCTGAATGTCTGCCTAAACTTGGTAACTTTTCCAGAGAACTTTTTGGGTGTGGGGAGGAGTGTTGGCTGAGTGCTCTGAGGTCAGACCTGCTGTTTCCCTCACTGTGGGTTTCTACCTGACAGAGAAACTTGGTCTCTGGTGCTCTGGAGTCCTCAGTTCTATCTGGCAAGGTGAATCAGCCATGCAGGCAGAACTCTGTGCTGGCGCCTATCTGCCCGGCTCTGGGCTGACTGCTGGGCACCCACCAGACCCCGGATCTTTTCCTGGAATTGTCTGGATGACTTAAGGTGGGTCCCGATTGCTTCTTGCATCATGGGGTTTTCTTTCAACTGGGCAGTTGCTGGTGTTGTGGGGCCCACATTTCATTCTGGGTCAGTGATCAGAGCAAGCTGGTGGTGTGTGTCTCTGGGCTGGCGACCAAGCACATGGTAGAACTGGGAACTCTTCTGTGATTTAGCTGGGTGGCCCGAAGCTTATTGAATCATGCACCATGGATTTTCCTCTCACCTGGGAAACACAGTTGCTGGTGTTTTAGGACCTAGAGTTCTGTCTGCTGGTCGCTGTGCAGATCCTGCTGTACTGATACTCAGAAAGAGTGTCCTCCCAGAGCTGCCGTCTTGGATTCCTCCTCCCACATTTCTAGTTTTGTTTTAATTTTTAGATTATAATTTAACTACAATATTTCTTCCTTTCCTTTCTTTTTTTGTTTTTAAATTTGTATTAATTACAGTTTATTCACTTTATATCACCCCTGTACTTCCCTCCTTCTTCCCCTCCCAATCGCACCCTCTCTCTTCCCTACCTGTGTCCCTCTCCCAGTCCACTGATGAAGGAGGTCCTCCTCCCCTTCCCTCTGATCCTGGTCTATCATGTCTCATCAGGAGTTGCTGCATTGTCTTCTTCTGTGGCCTGGCAAGGCTGCTTCCCCCTCAGGGGGAGGTGATCAAAGAGCAGGCCAATCAGTTCCTGTCAGAGACAGTCCCTGTCCCCATTACTATGGAGCCCACTTGGATATTGAACTGCTATAGGCTACCTCTGTGCATGGGTTTCAGGCCATCTCCATGAGTTTTCCTTGGTTGGAGTATCAGTTTCAGAAAAGACCCCTGTGCCCAGGCTTTTTGGATCTGTTGTGGAGTTCCTGTTCTCTCCCGGTCTTACTCTCTCCCCCTTCTTTCATAAGAATACCTGAACTCTGCCCAAAGTTTGGCTATGAGTCTCAGCATCTGCCTTGTTACCACACAGAACAGAGCCTTTCAGAGGCCCTCTGTGTTAGGCTCCTGTCCTGTTCCCTGTCTGGTGCTTTCTCAGACAATAGGAATAGTGCTCCATCAGTATCCAGCTATACCACTCATAGGCATATACCCAAAATACGCTCAAGTATTCAACAAGGATATCTGCTCAACCATGTTTGTAGCAGTTTTATTTGTAATAGCCAGAAGCTGGAAACATCCCAGATGCCCCTCAGTTGAGAAATGGATACAGAAATTGTGGTACATTTTCACAATGGAATATTACTCAGCAATAAAAAACAAGGAAATCATGAAACTTGCAATAAATGGGTGGGAACTGGAAAAGATCATCCTGAGTGTGGTGTCCCAGAAGCAGAAAGACACACAGGATATATACTCACTCATAAGTGGATATTAGACATATAATATAGGATAAACATACTAAAATCTGTACACCTAAGGAAGCTTATCAGGAAGGAGGACTCTGGCTAAGATGCTCAATCTTCATTCAGAAAGGCAAAGAAGATGGACATCGGAGGATGGAGAAAACAGGGAATAGGAAAGGAGCCTCCCTTTCCTTTCATGCATCAAAATTCTCCAATCTCCCCATTCTCCCATCCCCATTCTCTTTCTAATTTATACCATCAGTTTACTGTTATTGCATGCAAGAATATGTATATATTTCTAAATATAAACTAGTTAGTTTGTATAAATTACTTGTATATGTGTTTTTAGAGATGACCATTTCACACTAAACTACCAATTAGTGCTTCTCCAGAGAGGACTTCTCTCACTCTCCAAACTTTCTTCATTTGCCTCTAATTCTTTTTTATAGGCTTGAGGACTCAAGGGCTTATCCCTGTCCAGTTTTGCCTGTTGATTTTTCCATCTTTTCTCAGTTCCCATTTGAGCAGTAATGTCAGTCATGAGAATTTAGGGTTATAGATTTTGATATTATGAGGATGCACAATATCTGCGTGTGTATTTCTTAAATCCTGTAATATTTAAAATTGTAATAATGCCAATCTTGATTCTGATAACTATACAGTGTTCTCCTGCTTTAAAACTACACTTTTATTTACATTTGTATAAATACAAAGTGTAAGATCACAGATCCTCCAGCAGTCAGGCCATGCTCCAACTCTTACTAATAGAGAAGGCCATTGTTCTGACACGGATCTTGTGTAATGGTTGGAAAAGTAAGCCTAGCCTCTTCTCATTGCTATTATGGGACAAATTTATGATTCTTCCCAGTACAAAGTATATTTTTGAGTCAAGTGTAATCCTTACTTTTACTCTATGAATACCCAACTAGAAGGCACTACAGATGAGTCTGAAAATAGGTCATCACCAGACCCTCATTTATTAAGGCTCTAATCTTCTTATAAGTGTTCTATAGTCTTTATATCATCTCCTTCTAAAGTTTTCATGTTCCTAATATTATTATTATATCTTTGGAAGTGATTGGTTTAATGTGTAAATTTTAGAAGGACACATATTGAGTCCATTGTAGATCTTTTCTTTCGAAGCTGATTATATAATTTTCACTTACAGCATTCTCTTATGGTGTGCTGGTATTCATTCTTCGTAATGCATTCATTTATGCATTGATATTTACTGGAAACCTCCCATGTATCAGGCATTTTCTATACTATTTTTTATTGTATAAACTTTTTTCAAATTAATTTGTGGTTTATAAAAATGAAAGTGATGATCTCTTTTTCCTATATAGACATGTACTTAATACCTGTTTATGCATTAGATATGAAAATATTTTATTTTGTTTGCCTTAAATATTACTCTAAGTAATCATCAAGGTATGTATAGGTTTCTTGTCCTTGTGACAAAATTCCTGACATAAGCAACCTTAAGAATAAAGGATTTATTCTAACTGATATGTCAGAAGATATAGTGCACCACAGTAGGAAAGTAATTGTGGTAAAGTTGCTTATGATGCAGCAGCAGGGAATTAGGTGATTGGTTATAATATATTAGAAGTGCGGAAGCAGAAAACGAAGCCTAGAAACAAAGCTGTCCTACAGATGTTAGGGTCTACCTATTGCGCACTGTCCACTACTAATTTTCATAAACCAATGATTTGATAACTCTCATAAGAAATGTTGTCAAGTTTGGACCATACATATTTACAAACACGCACACACACATACACTTGTGTGTGTGCTCATATTCATTATATATTTGAGAAATTTGTATCATTTATCTTGTTTTTTTACATTTATGAAATTACACTAAGATCAGAAACCATTATTAGCTAATTTTTGCAATATTTCCTACTATTTTAGGTAATTTAATTATGTCTTTTAAATATTAAAATATTTTGTCTAATTATGATTGTACATAAATATGATGTATGATGCTATATACATGTGATTAGGTAAGTTTGTGGGTGTTTAGTCAAGTATTTCATCTATATTTACTAGACTCCTTTGTTTCATTTAGGTGGCAAACTTATTAGTAGAATAAACTAAAACAGCATGTTTACTGTGTTTATGTGATATCAAAAACTATTTCTTTCAGAAAATTGCATTTAAAATTATATGAGCTTTGCTATTTTGAACAGTACCACAACATTTCATAAGGTGACATAATGTTGAAGCATTAGGTGAATGTTATAAATGATAGAATGTTATCCAGGTATAATGCATGAATCTTTGTCATTTGAAGATAAATGAAAGGAATTGGAGGACATGTATGTTAAGTGAAACAAGCCACAGAAATATAAATACTACAGAAATATAAGTGTTACATAGATGTTCTATATGACATATGGAAGTATGTTTTAGAAAGAAGAGAAGAAAAGCATGAAAATTATGAGGCTGGGTGTCATCTTTGCAAGATGCCATGGTATGTAAAACTCACATTGTAAAACAAAGTAGATGAATTTAAGAAATTGGTAATATGTGATTTATTTAGCAATTTATCTTTCTCTTTGGAACTTAATAAATATACTGTATCATAGACACACTCTTAATGTAATCTGATATTTTTATTTAAATTTATTTTTATAATTTACTAATATTTCATCATGACTGTGACTCCCTCCCTCATCTCCTCCTAGTTCATAGTCCACTCTCCTTCCCCTTGTCCTCAGGAAGGGGTAGCCCTCCTCTCCTACAATGTTACCCCAGCCTATCAGGTCTCATCAGGACTGTCTGCATCCTCCTCCTCTGTGGCCTAACAAGGCAGCCCCATCAGGGGGAAGTGATCAAATACAGGTAACATAGTCCATGTCAGAGATAGCCCCTCCCCCCCTTACTAAAGAACCACATGGAGACTCAGCTGTCTATCAGCTCAGATGTCTAGGACCTCTCCATAGTTGATCCTTAGTTGTTGCATCAGTCTCTGCATCCCCTCATGGGGCCAGATTTGTTGGCTTTCTTTGTTTCTTTGTGGAGCTCCTTTGCCCTCAGAGTCCTCCTATCCCCCTATTTCTATAAGACTTCCTTTGTTCTGCCTAAAGCTTGGTTGTGAGTCTCAGCATCTGTTTCTGTACCCTACTGGGTAGAGTCTTTCAGCGGACATCTATAGTAAGCTCCCATCCTGTTCCCTCTCTTCAACTACTTCCAATGTCTATTCCATTTGCCCTTCTGAATGAGAATTATATTTTCGTATTTTATGTCTCTTGTTTTTTACATGAACAGTTCCTCTTGTTTATTCTTTTTCATGGTTTAACTACTATTTCCTTATTTTTTCTTCATAACAATGTTTATTCCTCTATTTGTTTTAATATCTAATCCTATTAAAATAGTGCTTTCCCTGAAAATTATCCTATTGATATCTAATATAAAATGTCAAAGAGTATAATATCTTGCTTCTTCTAGAACTTCCTCTTCAGTGAAATATAGTAGAACAACTTGAATAAGTGCCTCAAATACAGATATGGCAATTAAATTAAGTTTTCTATTTAATCATTTTTTACCACAAATTAGTATTTGTTTTATAACTCAGACTGTTATAATATGGTCATTCTTCTTCTTAACATATAGTTTCAGGCTGCTATTTAATGATGTTAATTTTTAAAATTTGCTTTAAAGTGTCATGATTTTGTCTTATTTGGTTACAGATACTTAGCTGAGGTGTTCCTTTTATGACAGCTATTTCTCTCACTGTTGCACCTGTCTTAAAGTTTGCTATTTCCTAAATTTTCTATTTAAAATTCTGCTGCTGTTGGTTTACTTCTAAATAAGATTTGTTTCCCTTCATAATATATTTCACAGTATACTTTATATTAATGTTTGATGGTTTAATTTTGGGAAATCTTCATAGTATTAGAAACGTTTAAATTTTTTTTTGAAGTTTATTCATTATATATCCCAGTTAAAGCCCCCTCCCTAAACTCTTCCAGTTCCATCCTCCCTCCTTCTCCCCCTCTTCCTCTCCCCCTAGCCCACTGAAAGGGGGAGTTGTCCACTATTGCCATCTACCCATAACTTGTTAAGTCTCCTCAGGACTGCTTGGATCATCTTCCTTCTTGGCCTGGCAAGGCTGCATCATCAGGCACAAGTGATCAGAGAGTAGTCAACTGAGTTCATGATAGAGGCTGCTGCTGGTCCCCTCACTCAGAGATCCACATGGAGACTGAGCTGTCAGTTGGCCACATCTGAGCAGGGAGTCTAGATCTTTTCCATGCATGGTCCTCTGTTGGTGCATCAGTCTCTGCAGGACATCCTGGGCTCAGATCTTTTAGTTTTGTTGGTTTCCCTGTGGGGCTCCTGTCTCCTCCCTGTCCCTCTAGTCCCACCCTTCTCTTCCTCCATAAGACTCCTTTTGTTCTGCTCAAAGTTTGGACCAGAGTCTCATCATCTACTTTGATCCCCTGTTGGGTGAATCCTTTCAGAGGACTCTCTATAGTAGACAAGATAATAGAAAATCATTCCACTGAGTTGTAGAAAATTTAGCTTGAAAATTAGGCCAGATAGAAAAAAAATATATATATATATAGCTATATATTGCCTACAAGAAAAAAAGGAAAGTAACTTTTAACTGAGTGTGACTTCCAGATATACAGATGTGCTTGAATACCCATCTACAAATTCAATAAAATGATCCATTTCAGTCTTTCATATTTGTAGTTTGTATTCTAGCTCAAGAATATTTGTGTTAAGTAGAAATAACAATTCCAACAGTTAAAATATGTTCTTGTTTACTTGTGGTATCTTTGTATGAAGAAGAAGTTTTGAAAAGTAAACAGGAGAGAAGGAAAGCAATGTGAGTCTTTGCAAGATGTCATAGTATGTAGTCTAAAAATCTCATCCAGTAAAACAAAGAAGATATACTGAAGAACCTACTATTAGATAAAGTTAAGCAGAAGTGTAAGAAGCAGAGATTATACCCATATCTGGCATGGAAAGCTGTGATTCAATTTGTACAAGACAGGAGTAGGCAGTGTGGGTACATTGGTAGCCAAAGCATAGAGTTCAGCAGGAGAGTGCTTGTAAGAAACAGAAGTTCCACTTGGAAAATATTGGCTTCCACTTAGTTGTGGGCATCTAAATTCAGACTAATGAAAGTCAGTTCACTTTATAAGACTAAAGTTTCTGAGACTGGGATGTGAGTTCAGATAATGAATTCCTTTGTGTACGAATCCAATCTATGGGAGTGAATGGGAGCCTACTCTAACCTTTAACAAAGTGAAGAAATACTCCGTGAAAGAAACAAAGATTCACTAGACTAGAGAATCAAAAGAGATTTAATGGGTACAACAGAAATAAATGAAGAGAGCATTTTATCAGCAGAGAGAATGAAAGAGCAGTTTTTCAGCCAGGAGGGCAATATTCAAAGGGAGCGTAAAAGGCATTAAAGACTGGAATGTTCTTGACCTGCTTCTGAGGGGTGGTAGTTTTGGTCTGAATAGAGATTACTCACATAAATTGAAAATAAATAAGTTTTCTAGACCAGGAGTAAAATATTACAGCACATAAAGAAATCCTTAAAGCTGTTCACCACTCTACAGAAATGTGTGCCACTATGCTCAACATGTAGACTTCTTAGAAATATAAAATTTTGAATCCTATTGTAGAAAATAAATGGACCAAAAAGTATAGGGTAGAAGAAGTTAATGTGTATTTTAACAAGATCTAAAGATGATTCTGATGCTGGCTTAGGTTTGATTTGAGATCTATTGCTCCAGGAACAAGCAATATTATGGACGCATTGTTTCTGACCAGAATCTTGCTCTACAATACTATAATTCTCCACAGCTAATAAGCCACTGAAACATTTTAAAAGCCATTATTTGAATATCAGTGGTGATAACCTTTCAATTTCCTTTCCATTAATTAATTTGGAGAATGTAGTATTGTTTGCCTAACCTAAAATATGTATTTTTGTGTAACACATAAATTACTTTAAAAAATCTCCCACAGGTATTTGTGCTTCATAAACAATTCATTAACTGAAAAAATATGTAAACATACATGAAATTATACACAAATTTACACACATTGTACATCTATTTTTAAATGAGTAACACTTTGCATATTAAGAAGCAGTGGTAGGAAAATAAAGAAGCAGTGGTGGTACAGAAATTATGGGAGTGAGCAACCAATGTCTGGTTTAACTTGAAGCCCATTCCACCAGAGAGAGCCTATACCCAACACTGCCTGAATGACAGAATGCAAGGAATGGATGGCACAGTGACCTAGGGTATAACCAAACATGGATGTGAAAAAAATGAATGATATGATTATTAATCATATTCTGATACACTAGTAAAATGGTGCCTTTAACAGTCATCATCATAGCGGCTTCTGCAGGCAGCGCATGAGCATAGCCGTCGACAGCACAACCTAACAATACACAGAGAGTAAAAATTGGAGGTCTCCATCAGGTCCCTCTGCTCAGAGCCTGGGAAATCCCACAGAAGAGGAGGTAAGACTGTAGAAATCAGAGGGGATGAAGTACACCAGGAGAACATGGTTAACTAAGTCAACTAAACAGGGCTCACATGGGCACACAGAGAGTGAAAGTGCAGGTGTGAGGCCTGTAGCCTAAGAAAGAGGTCCTCTGCATATATGTTATGATTTGTATGTTGGTTTTTTTTGTGGGACTCCTCACAGTAGAAGTAGGTGTCTCTGACTCTTTTGCCTGCTCTTGAAATTCTTCCTTCTATTGGATTACATTTTCTAGCCTTGATATGAAGGCTTTTTCTTTTTCTTAGTATGTCCTTTGTCCTGTTTGGTTGTTGTCTCCTGGAGGCCTGCTCTTTTCTGGAAAGAAAAGGAGGGGAAGTAGATCTTGGGGAAAGGCAAGATGGTGTGAGCTGGGGAGATTAGAGGAAGGGGAAACTGTGTAATGATGTACTATATGGAAAAGACTCTATTTTCAATTTAAAAAAATCAGTAGAATATCTATGGCCTACAAGCCTATTTTGTTTTCATGAAGACTACCTTACCATAATATTCTGTTTACTACTTTCTTGCTCATATTTACTATGTATCTATCAACTCATAATTTTATTCTTATATAGCTATAATAAATACTATGAATTCAATATACTTGTAATTATAAATATATATGTAGAAATATGAATATACAAATAAATTATTCTGCTATGCATACAATTATTATTTTGTAGTTTCAGTGAAAAAATGAATGAAATAACTTTCTACTTCTAAAGTAATGGTATGATGAGGGAGACCTTCAACAGATGTGTTGATCATGAATGCTCTGCCATTATGAATAAATTAATGCTTTCATCCTGGAAGTAAGGAGTGGTTTAGTATATATATTCACTCAATATTTAAATATTCTCTCACGGAGGAAGGTTTATTAATACTCAGGAAGTAAAACTTCAAAGTCATACAAAGCTCCTGAAACTTACAAGATTCACTAGACTCACTGCCACTGTAATATAAACAGTAACAATTGCTGAGAATTCTGTGACTGAAAGAGATTCCAGCCAGTGCTGGGAACTCCAGGTATAGAGCTTTCCTGAGGACCACCCATGTTACAATTTGCTTTTGGTTTTTGTTTCTTTGTTTGTTTTCCCAGTGATTCATCTACATTTGAGTCGTAATGTCTCCCGAAAAGAAAACAAAAACAAACAAACAAAAACAAAAACCTTAACCATATTACTTAACTCCAGTTTAAATCACTAATTTATTAAGTAAGTTTTGGAAGAACTTTGGTTTGTTGTCCCTATTCTATCTAGAACAGAGAGACATTTGCTGCTATTTACTCGGGGGAAGGGGAATCCCACTATCTTATATATGAGAGGAATTTTTATTACGAATAAATGGCAGTTGGATCCTTCAATAATCCTCAGTGAATGATGGGGGTTGAGAAGGGATATGTCTGAAGTTAAAACACAGATGCTTATATTCACTGCTCTTCAGATTTTCTGTAGCCTAGGGACATTTTTTGCTCTTATGACAGATTTCCCTTCAACAGGTTGCATTTTATGGACTATTTTAGTTGATCTGTTCTTTACTGATATATTGTCATACCTCTTTTTATAGATTAAGAATGTTTCTGGGTCTTGTTTACTCATCCATTCTGTTAGTCTGTGTCTTTTTATTGGAGAATTGAGTCCATTGATGTTGTGAGAGATTAATGTCCAGTGGCCTGTTAGATCCTTTGATTTTGATGTTGGCTGTGGTAGTAAGTTTGTATGCTTGGTTACTTTTTGTTTTACTGTAGTGAGGTTAGTTATTTCCTGTATTTTCTTGAAAGTGGTTAGGATTCTTGGGTTGTATTTTTCCTGCTAGTATCTTCTGTAATGCTGGATTTGTGTGTAGGTATTGTTGAAATTCGTTTTTGTCGTTGAATATCTTTTCTCCACCTAAGCATGAAGAAGGACCCTGGGTAAGATGATCAACCTACACTCAGACAGGCAAATGGGATGGACATCGGAAGAGGGAGAAAAGAGGGAACAGTAACCTACCACAGAGAGCCTCTGAAACACTTTACCCAGCAGGGTATCAAAGCAGATGTTGAGACTCATAGCCAAATTTTGGGCAGAGTGCACAAATCTTATGAAAGAAGGAGATAGAAAGATCTGGAGGGGACAGGAGCTTCACAAGGAGAGCAACAGAACCAAAAAATGGATCTTTTCTGAGACTGATACTCACTCTAACCAAGGACCATGCATAGAGATAAACTAGAACCCCTGCACTGATGTAGCCCATGGCAGCTCAGTCTTTAAGTGGGTTCTCTAGTCATGTGAATGGGGACTGTCTCTGACATGAACACAATGGCTGATTCTTTGATCACCTCCTCCTGAAGGAGAGCCTTACCAGGCCACAGAGGAAGACAATACAGCCAGTCCTGATGAGACCTGATAGGGTAGGCTCAGATGTAAGGGGAGGAAGACCTCCCCTAACAGTGGACTTGGAGATGGGAATGGGAATTAATGAGGGAAGGTGAGCTTGGGAGGGGACAAGGAAGGGGACTACATTGGGATCCAAAGTGAATAAACTGTAATTAATAAAAATTTTTAAAGGAAAAATCTGGTAATATAAAAATGGATGTTTGGGGATATAGGACATTTCAGCTATCATATGAATTGAAAGACACATTTTACACATTATCCCATGGCATTAAGGAACAGAAAGGCATGCAGTGCATATTGAGGCTTCACTCTATCCTGTCAGTCTGCTATTTCACTAGATCAATATTTTCTGAAGTTGGCTAAGCAATAACTACTATAATTTTAATATTAAAGTTAAAAGTAAAAAAGCTTTGAAATAGCAAAGAACCTCTGTTAATAAATTATTATGTTATATCACTTATATTGACAGGTTTTTTTTCCTGTTTATCAGCATGGGCATAGAAGTGTTATGCAAACATCCTGTATGTAAACACAGTTGGTTCTCATGCAAACTATGTAATGTCAACTATTAATATTGCCAGATCCATACTAAAGATGAAGTGATTTAATGAGTGTACAAAGTGATATGTGTTTTTGAGCTTATAAATTACATATTCATGTTTAATCATGAATAAAATATAGCCAGTGTGCCAGCAAGACAGGTTGTCTTTACTTTTTCACAAAACAAAAATCTAGTTTTAGATAGTACTCAATATATTACAACTGTAGTAAAAATGATTTATTCAAATGTTTTCTTTCTGGTTAGGAAAAACTGAAGCTAAGTAATGTATCATTTCTTTTGAAATACACATCTAATCAAAAAGTACCTCAGTTTTCTCCATCGGCCATGTTGGCTGGCCACATGCATTTTACAACATTAAAACTATCAGAAAAACTGTACAGTGGGAAATAGCCCAAATCAAACAATGGAGGCTATTTATATTTAACAATTAAGACTCCAGGTTACATAGAAATACACACATACACACATGTATTCATATACATATGGGCATATGAGCCTACAATCACACACATACATACAAAAGCACAGACACATGCACCCTCTCACAGATTAATATTTGAGTTTTCATAGTCCCCATTCTTTTAAAAATATCTTTACAGTTTTATATTTTTTAAACCATAGAGTAAAAGGAAGTTTTAAAACCATGTTCCTCAGTAGTTCACCATCAAGCCTGAATACTTAAAATGCCATTTCTGCAATAGAAAACGCACAACTCCCAGATTTAAGTCTTTGAAATTCTGCAGGGATTTGAGGAGTCTACATGACGCCACACTCTACCATGTGTCATTTCACTGCTCAGAGAGCAGAAGGAATGTTTCTTGCTTCTCAGTTATCATTAATCTAGTATTCTTTTTACACAAAGGCTTAAACCAAAATCCTCCAAGGAAAAATAATCTGTCAGGATGGTTTTCATTCCCTCTTTTAGAATAGTGAATGCAAAACATGAATGCATACATCAAACTGAGGAGTTAACAAGCGTGGGAGCAATTTAAGAAAAGCAAATGTTTCTTTTCCATACAAGGAGTGGCTAGAATGTAGCAAAGAATGCCAAGGGAACGGTATTTTTAAACAAGTGTATACCCAATCTGATGTTGATCCACACTGAAGCCAAATACATGTTTTAAGAAAGAATATTGATTATTTTAGCATGTCCAAAAGGTGATACAAACTAGATTCAAGCTTAACTTCAAGTTCTCATGCACTGCATAGGTTAGAGAAACTAAGTTAGACTTTTTTATTTTGATTTTTAAAATTTTTTTACTGTGTATTAACCCAGCTATGTTATGTTGGATTTTTATATTATTCAGTGGTAGTGCTCTTTGATATTGGTATTTACAAGTTATCTGAATAGAAAAAATATTTCTTGTAAAATTCATATAGGTATAATAGAATAACTTAATGTTTGTCCAGCATGACAGTATAATATGTCAAATAATATAAATACTATTTTCTCCACTGAAACAATGAACTTCCTCTCCAGGATACAAATAACCAGGAACAGCAGGTAGCTCTTTTCTCCTAATAAAACTTGAAACATAATCTCCAAACTGAATTCTTGGAAATATTACAATGACTTCCTAAACCAAAGTGTGAAGTCAGTGGACATTCAAGAAGTTTGTGGAGGTTTGTTTCATACTAAAGCAACAAATAAACTTACAGTTCATGACTACCTAGGGTTTTTTTGTTGTTGTTGTTGAACCCTGAAAGAAATTAAAGCTAAATAAATATTAGTTCCTTTGATATTCGATACACCTGAATCCAAAGAGTCACATATTAAGCTTCTGTTTCCAGAAGCTTATAGTTTTAACCCTTGAGAATGGGAGACTTAAGTTTTCAAGTTGCTATAGCTGGAGGTTTTTGGCTCAAGGCCAATCTTATTACCTTGGGGTTGGAGCATTAATACCCAGTGTCCAGAGTTAAGATACCAGGCTTTAGCGCCTTACTCTTGGTAGCCTGCAGAAACTTGGCTACCTCCTCTTCAACATTAGCTCTGAGCTCTGGGTTTCAGGGCTCTTAGCTGTCAGTAAACATCTGCAACGTTCAGCTGCCTCATCACCTCTGAGATTACACTGAAGCTTTATGGTTTTGTCCATTATTTGTACAACAAGTTATGCTTAGATAACTCATAAAAAAGGCTCAAGTGGGCAAACAGGCTCTATGGGTAAGGCTTTTCAGAGCTTTGTGCAGGAACATAAGTCAAAGAACATGCATAGAAGAAGCCCTATGTCCCCTATAAAAACATGAAAAGACTGGAAGATGTATATATGAATGGAAGAAGAAGATTTTGCACCTGTGTGTAAACTGTAATAACACTGATCACATTATGGTTGTCTGTTCCATCAATAGGAGACTTGTATAAAGGCTAATCAGTAGCCTCAAATTATGCCAATCACATGCATTGTGTTGGATCTCTGTGGATGTTTTCCCTCCTTTTCTGAGTGAATAATATCAGAGAACCTTAGAGTTCATGGAGGCATATCTCTTGCAGAGGAGACTCTTCCAAGGCTTGTGGTGATTGCCTAGAGTAGTCATGGCTGGAAGCACCATTTCCCAGGCAAGAGTATGAGGAGCTTCAAGTGTTTCTTGGAGGCAGAAACTTGTTAGTTCAAGATATCTACATAGTGTTCAAAGCAGTAGGAATGCTATGATGGTGCCATAAAACCATAGTAGAAATATGATTAGACATTTGAGTTACTTAAGATTGTTATCTGTGGAGGGTTGAGTTACATAATCCGCTCTCATAATTATATAAACGTAAACACATTAAGGAATAAAACCATTAACCCTTTATATAGATAAGAATTGAAAACAAAGAGTTTTCTTGCAGATAAAAATTTAGAGAAAAGTTAAAACAAGAAAAATGAGGATAAAATTATGTAATATTAAAAAAGTATTTATTTCTTTAAAATATGTATAGCTGATGACAGGATTAAGAAAGAAATTTGTTTTCTTGAAAGACCATATTCGTTTATAACACTTGAAGTTAGGAAAATGTACAAAGTACGATTCAGTGATTTGTTAGACTGAACACCCTCTACGGAGGTCCCAGTGGATGGCTGGGTCTTCAGGACAGTGGTGCCTTCTGTCTTTGCTAACTGACTGACTGCATCTGGGACTAAACTGCTGGGCTACGTAAGGATACTCCAGTCATCATATGCATTGCTTTGTATTCACAGGAAAATCAGTCACCGCCATAGTTCACTGGCTTCCTCTGTTATTAGTTTTTGCTTTCTTTGTTGTGATAGCATGCTCAAGAAAGGAAAGCACTGTTTCTTTGTATTTTTTGTTTGCTTTTCATTCTTTCTGTAATTGTATCATTTCCTTCCTATGTGTGGTTCTCTAGTCAGTTGTAGATAGATTCTCCCTGAAGCAACATTTTTTTAGTTTTGTTCTTGAGTACAGTGTCCTACCATATTGTCTCATTCAAAATGTATTAGCTCAATACATGTTTTACTGTAATCAGGTGACAATGAATCCAAAGGGAACTTCATAAAGAAAACGTGTAGAGAAAAAGAAGAAGACACTATTGGCTCAGAGCAGTGGCACGGGACTGTAATTCTAGCATTCAGGGGGGCAGAGTCAGGCAGATCTCTAGGAGTTTAGGCCAGCCCTACTACAAAGCGAGACTAGGACAGACAAGACTACACAGAGAAACCCTGTCTCAAAGAAAAAGGGAAAAAAAAGAGCACTATGATTAAAATACTAATGAAATTAAGTAACAGTCAATTCACTACATGAATGTTGTGAATGCAGATGAATAGTCCTTGGAAAGAATAAATGACAAAATATCTTGATAGGATTTCTCTGGTCTTGTCTCTATCCACCAAACAAGTTTGTGGATGTTAATAGTAACAAGCACCTGAGCTTCTGGGCACTGAAGAACACTTATGCTTATATCAAGATACAGAGCAGCATAAATTAACCAAGCTTCTTAACACTGTGTCTAGTTGTCAGACCATTTATTCCCCTGCTATTTGTCTAGAATTCTGGCTAGCTTCAAAGATCTTTAGAGGACTAGCTGTGGATAACATGGACTGTAAGTACTATTTGGAGTGTGTCCTGGAGGGTAAATTGTATTAACTACTTTTCTATTGTGATAAAATCCCCTAATAAAAGCATCTTAAGGGAAAAAGGGTTGATTTTAGCTTAAACATCCAAAGGAATAGAGTCTATTACAGCCAGGAGGTGTGACAGCAGGAGCAGAAAGTCAGCTGATCACATTTTCATTCCCATATAGGAAGAAGAAGAGTAGAAGAGGGAATTGAGAGAAGCTGCCAACCTTCAAATCCTGTTCTCAGCGACATAATTTCCTCATCAAGGCTCAACTTCCTAAAGGTTCTACAACATCCCCCAACAGCACTGCCCTGTATGTGAGCAAAATATGAGCCTATGGGAAACATTGCTCATTCAAACTCCCACAAGGTGGTCATAAGTAGGCTACACATGCTTAACACTGTAACTATTCTCAGCATATATTAAATATGGGGGGGGAACGCACCACCAAAGCAGTGTTCACATTTTAGTGGAAAGAAAAACCTTGCATGTAACAGATCAATTCTCTTACTATCCGACATGTTGCTAAAATTAGGATTTTGGCTTCCTTGGGCTCTTATTTCATTCAATTATTCAGCTTGGGTACTTATCTTGAAGATATAGAGAAGCAGCTGGAAAGACCAGAATGCGAGGGTTTTTATTGTTGTGTTAAATTGGTTCAGTTCAGAAAATTGTTAAACGATAATGTGATAACCAAATCAACTTAAATAACTGAGGCAGTTAGAGATGTTTTGTATATTTCCACTGTGAGCATAAAATGAACCTGATATGTCAAACAAGAACACGTATGGGTGTATCTCCTCTTTGTTCTGTTTGTGCCCATGATGGAAATTTTTATGTATGTCAAACACTACAAACTGTCTCTTTTATAAATCATCTTTACTTTGATGGAATAAGGTTTGTATGTTGTATTTTTCTACCTTTAGAAAGACAATCTCTTCTTCCTCATATATGGCTTTTAATATACACTTAAAATTGTCTTGATCATTTATACTTTGTCTACTAGGAGGGAGAAAAATGTGTTTAACCACCTTACTTTAAAACAACAAAAACAAAAACTTTTTCTTAGTGAAGACCAATAATCCAACAGTCACAGTAATTTGTCAATAGCACATATTTCCCTTAGGTGATTTACATCTTTTATTATTTTTAGTACCACCTCTATCAAACCTCTTAATTTCATGCCCAACCTGTCAAGTGCACTTTAAAACACAGCTGTTAATAGTTAATTCCATAGAGATTAGGGGAGGACTGAAAGAGTTAATTCAGATTTCACCATGGAATAAAGTTAATAGGCTGCCAATAACATAGGTTATAGTTGCAAAAGCTAAAGTTATAAGTAATCCTAAAGGGAAAGAGGAAAATTGTTCCTGACAAGCTGAAATTACTTTATAAAACCTCTTATGTGTTGAGAAGCCCTGAGTTGGTCAGGGCATGAAGCTTATTTCAATGTTTAACTCACTGTGTTTCTAAAGAAAATATCTTGCCAAATATCCGTTTTCCTAAAGCATGCCCTTTAACCCAGTATTTTTTGTTTGTTTCTTTCTTTCTTTTTTCTGTTGGCATGGAGACTAAGAACCACTCCACCAGACTGATCAATGCATGGTTACATCAACATAACATTTTCAGTCAAGTTCCCATGAGCCTTCCTCCTGAGTCTGTCATTTTGATTCAGATAACTAAATCAGGCTAAGCACAGTGATGATAACGGGTGACTTGCCTCATTAGTTGGCTCCCGCTGTTCTAGCTGCCAGGAAGCTCTATACTGACTGCAGAGGAGCCTGGGCATGATAACTATTTTTTTTTCAGAAAAAAAAATAATTTTGATAAATTTTTTCTGGTAATTCTGATCTTTCATTTTGACAGTAATTTTATAGAGCGATATCTGTACTAAATCCATATGCCCAGATATTTCTTCTGTAAATATGTGGCTTGTGCTTGGGTTTTTGAAGATGAGTAAACAACAGCTTTTATCTAGAGGACTTTTTAAAACTGTTCTGCACATTTGTCTCTTTCTATTACTATGTAAATATCTGATATCAGTTTAATTAACAATATTAAAAATATTTCAACTATCTGTCTCCCAACATGAAAGTACAGTCAGTGACCAATGCATTCTCTAAAATAATATTTTCATTGGACCTGAGAAATTGTTAGATTTATTTTCTGAAATAATACCTTTTATAATGCACAACTGATTATATGTAGAAATGTTTGATTCATGGGGGAGAGTAAGCAAGGGAAAAATACATGAAAAACAAAAGATCCCATTTAATCATCACAATCTCAATCTGAGACTCATGAAATTAGATATAATTATCCATGTGACTGAAAGCTGCCTGTAGAAAAAAAAAAAAAAAGAATGGGAACACACAATTGGAAGCAAAAGGAACTGCAATTATACCATGATCAATGCCCCAACTGAGAGAATAGTAGCAAATTAAGAAGAGCCGCTCCAAATCAAACATTATTTTAGCAATATTATGACTTCTCAATACAGCTCTCACTACTAGTGAAAAGCTAATCTTTAAAATGACATCTACAAAAGCAGCATTTATGATTCCAATACTTGCTGGCATCTTCCTCTTGCCTGACAAAAAAAAATATCTCTAAAGAAAAATATCCCAAACAGCCTTTCCTTCCATTTTAGCAGACCTAAACTCATTCATGCCCTATTTGTTAAACACCAGGCAGTATTGGACATGTTTCATGAATGTAAATTCTCACTTCAATGGATGAAAATATACAATAGGTTTATAGGGATACATCTGCTCAAATAATGGCTTAAGTTGTATCTGGGCACCATGTAATGGAATAGAGCAGAGATGGTTGATTATAAGAAGTTTTGCCCTGGCGTTCTGAAAACATCATGTTAATATGCATATATCGTCATAAATGTCCTGATGGCTTGAGATGTTTTTTTTCAACATGTAATATTATTTTTAACACAATTCTGCCATCTCCTCTCTATCGCCTTCTTTCCATAGATTAGAGTTTATAATCAATTTTGAGAAGTTTTCCGTTAAAATTATCTACACATTTGTACCTTGGCTAAAAGAATTATTTTACTCTTTTTTGCTTAGAAGCCCTTAATACTTATAAAAAATCTAGTAGAAGAAAATTAATAAAACACATGTCAAACTTCAAACAGATTGTAACACAATATAGAAACTTACTTTTAATTTCTTAGATAACCGTGTTTGTTCCTTCTCTCCCTGGTGAACAACTTCTACACTCTCTGTTTCTATTACAGTGACTAATTCTTGGCATGTGGTATTCTATGTTAGATGAAGATTATAGAAATCATCAATGAACCTTCCAGAATGTTCTCTGACTAGTATACCTGCACATACATGTATGGGGCATTTTTTTTCTTTAAACCATTCTGTCATATGTTTCCTACTTGACCCTTTTTGCTACATCATTATTCTATAAAGAGTGCAAGTTAAATATATGCTCACTGATATTGGTATCTATCTCAACTTCCTTCATTCTCAATACTTTTTCAATCTTTCATTACCTGGTTCAGTACTTTGCAAAGGCATTAAACGTGCTCTGACCTCAGATGTCAAAACATTACATTGTTAAATTGAGTGGCTGTTTTTATTTCTCGTCATATTTAGACCCCTAACTTCCGAGTTAACACATTTCCCTCTTTCTAAAAATAATTTCTCTCTGGGTTTATCAGGTATCAAATTGTCTGTAACAATAGCTCTTTTTCTACTTCAACTCTGTATTCATTTGGCTGATTCTACTGCATGGATTTCCTCATAGATTTGCCCTTAGATTTTCTGTTCATTTATATTTTCTATTCTTGCACAATCTTATGTTTTCACAGCTTAGTGTGTGTGTGTGTGTGTGTGTGTGTGTGTGTGTTGACAATTTATAAACACAATCTAATATCTTCCTCACAGCTATGGGAGAATAAATCTACCTGGGTCTGTGACACTATGACTTAAATCCTGTGACCAACCGCAGTCCAAGTAGAGCAAAAATTTTAAAAGATTATATTCTACTGACACATTAAATCTGTTTGGTGGTCATTAAGACCATAAAATATGCCACAGATACTTGAAACATTGTTTTTATACTGACTTATTAAATTTAATTTTTAGTTAATTCTGAAGAAGTTTGTGATTTAACCATATATCATACACACACACACACACACACACACACAAATCTAACAAACATCAATTTAGGTCATCTTGAATTTAATGAAAATTCACTTTCAAAACTGTAACTCTTAAGGAAGTTTTGACAAATCTAATTTGCTAAAAATAATTTATCATGGCATATGAATTATGAAGCTTAAAATGACTAAAGCAAACAGAAATTTCAAATAACTATAAGGATCTAGAATTTAGACCAATTTGCTAGAATTATTTAATGTTTCTGTGTATTTGAAAATAACTTTACATAGAGCCAATATCATGGGATTATTCTTATGGGTCTTCATTCTACAAGAGAGAAAATTGAAAGTTCAGCACTGAGAGTTCCCTTTGAATTTTCATATCTGCACATATTAGTATATCTTAAGTGAAAGTACATTTTAGTGTATGTAATACAATCTAATTTTATGAGATGAATTTAATAAATACAAGTAAAATAATTTGTTCGCACATAAATAGAAACTTTCCTTTCTTAAAATCTTGCCAAAATTATGCAATGAATGTGATTTATTCCAATTTTACAACACCAATCTCACATTTAGTTTAATGGATCTCAGCCTTCTCGCCCTGAGGAAATTTCCAAAATGCCACTTTATAATCTTTTTCAGTGTTTTGTATGGTGTACCTTCACCTTTTACCTCTCTTGAGTTAGAAGAAAAGAATATTTTAGAGGGCATTTGCATATACTCTTTTCCCACACAGTTCCATGCTGTTGATGATATAATGCCCAGAAGATGTAGGTGTATATGGTACATACAAATCATGGTAGATAGAAATCCTTCCCTGAAATCTTACCACAACTCAAGGATGTACTGTCTTTTATGAATGGATGGACAGATGACAGCCAGACAGATAGATAAGACATAGATATTTGGCCGAAATTACCATTAGGATATAATGTATGTATATGTATATACCTTAAATGTCCATTGGTTTTAACTTGTTTTTTAATCATTTTGAAAAGATAAGAAAAATAGTGATAAAATATAAATTGCAAGTGTGATAAGAATGCTGAAATGGTAATTCAGAGAGAAGAAATTTAATGTGCTTGCTTTTCTTGATCTAAGATGATACAGCTTCCAATTATGTCTCCTTCAATTTCTGTTAATTATATTTCATTTTTTCTCTAAATAAAATCAGTTAAGATTTATAAATGTTAATGTTTGGCATGCTATTATAAATGGTATTATAAAAATTATTGTCTTGTATTTCATTCTTAAAAATAGAAGAGCTCAAAATGACTATACTCACATGGCACACGTTGCAGAAATATTAATAATTTTAATAATGTATATGCAGATCATTTTGGAGTTCATAATTGCTTATTCTCATCCTAGATGAGAAATTGTTTTTAATCCCTGTTTGCTGTTAAATTATTGTATTTTATTTCACATTAATTATAAATATATAATGAAAAATGAGCTGTTGTCTTTTTTCTAAATTCAAAGGGAATAAATTCAACATACTATAGCTCTGTAGAGAGTCTAATGGTTAGTGTATATTAAAAATAATGAGATCTGTCAGCATTATTTGAATTTGAAATATTTCATGTTTGTGCAATGATTATTATGATAATTCCTTATTGTAAAAAACATCTTCTACATTCAAAGAAACTGGAAATTAACTGAATCTTATAGCCAGAGTTAATAATACATCTTGAGGTCACTTAAGATGTAAGACTGACATCCTACTGTGTTATCACCGTGTTTGTTTAAACTGTCTTTAAGGAAACAATGCAATAACCAAATTCATTTGCCTTAGATTTTTCCATGTAATGAAATTTTATAACTAAATTAATGCATAAACATAATTTTGAAAGATATTCTTCTCCATGCCCTGACCAGAGAATGATGCATATGTATGTGTATGCATGTAATGGTGAGAGCACACATAGCCAGAACGAAACTTGAAAATTAATAACCACCATAAATTTTGAATGCAACATGTGCATACTACTTGAATGCATTGGTTTCTTTGTTATCTGATTCAGTCAGAGTGAAGTGGTGACAATTGGCATCAGTGATTAATCCCTTTTAGACTCTGTAATAAAATTCAACAAAGTACCCATGATTTCTGTCCATGTGACGACTTCTATGATGGTCAATTAAAGAAGGATCAAAGTGCTTTGCTAGCAATACAGGCACAGGCACAGATAAGAAAGTCTTCAGACAGACATAGTTATAGCCTCATACAACAAACAGATAATTATGAAAGACATAAGGAAAGGGGATTAGGAAATTTTAATATGACCTTACTCTTCATTAATTTATACTGTAGAGAATCAACTTTTAATTTATTTTCCTCAAAGTGACATTAATAAATTATTGCTGACTTTGGGTTTATTATTATTGAGTTCAAACTGATAAAAATATTCAAATGGTATAACTATGTTGGACTATCTGAGGCTGAAAATACGGCCAGAAGAGATGAGTCACTGGGGCTTGCCCCTTGCAGATTATAACCCAGCTCTCTGACTATAATCCAGTGTGCTTCCCAGTCCAGAAAGGTCTGAGCCAGCTGCTTCGAGCTCTGGCTGCCAAGCCCCATTGTTTCTCCACCATACTAGATTGAGTTCTCCAAAATCCATGAGTCAAAATAAATCTTTCTTCTTTTAAGCTATTTGTCAGGCATTTGTCACAGCACTGAGAAAAGTAACTAACACAGAAAACTGCCATTGAGAACTTTGTTTTTGATATTGAAATTTCATAGCAATATAACAGAATTTGGACCTGAAGATGAGAGAATCTCTGCAATTCTTCAATCTTGATGCAGTAACCTGCTGGAAATGTGAAAGGTAATAATGACAACAGAAATGAAAGCAAAGAAACCAGGATTGTGAGAATACATATGAGAACAAAACTTTGTCAGAAATTGTGCTAGAACTCACTAATGTTACTTTATGTCAAACATTTTGGTCTGTTATTCTAATTTTCTGAAGTTTTTTTGTGACACTAAGCTAAAAATCAATAGCCTAGTGTCTTTGATCCATGTTACAATAGCATATAGGTTGTGGCATGGTCACTGCATACTACAGTTAGCCACATTTACAATGAGAAAGTTGAGGAAACAGTAGGTCAGAAAGATGTGAAAATATAGTTTGAGAAGAAAATGACAATGAGCACATTTAAAATTAGCTGCATGGAAGGAATAGAGAAAACGGTTGTAGATTTTAAGTAGGTGGGTGTAAACATAAGGAACAAAATACTTCACCAAGGCTAAGAAAATATAACTATAAATGAGTTAGCTTTCATAATTTCTAGGACAAAATATAAATCATTTCAAAACTGTAGCATAAAACTAAAATATTTGGACCTGGAGAGATAGCTCAGTAGTAAAAAACACTTGTTCTAGCAGAGGATCTATGTTCAAATCCCAGAATCGAGATGGTGAAATCCTTGGATCTGATGCTTACATTTCATCATTATAAAGCATCAGGCATGCACATGTGGACACTACATATTTCAAAATACTCATGTAAACAACATAAAAACAAAAAGGCTTAAATAAAACTGTTAAAAATTATCCCAATGAAAGTATCTGAAGACTGATAAGATGACTCAGCAATAAAGGAATTTTTCATCAAGTCTGATTACCTTAATTTGGTCTCCAAGATCTACATTGTGTTTGTTAAGCTGGCTGCTCACATTTTCTATTTACATATGAGAAACAGTGATAAAACAAGAAATAGGTTGAGGTTATACATATTCAAACCCTACCCTAGTGACGTACTTCCTTCTATAAAAAATCCCCAAACATATATAAACACCACAGCTAAGGACTAGATATTCGTCACAGCTAAGGACTAGATATTCAAATACATGAACCTATGTGTGAAATTTCTTTTTCATACCACCACAGACAATAGAAAGAGTATACTGCCTACAGACTGATAAAACTGTACTTTCAGGAATTCATGAAAGAAAAAAATATATGTTTAAATTAGAATTCCATGTAAGTCTTCACAGACATTTTTATCTCCAATATTGCAAATGGTACAAAATAAAATATATAGCACATAAATATATAACACATATATACATATGTATATATCTATATATTTATTTCTGACTATTGAAAAGAGTATATCCAAGTCAAGGAATTGCAAATATTATGAAAGTGCTCTACCACTGAGCTATAGGTCTCTCATTTAGTGATGCTCTTTTTTGACATTTGACTATTATTTGATCAACACATGAACATTTCTTATTAATATTTTGTATGTTCTATGTAATAACTTTATTTTGGCCATATGGGATAATTATACTGGTGCTTGTATGCAAAATTTGGCAGAAATAATACACATAAACATGTAATGTTGATAATACTGTATAATACTATGAATAAAAGCAATGATGTGAAGCAATGGAATTGCTCAAAAACTTAGATCACCAAACCTGAGTCTGACCTCCATAACTCATGCAGTTGAAGGGCAGAAATGACTTTCGCAAGTGGTGCTCTGACCTTCACAAGTGTCGTGTCACACATGTGTGTAGACAGCACACAAACACACATTAAAAACGTAAAACAAAATCATTTTATGGATACCTTTTATTCACTAATTAGCAATTTTCCTGATTTCCTCAGACCAATGGGCTTTCAATGCATTTATTAGCTCTTTGAATTTCATAAATGGAAGAAATGATTTAGAGAACAAAATTATTTTTATTTGATATTTAGTGACTTTTATTTAGCATCTTATAAAATCCAGATTCCTGTGAATACAGAAGTGTGTCTTCTCAATAAGACCAAATTACATTTTTCTTTTCTTTTTTTGTAATTGTAATATCATATAGCTAATTTCAGTTGTAAAATTTCTCACATGTACATTTAGGCTAGTATGAATAAATAAAACAAACTCCTAATGTTTTTAAATTTACCATGAGAAGCTTCATTCACACCTAATTCCACATTTGTCACTGTGGTTTGAATTTTCCTATCAACATCTTAACCCCCCCCACCACCATCACTTTTCAAGTATTTATTGTGTCCGTTGCTTTTTTCAAATTCAAAGAAGTATTCATTTTATCTATTCAATTAAAAAGAATACTGGAGACAATTTTGAAAGTGGCACAAGATGCACTACATTTTATACTTACCTTAGTGATAGGAGACTGTCTTTAATACTCAAGTTTAAAATTAAGAAAATTTGACATTTCATTAGTTATTGTGTTTTGGGACTCTGGCCACATCCCTTCATCAGCAGGAATGTGGTTCAGAAGGTCACTGAGCTTGCTCATTTGTTCTTTTCCTTGGGTAAGATGTTTTTTGAAGTGAGACATGGTCTTCTGCATGAAGTAACATAAGGCTGAATAATTTTGCACAATTAAAAACACAGTAATCCTTTCCACAGGATTTGGCTTTCTATACCTTATGTAACTTTTAAAAAATGAGCATTTTGCTTTTCGAGATTTGACCTCTTCAAATTATATAAGATTAAGTTCTCAAGACTGTAACTTTTGATACTCTATCTTCAGAAATTTTATACTTCAGAGATTTTGATCTCGTAGGATTTCAGTGTAAATTTTTATGGTATTGAGGACTGTGTCCTTATGATTATGATCAGCACTGCTCAGCTCTGGGTGACACATGCGAACCATTTAAAGAGATCTGAGACTCTCTGTTTCTTGAATCTGGGTGAGTGGTTTTGATTATGCAGCTCAGTGAGCAGCCATCTGGGAAGTGACATGGAAGTTTTTCTTTTGATAAATACACACAAATTCAAAGTGTAATTGAGACACAGTTTACATTAAATTTCTTCTTCAATGGTTTCATATACACATTAAAAAGTTTATTATGAATGTGACCTTTGGTTTTTGCAAAGGTTGTCTATGTGACCTGCAATTAGTCTTATCCACTGGAGCTCTCTTGCCTCAACTGTGAGTGTACAACCAAAGACAATGACTTGCCCATCTCAGAATTTTTATTATTTTTATTAAGTACAGTTTATTCATTTGTATCCCACCTGTAGCTCCCTCCCTTTTCCCCTCCCAACCCCACCCTCTTCTCCACCCATGCCCCTCCCCAAGTCCACTAATAGGGAAGTTCCTCCTCTCCTCCCTCTGATCCTTGTCTATCAGGTCTCATCAGGAGTGGTTGCATTGTCTTCCTCTGTGGCCTGGTAAGGCTGCACCCACCTGAGAAGGTGCTGATCAAAGAGGAGACCAATCAGTTCAGAATTTTTAAGTAGATAATAATGCAGCAGAAAAGGATATGAGCCTTTGATCCATTTCACTCTTCATGACTAACTGTTGACAGAGCCAGTATTTTCAGGCCTAGTTTCAGTAATGACAGTTGTAAATTCATGATTGTAGTGGCTGTCTCATGCCTAGCATGTCATTTTGCAGCCCTGCTTCTGGCTCTATCATATTACCCCTTCTTCTATGATGTGCTGAACCTTACAAAAAGTAATAAAATGTTTTCCTTAGAACAAATCTTTCATGCATATCATATTCCTTGTATCTTGGGTAGCCATGATGTTCTGCATTTATTCCTGTCTACTGAAGAAACCTTGCTAACTAAGGCTGATGATAGACTTAGTGTGCTTAGTGTGTGATTATACACATAAGCAGCTAAAGAAAAAAGAAAGAAAGAAAGAAAGAAAGAAAGAAAGAAAGAAAGAAAGAAAGAAAGAAAGAAAGAAAGAAACAAAACAACAAAGAAAGATGTCAGTATGTCAGTGTCTTAACCCAACTCCAATGACAGAAAGAGTTAGAGACTAGATATGCTACCCTATGTAACAGTGGTATAACTTTTATGTGGATAACCAACTGTTGTCTTTTCAAAGTTGAGGGCCACTCTACATGAGGAAAATGACAATGAACAACTTATGGCTGAGAAGTCATAGACACAAGGGGGATATGACGCTTTTATCTCACTGAGCAGAGAATCAAACCACCTTCTCTAAATCTTTGATAGAGAAATGCTTGTATCATAGAAATACTACTCTCTCAGCATTAATCAGAAATTTCCTCTTTGCAGTGAGTACTAATTAATACTGAGACTTATGACTGCCCACAATGCTGAGAGTAAGTGATGCCTGAGGTTTCAACAATAAACAGGACATTTACTTGCACTTCCTACTTTAAGGTACAGGTGACATTGAAATTCTTAATTCAAAACAACAGCATTCACCTGCCCTGAGCCTTCACAAAACTTGCTGTCTACACTTTGCTATATAATGGGAAGCACTCATTGGGTCCTGCTCTGTACTACTGAAATATCAGCAACTGACAGAATCTGGGAGAGGGGGAATCAGTGTCGTGTGCCTACAGAATATTCCACCAAGCTCTAATATGTAGCTCCAAAGACATGGTCACACAGATGGACCTAGGTGGACGTAGTGTATCACAACGCAAATTGAAGAGATATATGAGTGTGATAAAGAGATATTTAAGGAAGATGCTGGAGTAAGACAAGGATAGTAAGGATTTGGGAGAGTGTGGGTTTGAAAGTGTTCGTACTGATTCCTGTATAAGTGTAAATTTGTGAAGTAAGAAATTAGTGAATCAATATTTATAAAAAGGAAATATATTATTTATTTGTTTACTTTGATAAAGACACAGGTAAGCCCTGCCAATACTTTGCATGGAGCTTTATAATTTCTTTACACATATTCTAAGTAATACAAGTTCATTCTGTTAGTTCTACCTTTAGTTACACAAAAGTAATAAACCATTGACAGGTTAGCTCATTTTATCATTACATTATCTTTGTCACTTTTTATTTTTCATCTTAAAGTATATCATTATGTAAATGACCATTTAAATATGTATAGACTAATGTATAGATCTGAGCACCAAACTAATTCTTGATTATGTAAAAATGATTCAAGTGATATAATTTATACCTAGTTATTTTAGCATAAGTAACTTATAAACTAATAAAAAAAACCTAAGTATTTAGAGGGTAATTTCTTTAGGATTCAAGATATACAAGAGCTTTTGACTGGATCATAGAATCAGACATAGATTCCTCCTATTTAATACAATCACAGAGCAATTGGTTTCTGCCATGACAGAGAGGCCATTATTGCAAAAATAGTAACAACTTGCAAAGCAGGTTGCATTGTGTCATGCACGGTGAGATATGTATAAGAAAGACTATTTAGTACCTGTTTAATATACTTCAGCAGTATAAAAAGTAAATATTAATGGAAGAAAATTTTCTGGGTCAATTCCAAACAAGTTTTTATGTGTCTTACAAAGTATGTGTTGTTTTCAGCAGTAGTTTTTTTTGTTTGTTTGTTTTTTGTTTTTTGGGTTTTTTTTTTTTTAGCTAATCGTGTTGAGTGACCAGGAAGAAATGAAAGCAGTTGTATATCTGACAGAGGGCTGATATCCAGAACATATAAAGAAATAAAAAAAGTTAAAAAGCAATAAATCAAGCAATCAAATTAAAAATGGGGTACAGAGCTAAACAGAGAATTCTCTGTAGAGGAATATAGAATAGCAGAGAAACACTTAAGGAGATGCACAACGTCCTTAGCCATCAGAGAGATGTAAATCAAAACGACCCTGAGATTTCATCTTCCACCCATCAGAATGTAAGATCAAAAACTCAAGTGACAATACATGCTGGAGAGGTTGTGGAGAAAGGGGATCCATCCTCCATTGCTGGTGGGAATGTAAACTAGTACAACCACTTTGGAAATCAATACTTTTGCAGACAATTAAGAATAGTGTTTCAAGACCCAGCTATTCTACTCCTAGGCATATATCCAAACGTTGCTCAAGTACACAACAAGGACATTTGCTCAGCCATGTTTGTAGCAGCTTTATTTGTAATACCCAGAACCTGGAAACAACCCAGATTTCCATCAACTGAAGAATGGACACAGAAATTGTAGTATTTTTACACAGTGAAAGACTACTCAGTAATTAAAAACAAGGAAATCATGAAATTTGCAGGCAATTGGTCGATCTAAAACAGATCATTCTGAGTGAGGTATCCCAGAAGGAAAAAGACACACATGGTATATACTTACTTATTTAGACCTATAAGACATGATAAACATAATGAAATCTATACACCTAAAGAAGATAAACAAAAAAGAGGACTAGGGGTAAGATGATCAATCCTCACTTAGAAAGACAAATGGGATGGGATGGGATATAGGAAAAAACAAGTAACAGGACAGGGTCCTACCACAGAGGGCCTTTGAAAGACTCTACCTAGCAGTGTATCAAAGCAGAAACTGAGACTCATAACCAAACCTTCGGCAGAGTGCAGGGAATCATATGAAAGAAGCGGGAGTTAATATAATCTGGAGAGGATAGGAGCTCCACAAGGACCAAATATATCTGGGCACAGGGGTCTTTTATGAGACTGTTTCTCCAACCAAGGACCGTGTATGGATATAACCTAGAACCTCTGCTCGAATGTAGCCCATGGTAGCTCAGTATAATAGGGACTATTTCTGACATGAACTCAGTGGCAGGCTCTTTGACACGCCCCCCACCCCACCCCACTCCCCAAGGGAGGTACAGCCCTGCTAGGCCACAAAGAAGGACTTTGCTTCCAGTCCTGAAGATACCTGATAAACCAGGATCAGATGAAAGGGGAGGAGATCCTCCCCTATCAGTGGACTTGGAAAGGGGCAGGGAGTAGACAAGGGAGGGAGAGTGGGATTGGGAGGGAATGAGGGAGTGGGATATACCTGGGATGCAGATTTAATAAAATGTAATTAATAATAAAATAAAATAAAGAAAAGAAAGTTCTGGGCATTTGGAGCCCAGAGTTTCTAGGGTATTCTAAATCTTCACTGGAATTTCTGTCTAGTAGCCAACTGCTTCTAAGACGATAATCTTGTCATGCAAAGTGTCACATCTGTTTCAAACTCACATTAATAACAGTGTGAATTCGTTTGCAGGACAGTAGATTTCCCCATGTATTTTCCCTGTATTCTCTGATTTAGTTAACACTCTTCTCTCTCCTATTGTCTCTCTTTAAACCCTCAGCCTACTTAAATAGATCTAAAGGCCAGTGAAGGGACTGCCTGGTCACAAGGTGTATGTGGTATAACTGCACCAGTAGGGTTATCTTGCTAAGCTGGCCATTTATGCTGCTCGTAGGCATCATAGATAGGTAGGACAGATGGTTGCCTTGCTCCTTTGGAAGATTGCATGCCATCTTCAGATATTAAGAAAACTACACCACACAGGCAAATTAAGGGTCAATTTTAGCAAAATATGTAATTTTAAAAACTTAGTTTCAGGGACTAGGACAACCCTAACATGAAATATACATAAAATATTTATTTGCACTACCGAACAACATTACAACATGATTACAAATATTACTTTGAAATAATGGCCAAAGTATACTTTGAAATGCTCACTATACTTATGCACACACAAACACATGAACACATAAAAGTAAAGTGAAAGTGAAAGTAGTGTCACAATTAGGACAAAATTAAAAATATGAAATGGAGCTGACATAAGTTCTTGAAGAAACTAAGACTAGCCTTAAGAAAAAGTTCCAAATCATATTATGAAAATGAATATCTTCCTCCTGTCTTAATCAAACACATCATTTGGTATATATCATCATGTAAATAAAACACGAAGAATCTGTAAGATATCATCCAAGATTTTCTTAAATATTTACTACAAAATAATTACTATCAGAAAAAAACACCTACATTTATAAATACCTGCTCATTGGCCAGGGAAGTAGAGAGCCTAACTACAAATATCCTTGGTCTATGGTTTAGCATCTTTGGGATATATGCCAGGAGTGGTAAAGCGGTATCATTTTTAAATTAAATTTTATTTTTGTATTAATTAGTTTATTCAATTTGTATCCCAGCTGTAGCTCCCCCCCATTCCCTCCCATTCCCATTATCCCCCATCTCCTCCCATGCCCCCCTCCAAGTCCACTGATGGGGGAAGTCCTTCTCCCCTTCCATCTGAACCTAGCCTATCAGGACTCATCAAGACTGGCTGCATTGTCCCCCTCTGTGGCCTGGTAAGGCTGCTCCCTCTTCAGGGGGAGGTGATCAAAGAGCCAGTCATTGAGGTCATGTTAGAGACAGTCCCTGTTCCACTTACTAGAAAACCCACTTGGACACTGACCTGCCATGGGCTACATCTGTGCAGGAATTCTAACTTATCTTTATGCATGGTCCTTGATTGAGTATCAGTCTCATAAAAGACCCTTTTGCACAGAATTTTTGTTTCTGTTGCTTAGCTTGTGGAGCTTCTGTCCCATCCAGGTCTTTCTGTTTCCCCCTTCTTTCATAAGATTCCCTGCACTCTGTCCAAAGTTTGGTTATGAGTCTCAGCATCTGGTTTGATACACTGCAGGATAGAGTCTTTCAGAGGCCCTCTGTGGTAGGCTCCTGTCCTGTTTCCTGTTTTCTCTTTCTTTGAATGTCCATCCCGTTTGTCTTTCTGAGTGAGGAATGATCATCTTACCCAGGGTCCTCCTACTTACTTAGCTTCATTAGGTGTACAGATTTTGGAATGTTTATCCTATGTTATATATCTAATATTCACTTATAACTGAGTATATACCATGTGTGTCTTTCTGCTCCTGGGATACCTCACTCAGGATGATCTTTTCTAGATCCTACCATTTGCCTGCAAATTTCATGATTTCCTTGTTTTTAATTGCTGAGTAGTATTCCACTGTGTAAATTAACACAATTTCTGTATCCTTTCCTTTATTGAGGGACATCTGGGTTGTTTCCAGGTTCTGGCTATTACGAATAAAGCTGATACCAACAGAGTTGAGCACATGTCCTTGTTGTGTACATGAACATATTTTGGATATAAACCTAGGAGTGGTATAGATGGATCTTGAGGAAGGGCTGTTCCTAATTTTCTGAGAAAGCAACAGATTGATTTCCAGAGTGGTTGTACAAGTTTACATTCCCACCAGCAATGGAGTAGGGTTTCCCTTTCTCCACAAACTCTCCAGCATGTATTGTCACTTGAGTGATCTTAGCCATTCTGATGGGTGTTAGGTGAAATCTCAGTATCATTTTGATTTGCATTTTCCTGATGACTAAGGATGTTGAGCATTTCTTTAAGTGTTTCTCTGCCATTCTATATTCCTCTATTGAAAATTATCTGTTTAGCTCTGTACCACATTTTAAAATTGGATTACTTGATCTGTTGCTTTTTGATTTCTTTTGTTCTTTATATGTTCTGGGTATTAGCCCTCTGTCAGGTATAAAACCCAGAACTGTCAAAACAATTCTGTACAACAACAGATCATCTGGAGGTATCTCTGTCCCTGATCTTAGGCTGTACTACAGAACAATAGTAATAAAATCTGCATGGTACTAGCATAGAAACAGAATGGTAGATCAATGGAACTGAATAAAAGACCCTAAAATAAACCCACACACATATGGACACCTGATTTGTGACAAAGATGCCAAAACCATACAATGGAAAAAAGGCAACATCTTTAACAAATGGTACTGGTCTAACTGGATGTCTCCACAAAGAAGAATGCAAATGGATCCATATTTTTCACCCTGCACATAACTAAAGTCCAAGTGTATCAAAGACCTTAACATAAAACCAGACATACTAAATTATTTAGAAGAAAAACTGGTGAAGAGCTAGAACTCATTGGCACAGGAGACAACTTCCTGAACAGAACACCAACAGCACAGGCTCTAAGAGCAACAATTAATAAATGGTACCTCGTGAAACTGAAAAGCTTCTATAAAGCAAAGGACACTGTCATCAGAACAAAATGACAGCCTACACACTGGAAAAGGGTCTTCACCAACCCTATATCTGACATAGCTGTATCTTGAGGTAGCACTATTGCTAATTTTATGAGAAAGTGCCAGATTGATTTCCACAGTTGTTGAACAAATTTATATTTCACCAGCAGTGGAATGGGGTTCCCTTTTCTCCACAACCTCTCCAGCATGTGCCATCCCTTGAGTTTCAAGGAAGAGGTTGAAACTTCACTCAGAAGAGCAAACAGAATAGACATAGGAAGTTGGAGAATACATTGAACTGGACACGAACCTTCCACAAGAGGCCTCTGAAAGTCTCTACAAATCACAGTATCAAACGAGATACTGAGACTCATAACCAAACTTATTACAGAGTGCAGGAAACATAATGGAATATGGGGAGCTAGAAAGACCTGTAGGGGTCAGGAAATCCATAAGTAGAACAACAGAGCCAAAATTCCTGGGCTCAGCAGGGCCTGCAGTGACTGATACTCCAACCAAGTACCATGCACGAAGAGGACCTATACCCCTTTGCTCAGATGTAGGCCATGAGCAGCTCAGTTTCCATTGGGGTTCCATAGTAAGGGGAGCAAGGGCTGTCTCTGACATGAACTCAGTGGCCAGCCCTTTGATCTCCTTCCCTGGGGGGTGGGGGGAAGCCTTGTCAGACCACAGAGAAAGGTGATGCATGATGCATGAGATCTTGATGACTAGGAAAAAGGACATAGGGGGAAAAGAGGGAGGGTGGATGTGACTGGAAGGAGATGAGGGAGAAAGCTGCAGTGGGGATACAAGTGAATAAATTGTAATAAATAAATATATAAATAAAATTAAATTTAAAAAGTCTTGTTTAACAAAAAATAAGGTGCTTGATTTCTTCAGTACTTTATATATTTTGGTATTAGTTCTCTGTATGATGTTGGGTTGTTGAAGATATTTTCCCAATCTGTAGGCAGCTGTTTTGTTCTCTTGACAGTGGCCTTCAATTTATAGAAGCTTTTCAGTTTTATGAGATTCCATTTATTAACTGTTGATCTTAGCATACCAACAAATCAAATAATCCAATTTTAAAATGAGGTACAGCGATAAACCAAGAATTCACAACAGAGATACCTTAAATGGCTGAGAAACAATTAAATGCTCAATGCCCTTAGTAATCAGAGAAATGCAAATCCAACTCTTAGATTCCATATTATACCAGTCAAAATGACTAAGATCAACAACTCAAGTGACAACACATGCTGGAGAGGTTGTGGAGAAAAAGGAACCTTCCTCCATTGCTGGTGGGAGTGCCAACTTGTACAACCTCTCTGGAAACCAGTCTGGTGCTTTCTCAGAAAAATTGGAATAGTTCTACTCAAGACCCAGCTATACCACTTGTGAGCATATGCCCTAAAGATGTTCTACCCTACAACAAGGACATTTACTAAAGTGTGTTCATTGTGGTTTTATTCATAATAGCCAGGAAACGGAAACAACCTAGAACCTAGATGTCCCTTAAGTGAAGAACAGATAAAAAAATTGTGGTTCATTTACACAATGGAGTATTAATCAGCTATTAAATAGGAGGAAATCTTCTTCTGTGACCTAGTAAGGCTGCTCCCCCCTTGGGGGGAGCTGATCAAAGAGCAGGCCAATCAGCTCATGTCAGAGACAGCCCCTGTCTCCATTATTATAGACGCCACTTAGATACTGAACTACCATAAGCTGCCTCTGTGCAGGGGTTCCAGGCCATCTCCATCAATGGTTGTTGGTTAGAGTATCAGTTTCAAAAAAGCACAAAAGAAGCCAATGCAGTCACTCCTGATGAGACCCGATAGAATAGGATCAGAGGGAAGGGGAGGAGGACCTCCCTTTCCACTGGACTGGGAGAGGGACACCAGTGGGGAAGAAGAAGGGTAAGTTTGGGAGGGGAGGAGGGCGGTACAAGGGGGATACAAAGTGAATGAAATACAATTAATAAAAATTTTAAAAAGAAAAATCAAAAACAAAAAACAAGAAAAAAAGAATGAAATCATGAAAATTTTAGACAAATTGATGGAACTAAAAAATATCATCCTGACCAAGATAACCAAGATCCAGAAAGACATGCAGGGTTTGCATTCACTTATAAGCAGATATTAGATCTATAGTACAGTATAACCATATACAAGCCACAGATGCAAGGAAGCTATGTAACAAAGAGGACAAAAGGACGGTGCTGGAATATTACACAGAAGGGAAATGGAATAGGTAGCACAAGTGAATGAACTTCTGAGCAGGAGATGGAATGGGGAGAGAAAAAGAGTGGGGATCAGATGTGGGAAGAATGAGGGTGGGAAGTAAGAGGGCTAAGAACAACAGAATGGAAACTGAGGGGCCAGTGCTTTGACAATCTGCAGGCCCCAGACAGGGCAGGCACCTGGGAGGATATGGGTGTGATTCTCTCTGAGATTCCCAAGGAGGAGATGGAGGGCACAGAGAGTCTGAAGTGACTACCTCCTAACCAGGTAGGACCAATGGAAGGAGGGGAAAACAACCCATCCACAAAAACGTTGATTCAAAATTACCCTGCCTACAAGAAGCACAGGGATAAAAAGGGAACAGAGATTGAGAGAATGTCCAACCAATGACTGGCCCAACCTTAGGCCGCCCCATGGTAGGTAGCTAGCCAGCCTCTGATAGCATTAATGATGCTCTTCTCTGATTACAGGCTCTTCTATGACTGTCCTTTGGAGGGTTCCACCCAGCAGATAATCAAGGCAGATGCTGGGAATTGTAGCCAAGCATAAGTTGGAGCTTAGAGGATCTTGTGAAGGTGTTAGGGGAATGAAGGAATGACCTGAAGGGGACAGGAACCCCACAAGAAGACCAACAAAGACAGCTAACTTAGACCCATGTGGGCTTACAGAGACTAAGATACCAACTAAGGAATATGTATGGTCAGGACCTAGGCCTCTGCACATATGTGGCTGATGGGTGGTTTAGTTTTCATATGGGGAGCCAAGCAAGTGGAGGATGGAAAGCTGTTTCTAACCTGGACTTTATTGCATGCTTTTTGATCACTTCCTCCTGGCAAGGCTATCTTACCTGGCTTTAGTGGATGAGGATATGCTCAGTTTTGTGTGACTTGATGTGGTAAAAGGATTGAAATGGGAGGGGAGGGGCTCCTTTTACCTGGGGGCAAAGGGAGAGAGGAAAGGGAAAAGAGAAGGAGGGAGGAGTTGGAGGAGATGAGGGAGGGGGATCCTCGGGATGTAAAATAAATAAATAAAAATGAAAAGAACAAAATAAAACACATAAAAACAAACTTACAAAAATTGGATTATGAATTTTTCAGGTAAATTAATGGACATGCAAGATGATTCTGAGTAGGTATCCCAGATATATACATGAAAAAAAGACAAATACGATATATATTTGCTTATATGTGCAAATTATCTGTTAAGTCAATGATAATCAAGGAATAATCCATGGAATCACAGAAGTTAGGTATAGTTTAAGGGTCTAGGGCTGGTAAATGGATCTGTCTAGGAAAGAGAAATAGTAGAGATAGTTATAAATGGATGGAGGCCAGGAATGGGAAATTCAAGTGGAGAAGGGGGAGTGAAGAGAATATGAGAGAGAAAGTATGGGTAGAGATATTTAAATTAATTCTATTTGAGAGGTAGTATGGAGCCTTGAAACAGAAGAAGCTTCATAAAATATCTATGTATATGCAGGTGATCTAAATGAATATGTCAAATAATGGGGAGACAGAGGCCCAACTGGACATCTTTTTCATAAATGAGGTTGTAAGTACCTGACTTTTTAAAAATTAATTAAAATTAGATTCAAGTATAACAACTTAGATCTTTGAAAGCACTAGTTTCATGTTCAATGCCCATAATTACATGGGATTAATGGCTGCCATTGAAAAGTAGAGATATAAGGCTACTGTGATGTAGTTTTCACTGTACAGGGCTAGGAGGGAAAGTACTTATTGAACGGATTAACTGAAAGAAGCTGAACAATCTTGAAAGCCTTGGTGAAAGAGGGGAAGAAAATTCAAGCTAAGACTATCCAGTAGTGAAGAGTTGAGGTTCACAAAATCAACTTTGCTTTTGTCTTTTTACTCGGAAGGATACAACAAGAAATAGGTGTTGTCTATAAATATTCTTCTTCTTCTAGGAACTGAGCTGGCTTTATGTTATTCCAATACGAATAGTTGTGTCAAAATGAATTTAGGTAGTAAATGTGCTTATAGTTAAGTTATTCAGGATAAGGAACAATAACATGCAATAAAAATGAAGTTATATGAGACAAGGAGGATAAAATTTTTTTTTTGTGTG
>CM053763.1:16036971-16066124 GCA_028658305.1 Pachyuromys duprasi
TGAGACTCATAACCAAACCTTTGGCAAAGTACAGGGAATCATATGAAAGAATGAGGAGTTAATATGATCTGGAGAGGATAGGAGCTCCAAAAGGACTAAATATATCTGGGCATAGAGGTGTTATATGAGACTTTTTCTCCAACCAAGGACCATGTCTGGATATAACCTAGAACCTCTGCTTGCCTGTAGCCCATGGTAGCTCAGTATCCAAGTGGGTACCCTAGTAAGAGGAACAGGGACTGTTTTTGACATGAACTCAATGGCAGGCTCTTTGACCTGTCCACCCTGTAATGGAAGAGCAGCCTTCCTAAGCCACAAAGGAAGACTTTGCAGCCACTCCTGAAGATACCTGTTAAGCCAGGTTCAGTTGAAAGGGGAGGAGGTCCTCCCCTATCAGTGGACTTGGAAAGGGGCAGGGAGTAGATGAGGGAGGGAGGGTGGGTTTGGAGGGATTGATGGAACGGGATTCACCTGGGATACAGAATTAATAAAATGTAACTAATAATAAAAATTTTTTAAATATTGTCTTTATGAACTAAAAGAAAGTGTTTTTGAAAAGAATATTTTCTTTAATGCCTCATGTTATTTTTATTATTTTCTTATTCTGATGAGCTTTTGAAGTATTTGATGGCCCCCTATGAAGTGAGCCCCCAAAATTGAAAGCATTGATTATGGAGAGCTAGATAGAACATGGTTTACTTGTGACATACAACGGATCTAAACTTGACATATACAATTATATTAAGAGAGAAACAACCAAACATTTACAATTTATATCATAGGTGAAGCTGTTGAAATATCATTTCCCAAAAGAAAACTATCTCTATGTCGTACTTTCACCAGAAGTGGATCTGTCACTTATTCAAGTTGAAGGAGTTGAACCAAATAAGAGACTTCATGAGGAAGCTTGAAATTAAGGAATGTTTCTGTGCTTGTGTAAATCTCCTGGCTGAGGTTAACCAGAATATTAGTAGAAACTGCTAGATATACTGTGATGTTGGGAACAAATAGGACTTAGAATAAAAGGCTCCCCTCGCTGAGAATTGCTGACCCCTGAAAACAACAGCCATGCAGTTGGAACCGGATATTCCAGAGATAAGGAAGCTCCCAGGTGAATGACATTCCAAGATCGCAAGCTGCCCAGGCAGAACCACTCTTCTTGCAGGAATTTTACCTACCCCTCCCTGCTCCTTCCTTTCTCTGCTTTTAAAACTGGTACTTTTCATCCCATTAAAGGAGACCTTGACAAGGAAACTGCTTGGTCTTCCTTCTTCTTTCCCGCCCATTTTTCTTTCAGGCTTGGATCCCCTCGGACCCCACGAATAACTAGGTACTGCGGGTCGGGGCACTGTGAAACTACTACATTTTATTCATTTCCTGTTACTCTATTTTTTAACTTAAATGCTAAGTCATGCACTATCATAAGAGAAAACATATTCACCTTCAAAAATTCTCTCATTTTCTTTACATATTTCCACTGATGTTTAAAGGAGGTTCTTAAAATTTGTTCCTGGAACTAATATAAAATTGTTGGTATGTTGAACAGAATTGAGTGTTGATTATGTACTTCTGACTTCACATTCAGTATGAGGATAGTAGTGTGAAATCTTCCATGGAAGAAGTTTTCCAAGATAAACATAGATAAGCACTGATTATTTTGTGGGGTTGTTATACAAATCTGATTGAGTTGTATGACAGTGTCAGCTCACCACAGTTGAAGATTAACTTACAGAGCAATGGAACTTTAAATACCGTTCACAAACTAACGATCATCACTTATGTATTTGCCACTTGCCTAGCTTGGAATAACGATAGTAAGTAAGCATGTAGAAACATAGTCATTTTTGATTACTGAATCCTATGTCTCTTTAAAATGCTTCAATTGGTGTGACAGATTGTGAAAAATTACACCCATGAAGCAGCACTGAAGATGCTGCACTGAAAATATCCCCATTCCTTGGCATCTCCACAGCAATATCAGTTACAACTACTTTTCTCGGCTGTGGACAATGGATCCTTTCCAAGGCCTGTGTACATTCCCTTTTTACTGTTGAGGGATCAGGGATGTCTGATGTGCAGCCAACTCAAATTACTACAGTGAGTTTTAGTACCCTTACTTACTTCTAGAGCCTTTGAATACCATTTTTATGGGAATATAGTTTATGAAGCAAACAAGAATATCTCTCTAATGTGGAAAAGCTCCCTGGGAATTAAAATGAGGACATTTGCTTGCATAGAAGGAAAAGAAAGGGTGATTACAAATAAGTAACCAAATGGAACGAAAGCGTTTGTGAATCATAGAGGTTTAGACGTTCTGGTGAAAATTGTCTTTAATTTTAAGTGCAAGCTTCTCTAACTCCCTACTTATCTGTAGTGAATCATTCAATGGACAATATCTGAAATTTTGCTCATTGCTTTATTTTCTTATATGAGCTTCCTTTGGGGGAACACTTCACTAAGTGTCATGAGTATGGGGTGGAATTCTTGGGGAAATGGGTATAGGAGAATGTTACACTAAGAATAATGCCACCAACAAGAGATATAAATGGAATAAAATTATTCTTGGATCCAAAGTCAACCATGCAGTGAGACAAACTCAGACTGCTTCAAGATCTACTTAGGGAAATTCAATGACCAACAAGAGGCCTGTGTCTATGTAGTGTTAGGTACTACCTGTGAAGTTCAAAGACTTAGAGAGAACCCATGGGTTGCTGTATGACCTTTGTATATTTCAGATGTGTTGGCAACTTATTAGAGATAACTAGAGCATTACTTCTAAAATGTGGCTATTAAGTATGTTAGTTACCATAAAATAGAACCGATAATATTACTAATTATTTCTCTTTATGGGAGTTAGACAAGCAAAGGTCATGAGACAAGCAAGAGCATATATACAGAGTATGTATATTTGACCTATATGCAGGAGGTGCAGATTATGAATAGCCAAAAGTTGAAAGAGCTAGCAAATAATGTTTAGAACATATTTTTCTATATATTGGATTTTATTTCTGTCCTGTATTTGGGGGCATGACAAAAATAACAGTGGTGTAATGCACTGTGGATTCCATTATGCATGAGGTTTTCATAATTGTTTTGCCAGGAATCAACATATGTGAAAATGTGTTACTTCTCCTATGAGCAATAGACTCATTCAGAAATGCAGCAGCAGTGGGGTCTTACTTGCCCAAAGCCAGGGACCGGCATGCAGAACTCAGTACAAGTAAGATATTATTTCATTCAGTAGATTAATCTCCCAGATGTTCAAGACAGTGTTTGACATTGTGTTGTATACTGGAACTGCAAATATAAAAGACACAGGACAAGCTTCACACATACACACACACACAAAAACATTTCAGAAGCAGTAACATTTTCTATAAAAACCGTGAAGTTCAAAAACTGCAATATGATTGTTCACTAGGTGGCAAAGCAACACAAAATAGATAAATAAAAATAATCTAAGCCTTAAAAATAATAATCTATGCCTGGAATATGATTTAACACATGAGTGGGAATTAACCAAGCTGAAAGTAATATCAATTGCAGGATTCCAGGTATGATTAAATTAAAGATGACATGATGGAGACTAGAATTAGTATGTTGAGCTGTATTCACAATATAGATTTTATTTCACTTCATATACAAACATATATCTTTACAAAGTTTGCATAGTCAGAATGCAATAATATACCAAATTATTATTTGGAAACTTTAGAGTGCATGGTAATTTGCTTCTTCCCAAGGGTTTTTTTTTATCAAATCAATTTTATTTATTTATAATTTTTATTCATTTACATCCTTGTTGGAGCCCCAGCCGTCCTCCCAGTCCCACCCTCTCCATGCCCTTCCTACTCCCCTTTCCCTTCCACCAGCTTATCAGTTGCTGAGCTTGTCTTCTTTCCCTGTGGCCTGGCAAGGCAGTCCCAGCAGGGGAAAATGATCCAGTCCCCACTTCCCTTATCTGAGGACCCACATGAAGCCTAAGCTGCCTGTCTGCTACTTCGTTGTGGAGCCCTAGGTCAAGTTCCTGCATGGTTCTTGGTTGATGCTTCAACCTCAGCAAGTCTCTCTGGGCCCTACTTGGTTGGCTCTGTTTGTTTGTTGTGGAACTACCACTGTTACCTACAGGTCCTTTTCTCTTACCTCCCACCTTCCCACAACGTTCCCTATGCATCTCCCAAAGTTTGGCTGTGGGTCTCAACATGTCTTTTCAGTTAAGGCTCTCAGAAGACATCTCTGACAGGCTCCTATCTGAAAGCTTAACAGAGTATCCTTCCTGGTGTCAGATGTTGGTACTCTTCTATAGGGTGGGCCATTGCTTAGGACACACATTGGTTGAACATCCCTCAATTTCTGTGTTATATACTCTATTTTTTTCCCTGCAATGTAGACAGGGATAAATTTTAGGCAGTGTAAATTTTGGGTTGAAGTTTTTGTGGGTAGATTGGTGTTCCCAACCCTCTGCTAAGAAATTAGTCTAGTTAGATGGTATCCTCTTCAGTCACTAGGAGTCTCTACTTAAATCCTTCTTATATCCTCTCAGGAGCCTACCCTGACTTAGGTCGCCAGCTTGTCATAGAGATACCCCCACCATCAGTTTAACTTTTTCTCCACAGGCCTCCTGGTCTCTGGCCCTTGATCTCTTCTGGACTGATCTCCAACCTCTTAACTCTTTATGCCCTCTCTCCTACATTGTTCTCTCGCTTCAGCTACTACCTTTGCTTATTCTATTTCCCATTCTGAGTGAGATTTATGCATCATTCCTGGGATACTTCATGTTACTTATACTCATTGGGTCTGTGCCTCTTGGTATGCTTACCCTGTATTATATGGCTAAAATCCACATATAAGTAAAATGTACCATGTGTGTCTTTCTGGCTCTAGTTTACTTCACTCATGATGATCTTTTCTAGTTCCATACATTTGCCTTTAAATTTCATGATTTCTTTGTTTTTAATAGCTGAGTAGTATTTCATTGGTTACGTGTACCACAATTTCTTTATTCATTCTTCAGTTGAGAGACATCTAGCTTTTTTCCAGATTCTGGCTATGATGAACACAGTTGAGCAAGTATCCTTGCATGGTAAGTGTCTTTAGGGTATATACCCAGGAGAGGTATAGTTGGTTCTTGAGGTAAAGCTATTATTCCCAGTTTTCTGAGAGAGTACTAGATCAATTTCCCAAGTGTCTGTACAAGTTTACACTCCCACTAGCAACGGAGGAGGATTCCCTGTTCTCCACATCCTCAGCAGCATGTGCTGTCACTTGAGATTTTTAGTCTCAGCCATTCTGACCTGTTGAAGATGGAATCTTAGAGTAATTTTGTTTTGCATTTTCTTGATGAATAAGAAGGTTTAGGATTTCTTTTTAAAATTATTATTATTATTATTATTATTTACAAATCAAATGCTTTATATCTCAGTTTTAGTCCTCTCCTTCATCTCCTCTTGGTCCCACCTTTCCTCCTCTTCCTCCCCTATCCCTATTCCCTAGTCCACTGATAAGGGAAGTCTTCCCCTACTGTCTGACCCTTGCCTAACAGGTTCCATCAGGAGAGCCTGGATCTTCTTCCAGTATGGGCTGTATAGGTCACCGCATCAGGGATAAGTGATCAAGGAGCAGAAAACTGAATTCATGTCAGAGCCTGTCTCTTCTCCCCTTGCTAAGTGCCCTACATGGAAACTGAGCTGTCTATGGGCTACATCTGAGCAGGGGATTTAGGTCCTCTCTATGCATGGTCTTTGGTTGATGGATCAGTCTTTTCAGTCCTCCCAGGGCTGCCGGAGCCTGCCAGCAGAGCAGAACGGGATCCTGAGACAGGAGTGAGGATTGAAATTAATAAAATACGCAACACATGTTATGTTCCCAGAGGCTTTTGGCAGTCTGCTCTAAGCGCCAAGTGCTTTGCACCCAAAAAGCAACCGGCCAGCTACCTTAGCTTTATTTATAAAACACAGTAAACACAATGGGTTAACTTCACAAGGAGGTGAGGCAGGAGCTGTGATTTTAACAAGCTCTCCCACCTGCTGTCACAAAACAAAAGGCGGTGGACTTGCAAATTCTTCCCTGACTCCAGGGGAAGGCCTGGCAGAAGCTTGTCTTCCTTGCTGACATTTGAATATCAAAGCAGCTGCCAAAGTGGCTGTAACCAGCTCCCAACACAGGGTCTACTATTTTTTTTTTTTTTTTTGCTTTGTTGGTCTCCTAACGGGGCTACTATCCCCTCTGGGTCCTTCTATATCTCCCTTCTACTATAAGACTCTGTGGGCTCTGTCCACAATTTGGCTGTGAGTCTCTGCAGATGCTTCAATTGCCTGCTGGTTGGAGTCTTTTATAGTATACCTGTGGTAGGCTCCCATCTTGTTCCATCTCTTCTAAGACTCCCATTATCTATCCTGTTTTCCTTTCTGAATGAGAATGAAGCATCTTCCCTAGGGCACTTCATGTCTTTTAGCTTTCTCAGGTCTAGATTTTAGTATGTTTAACCTATATTATATGGCTAATATTCACTTATAAGTGAGTATACACCATGCGTGTCTGCTTCTGAGTTACCTCACTCAGGATGGCCTTTTCTACCTCCATCCATTTGCCTGCAAATTTCATGATTTCCATGTTTTTAATAGCTGAGTAGTATTCCATTATTATTTTGCTGTTGTTGGTGGTGGTAGCAGTAGTTGTTGTAGTAGTTTGTGTGTGTATGTGTTTCAGTTCATTTGATTTTGCTGATGTGTTTCCTGGGTGTAGTAGACTTCCTTGGGTTGAAGTTTTCCTTGTAGTATCTCCTGTAGTGCTGGATTTGTGGACAGGTACTGTTTGAATTAATTTTTGTAATTGAATATCTTGTTTTCTCACTGTGTGGTGATTAATAGTTTTACTGGATATAGAAGTTGGGCTGACATCCGTGGTCTCATAGTGTCTGTAATGCATTTATCCAGGCTCTTCTGGCTTTTCGAATTCCTGATGAGAAATCAAGTGTAATTTTGATAGGTTTGCCTTTAAATGTGACTTGGCGTTTTTGCCTTGCAGCTTGTAATATTCTCTCTTTATTCTATGCATTTGGTGTTTTGATTATGTGCAGGGTAATTTTCTTTTCTTGTCTATTCTATTTGGTGTCTCTACACAGCCCCTGGGCCCATATTTGTTGCCTTTATTGGTCTTCTTGTGGTTTGCTGTCCCCTTCGGGTTCTTTTTAACCTCCATTTTTCCATAAGCCTCTTAATTTTCTGCCCAAAGTGTGTTTGTTATTCTCATCATCTGCTTGATCCCCTATTGAGTGGAGTCTTTCAGAGGACATCGCTGAGGAATCATGAAATACTGCTGTAAGTAACAAGCTTGCTGTGGCCACAGTGAAGAACAGAGTACTCCTGTGAATGTAGTGTGAGCATGGCTGTCTTTGTATAACTCCATCAATCAGAAGATAGACACTGAGTATCAGTCGCATAGTGTGGCTGGGTAGACTTTAACCTTTAACATAGGCATATTCACATACACAGGCACATGCAACCATATGGAAGCAAGATCACATACACCTGTGAACACACACATGTCTAAATGTACATGTGCAGATACATCCATATGTAACACATAAATTATGCATTAATATATTAAAATTAAAAAATAAAATCCTATTATATAATGGCTATAACAGACTGATGAATTTAGGGCTGTGTTTGTTGTTTATTTTTTATACATAAAACTAGATGTGTTTATTCTTGTATATAAGTCATAGTTTATATTTCATCACAGTCTTCCTAATTAAAATGTTATACTTTGACTAGATTTATTATGCAAAAGTACACCCATTTTTAAAGAGAGACCAACTTAAGGTGAAATTACTTTCTATAAAATTTAATGTTTCTTTGAGTGTAATAACCACTGCCATGTTTATTTGTGAGAACTCCTCCATCATGCCATATCTATGTACAACCATTTATCACTAACCTATGTCTACATATACTTATTTAAACTAAGGTTACTGATTTACCAGGTTCTCAACTGAAGTTGAACCAATGTACTTTCTACCCTGAGAAAAGAAAGGTAAATTAGTATTTCCTAACTATATATAACAATTAAAGGCAAGACTTAGAAAAAAAATGAAGAAATGTTTATCTATTTCATCATATGCATGATTTTGTAATAATTGATCAAATAAACTGAAATATAGCTTTAAGCAAATGTCATTTATCTACTCTGGATTAGTTCTCTGTAAACCTAGGAGCTATATTTCACTTGGCCTACCTGTAATTGATGTACTGTGGGAGAAACCATTCTTAGGTACATACTTTGTCAGTTGAAGGCCATTTATTTGTTAAGTAATTACACTCCTCACTCTGATGTAATTTGTTTTCTCTGGGATCTATGACACCTACACTAAATTAGATTGTGTTTCTCATTTTAAAGGAGATAGCTGGATAGTTGAGATTACCTTTCCATGTCATTATAAGTAAACAAGACAAATTAATGATCAAAATTTGTTTAGGGTACACAGCAAAGCAGAAAGGTGGATTTCAGGACTCAAGGTGCTTGTAAGCACACTTAGTGGGAAACAACAAAGAGCTATTTTGTTAGCTCTTTATGTTATACAGAATAAAATTTTCACAAGGGGGTAGAATTCATATGCTACCTAATTTTAATTGTGAAATAATCAAATATTTCTCTTTTCTTAGTGGTTAATGTAAGATATTAAATGCTGTAAAAATAATATTTGCTTAACTTTATGTAATGAGAATTAAATTATATCTTATAATTTTTGCCTTTCATTTTATTGTCATAACCTTCATATTGATCAGTATTTTGAATTATTGAAAAAGTGATAGTCTCCTGTGTGCCTACACAGAAAATTTGTAAATATCAGCATTGTGTCTGCCCTGTTATTCTGAAGCCTAAAGAGACTTTGACTTACTGTTGCTCTAACACTGTTAAATAAAGCTGCAACACTGTCATCTTAGAGAATGATGAGGATTGAGTAACAGCTAAAACAAGCTTGGCCAGATATGCCTCTTTTAGTGCATTTGATACTTCTCTGATGCATTGTCAGAACTATTTTCTCTCCCAGTTAATAAAAGGAACAGATATAAAGCTTTTGCTTGGCCTTACACATTTTCAGTGTCTACAAGTAAGGTAAAACACTGGATGCACTAATAAAATTTATAATGATACTTTAAAGTAGCCATGGCCTTTTGAAAAATTGCAAGCATAAATATTTCACCACATACCAATACTGTACTGAATTTTTCCATTTACATTGTTTCACTTACCCATAAGATTTTGTTTCAAATGCTAAATTTACATATATATTTTTGTTTCCAAGTACTTAAAATTCTGAGTCCTACCTGTCTGTCAGATAAGAATAAGTAGCCAGTGTAGTAAATCAAAAACCCCAGAACTTGAGAAATTGAAGCAGGAGGATTTCCATGAGTTTGAGTATTCCTTTATCTACATACTGATTTACAGTCCAGCACAAGCTACAGAGCCAGATCCCATTTCCTAAAACTAAATGCCATAATTAATAATTATTTATAATATAAACTTGATTATTTTACATAGTAGCCTGACTTTCATATCAGATGATATACACTGGAAGGTTACATTTTATCTTGATTTTGATGATTTAATTATAATAAACTTCTATCTGTATATACCTGGATATAGTACTGATGTTAGAGCTGTATGATCAGATGTACAATCCTTAGGATGGTTGACAGATGTTCCTTTGAAAAAAACAAATAATGCCGAAAATGAAGGATGCAGAAAAGGGGTAGTAGGTTCAATTTCAAAGCTGCAGTGGAAGTCTTGTTTCCACAGTTGTGACTTCAACAGCCAGAAAATGACCTGTTTTACACACGTTCATTGAGCTTTCTACTAATGGGAGATTGGTGCTTTGTGCCTCTTGCCTTACCTTGTCACTATTTTTGTGTTTTGACTTAAGTATTCTCTTTAAATTATTATTATTATTACTACATTATTATTATTACATGTTACATTTATTCACTTTTTATCCTGGCTGTAGCCACCTCCATCGTCTCCTCCCAGTCCCATCCACCCTCCCTCTCTCCTCCACCCCATGCCCTTCCCCTAGGCAGACAATAGAAACAAACAGTTCCTTCCTGACTCTCAAAATGACTACAATAAAGGAGAATTTTTTGTTTGTAACAATCATAATAAAATATGTTACTTTTCAAAAAATATATCACTTTTCTAGGGCTGCATATTTGTATTAGCTAACAAGAAACTTCAACATGGTAAACAAATATAAGCCAATGCTTCCAAAGTAATAATATTAATAATCACAAAGAAGCTAATGAAAAAGGAATAACAAACATAATAAATAAATCCAGAAGAGGAAAGAAATGTCTCAGTGCTTAAGAGAATTTACTACTCCCAAAAGAGAAGCAGAGTTGTGTTTCCAGGACCCATGATGGAACACAATGACCTTGACTTCAGCTCCAGGGAATCAGATGCAATTTTGGTTCCTGTGGGCACTTGCATAAACATAGACACAGGGATTCATGTACATGCATAAAAACAAACAAAAAAACAAATAATAAATAAAGAAATAAAATCATAATATGTGTTGCAATTATAAGTAGAACACTTATCATTCATTTCTGTGACAATAATTCCAGAGCTATTACATAGACGGGAATGTGGCTATGCTTTTGAATACTTCTGTAATTATATCACATTTACTCGTTTTTTGGGGGGTTGTTTGTTTGTTTTATTTTATTTTGTCAAACCAATGCTGATAATTCTGGTTCAGGCTAAACTGCACGACCTTGTGGATGACTAGCAAATTTCTCAAAGAACAACTAAAATCAGGGTTAATTTAAAAAGAATTAAAAAAAAACTGTTTAATAGCATTTGTAAAGCCAAGACAACCAGGATGTGAGGAAACAGGAAACCATAAAAAGGGAAGCTCATTAATGAGAGTTAAACAGCTGTGTGCTTCCAACCTTGAGCCAATTGGTAACACTGATGTTGTGCTGGGCGAGAAGCCAAGTTATTCATCAAATGCAGCTAGACTGCAGAAGAGCTAAGCAGGGGGAGTTGAAGACCCCAGAATATATGCACACCAGGGGCTTAGAAACCAGACATAAGGATCGTATTGTGCTGAGCCCAACACTCTAACCTGATTTTTAGATCTTGAAAAGGTCAGGTCAAAATACACTTTAAAGAGAGGATGTAACTCTTAGAGTAGAGCCCAACACACAAACATTCCTGCTTTGATGTCCATTACTGTATAAATCCAGGTGTGTGGGTGCCAGCCCATGCCTGTAACACCTCATCTCTGTAGGTGGACACAGGAGAATAAGAAGTTCAGAGCCATTCTCTATTACCCACTGAGTTTGAGGTCAGTCTGGACTATAAAATACTTCTCTCAATAAAAGGGAAAATAATAAATAAATTATAGAAATCACATATAACCCAAACAATTAGGGTATATGGAAAATATCTCAGCTGTCAGTTTCTTTTTCAAAGAAATTTAAGTGGCCTATTAGTCATTTGGCATATGAAAGTTAAAGTTGTCACAAGACTTCATTAAACACCTATTTCAGGAAAAGGTGATAAAATAACTGAGAATTCAGAGTAAGTTTTCATACTGTATAATTAGTATGCCTCCTATACAAACTTGCTTGACATTTTCTCATGAGGATGGACATTTCCATCTATTAGAACTTAGATGTACAATATACTCAGAAACTTGTGTGTTTGTGACAGATGGGTAGATAGATAGATGATAGACAAATAATAGACAGACAGATATGTAGATAGATGAGAGATGAGAGAGAATATGGGTGAGTGTGTATGTATCACAAAACCTATAAGAATTTCATAATACAATATTTTGAAAAGCCATGAGCTATAAATAATGTAGAAATTTATCAAAGACTGACAGAATAAATACTTTAGTATAAATGGGTAATTATTATATGAAATTGATCTGATTTTGAGTAGACTTTTTGATCTGAAAAATACTTTTAATTTATATGGCTATGAGTGGAGAGCTATGAATGCTGTTACAGATTGATGAATACCCAGAGAATCATTGAACGTCCAACTTACATGTAATTATTACCATAGTAAGTGTACCTGGTGAAAAATGATAAAAAATGATTTGAAAAAAAAGCTGCACACATCAAACCAAATCAATTATGACTCCTATACAAAAGGTAGCAACTAATTTCATAATATGAATTAGCAAAAAACAAAAACAGTCACAGGAGTATGTTTTTCATAATCCCGCTTATGTTTGTAAAAAGAAGCCCCCAAAAACCTATTCATTTTTATTTTTGACATGGGGCTAATTTACTTTGTATTGGAGTCTTGATAAAAGAGGTAGAGATATTGTTTCTGTTTCCTGATCTGAGCACTGATTCCATGGAAATATTTGAATTATGACATTTTTGAACTGAGCAATTGTGTTACCTATTAATATAAAATTTCATTATAAGATATAGTTTATATTTTATTCAATCACTGCCATGTTTCACATAATAGAATATTTAATAATAAGATCATGTTTATTTATATATGCATGTGTGTGCATATGTAGGGAGAGATTTGGATTAGCAAAAAAGTAATTTTAATTTCCAAAAATAAGAGCGATAGTTATTAAAGTATGATGAAATCATTTAAACACATGTTATTTTATGTCAGAAAATAGTGCTATGTTTCTGAGTGTATGTGTATGTGTGTGATTAGGTTTTGTTATTGTGTGTGAGAGACAATATATATGATTGAATATGCACAAGGTATTGTCAAGGAAATTTTCTCAGCACAATATTTTTTAAAAATAATTTCTATTGTTGATATATATATTTTTTAATCTTCTTCCAAAAGCATCATCCTTTCAAAAATTTATTTTATTTTATTTTTTGAAGAGTACCTTAGCTTCCACAAGAATAATAGAATGGACAGCATATCAGGATACCATACAGAAAAATACGGTGACAGCAGATACTTTGACCATGGACAAATCTGCTCAAGCTTGTCATATTCATTGTCTCCAAATTGCCAACAGAAATATTAACACTGATAGAGGAGTAATCTAGTCTTTTCTATAATTACATATTACATATAATCACTTACATTAAACCAGAAATAAACTACTCATTTAAGGGGTAAATATATACTAAAGTAAATATTGACAATAAAACATAATTTCATTAAGCCACTTTGTCATAAGAGCTTACGTAGATTGTGCTTTCTGTAGCTTTGCACGAGTAGATGAATGAGAGCAGTTTCTTTGCTCACTGCCGTACTGGACAAAGCAAAGACGAAAGAAACTGAACTCAGGCTGGAAGCTGAGCCTATAAAATCATCTGCTCAGTACACATATTGTAATTAACTTAAATATTCATCTCCTCGAGTTCCATATAATTAGATGTGTCTTCCTGTTGGGCATTTTGTATATCTTTATTCAAGGAAGAAGATATAAAGGACAGCTGTCAGATGGGAGAGATTCCATGGACATGACATAGACGAGCAGGATGGGACAGAAACTAGAGGAACTAAAGCAAAGCAAGCAATATTGTAAGGAGGAAAAGAAACGAATGATGAAGTGGCAGTTGTTGGGGAGCAATAGAAGACATTACATAATACAGAGCATGTGATCAATTTCTCTTGCTGAATTGTGAAGTTTTTTAATTTTATTTTTATTAATTACAGTTTATTCATTTTGTATACCAGCTGTAGTCCTCTCCCCAAATTCTGAAGTGCAGAATTTTCTTTAATAAAATTAGCAGTCTTTGTCTCACCCCCACTTTTTGAATTCTAGGATGACTCGATGAATTGGACTCACATGAATCACAGTAATAAGACAGAAGGAGATAAAAAACATGTCCCTATACAAGTGTCACGGCAATCTATTCTGTTCTCTCAGGAAGAGATGTATATGGTTTTGTTCATGAACAAATTTTTAGGACTGCATTTCTAACATCCACCATCGTAGTAACTAATACAAGGCCTATTTTACTGACTCCATTTCCATCCTGGAAACAATACAAAGTTATCGTTGGATGTGGCCAATGTACTCAATTTAGAGTCTAAATTCTGAGTCCTGAGTGTTGTGCAGATTTCTGTGTTGAAATACGAGGTGGAGTTTTGCTGTTTGAAGCTGTGCTGCCTTCCAAATACTTGCACTGATTTCCCAGAGAGTGTGGATATTTGTGTGAAGCTGTGAATTCTCATGTTTGATCTAGCTGATAAAGTGCTTACCAAGGGCATGGAGGTTCCTGATACAACCCCTGCGATGATATGCAGAGCTTTTGCCATATTGCTCATACAATGTAAACGGTCCACAATACCATCCTGAATGTGGACTGAGGGCCTCTAAAACAGGGAGCCAGAAATGTCTACCCTTTAGTTATTTTTGTCATGTATTTTAACACTGTGATGAGGAAGGTGACCAGTGTACCTGCAGTGTATACCTCGGTATGTTCTGAGGTGAGGTTCATTGACACTAGTCACTTAACAGTAATATTTAGTGCAAAAAAAAATCATTCCAGTAAAGTTTAACCTCACTATGGCACAGCAGGAACAAATTCTTTTACTATCTAATTCCTACAAGTGTTACCAATTCATATGCCAACATATGATCTGCGTATGAGTGAAATAGAAAACACCAGCCCATCTACCTACTAAGGGAAGGCAATTGCTAGCACCTGCTGGCTTCCAGCTTTGCTTCAGCTTCAGTGAAAGAGCAGTCTCAGGAGAATAAGGCAGGAAGTGAATTGTATACTAAATGAGCAATTTTTTTCTTCTCTCACATGCACAGCCATATACAACTAACACACCACACTCATATTCACATAAAATTTGCAAAAAAATACATTTCTTCATATACACCTTGATTTATTTAAATAACACAATAATATAAACTCATGATTCCTCCATGTGTATGTTTAAATTAATTTCTTAATTTTCTGAAACTTTTATGACATTAAAATCAAGGCTGATTCTTAGCTTGATATTTAACTGACAGTGATATGTTGTCTTCAATAATTAATTAGTTTGTCACATATTGTCTTCCTCAAAACTCTGCTCATTTTTTATGATAAAAACAATCTGTACATGAAAAATTAAATAAACCAAGGGAATACATTTTAGAAGACCAGAAGAAATTCTCTTGTCTTGAATAATTGATGCAACAATCTTTTATCAAGTTATACCAAGTTATGATGCAGGAAGAAAATAAACTTCAAAACTAAGTGCCTCAACCCGTAAAACTTCTTGATGACTCGCCCAACAGTTCACTCAGGTGCAATGGTTGAAGACACAAGGGCAGAGCTGGAGGTTTCTCCACCTCAGCACGAGGTTCACAGTGCTGGGAATAAAGGAAGTACAGGAAAATTCATATTTGTTTTGAGGTTTCTAAATAGAAGTGGTCACTTTGGCTCATTTTACCATATTACAAATCAGATCCAATAGTACCAAAACCTTCCAATAAGCAAGACGTGGACATTGAACACTTGTGAAAATATGTGAACTCTAAATATAAACCAAATATGAGTTTCTGGGTTACCAAGTCATCATAGGATTCTCTGTTCTTCAGAACCATCACTCAAAAATTCATGAATTAAATAACCTTCAAATTCTGTCCAATCTTAAAACATATGAAAAAGAAACATTGATTCTACACTGATTCTTAGCTTCCCAATTTAATTAATGCAAATAAGCAAAATATTCTAATTAACTAAAACAAACTCACTAGTTTCCTGTTCTGCTAAGACTTATTAAAGTTAGTAAATAAAAGAGTAAATATTCTCCTGAATTCTTGAAAACATCTTCTCCTTTAAGGAGACTGGCAGAAAGTCATTGGCATGTAACATTTAATACTGCAGGGAACACTTTCAGAAGAACTGTTTCCTGTTTTTGAAAAAGAGAGAGAGAGAGAGAGAATATGCCTTGATTATGGTCTTAATTTTCTTCTTAGAAGAGATTACCTATCTTTCTTTCTTTTTTTTTTCCTTAAGACTTCATTTTAATCCCAGAAATGCTTTATCTTCTGAACATACAGCTCAAGTAAGTGCTGAACTGCTTTCTGGATATGAGGCTAAAATCTTGGAGTCTTTTTTAAAAGTCTAAAATATTATTTGTTTACCCACAGAGAAATAATTCTCTCTTTCTGTCTGTCTCTCTCCTTCTCTCTATCCCTTCCTCCCTTCCTTCCTCCCTCTGTCTTTCCCTTTCTCCTGATGATTCAATCTAGAGCCTCCAGTTTACCACTGAACTGTGTCCCCAGCCTTCTTTTAACTTTATTTTTTACTTTGGACCAGTATCTCAGTATTCTGTCTGTTGTGGCTTTGAATTTATTCTGTAGCATAGCTTGTTTGCATTTTAAAAATGATTTCCTTTATACTTGAGTTTATGATTTCATCATTCCCTTTTCTCTAAACCCTCCCATTACTCCACCAGTTGTCTTTAAAGTTAATTTTCTTTCACCAATGTTGTTACATATATATGTATGCATAAATATATATAATTACATATTCCTAATATAGGCTGTTTAGTGTGTTTAATCTTGATTGTTATGTCTTTGAGATTTTGGCACTCTTTCCTCATACAAAGAGTACAAGTATGTGTCATTAAGCCTGATCTCCTAAGACTCCTCTCCAGTGCTTCCAGAAAGGTCAGAAAACATTACTTATCTTGCTTTTTAGATATGTTCTTATGATTGAGTCAGAGATTCTTTTTTCTTTTTTCCCTGTGATTAACTCTCTTAATCCTATTCTCATTAGATTAGAGAATGAATTCTAGGCTCTCTTCCCAGATCTATGAATTCAAGGAAGAGAATTATTGTCAGGAATTTTAGGCATCTGGAGATCTTGTGGTAATATCGATATTAAAATCATTATTCACTATGACATTTTACACTGTATATTGGGTAAGCAGTTATTAATATTACTACATTTTCTACAATTCTGTATCTTTGCATTATTCTTCATAACTATTAGTAAGCTAGCCAGTCTTTTCTTCAATTTATCTCAATTTTTAATGTTTTGCATGGAACACTGAACACCAATAAATCTCCACTAGACACTTTTTCCCAATCTTTATAGTGTATAATTTAAATTTGTTACACACATGAACAGTTTTTCAAGAGTTTATAATTTCACCAAATGTTTGAACATTGCAGAATATTGATCATAATATTTTTAAACTTTTGTAACATATGGGTCAACACAAATCAGTTGCTAAATAAGCCAAAACAATCACGTATTTTAGAATTATTTGGAGGTTCTGATTTATTTATTTTTAATTCACTTTACAGCATGATCACAGCCCCCCTCCTTCATCTCTTCCCAGTCCCACCCTCCTGCATCCTCTCACTCTCTCTCATTGGTGCAAACCCATCCTGGTACATCAAGTAGCAGCTGTTACTCACTTTTGAGATCAATATGAAATCAATCACAGTAGACAAGGTGTCAAATCAGTCAACATGAAAGAACAGTGACTTTTACAAAGAATGTTTATTTCTCATTGTGGTAAAACAAATTTTGTGTTGGGTTATTTGATCATTGTGCCTATTTCTCAAACTTGATCAGTAGAAATAGTCACAAGGAAAGTATGTGAGTTATTGAAAACCTCCCACTGTTTTAAAAATGTAGACGGTCCCATGAAGCATGACTTTTATTCATAACTCATTTCAAGGATGCCCACTTTTTTCACTATGTAGCATTACATTATCATCTATGAGCATTACATTATCACCTATGAATGTTTTGGGCCATAGTCATAGTTTTCCTGAACCATATTAGTTCCAACAGCAAGAGCCACAGATTGTATTGCCTAAATGATAGTGGTCCATATATAAGTGAAAAAAAAAGTTGTGAGTATTTCTCATTTTACCACAAACAAAGAAAAGAAAATAGCAGAATTGGTGCGGGGATGAATACCAATCTTAGTTAAAGTATTTATGTATCTTTATGTACATGGTTCACATTTGTATTTGCTTCTATGTAGTCCAAGGTGGCTTCAAACTTACAATAGTCCTCTTGCCTCAAACCGCCAAATTGCTGAAATTTCAGAAAAGACCAAAGCACCCAACTTGTATATTATTTTATTGATTTGTGTTTAACTAAAAAATAATAGAGAAATATTGAACATAGAAGAGTTTGTACATTTCTCTTGCACTTGTTTGTTAAAACTTTAATTATTATACCTATCTGTGAATATAAGGACAAAATTTTAAATTTTTGGTAGAGATTATGCTGGGTTAGTAACATGATTGAATTTTCTCATCCAAGATCCATTCACTAGCACTGAGTTTTAGTACCAAGTATGTTTTTTAGTACCAAGTATGGTTTTCATCTTGTTGAGCAGGTTTTACATGTGTTTAGAGAGTTCCTGATTATAACCAAGGGGTCAATGCTACTATTGCGCTTAGAGTTATTGTTCCATCCAAGTCATTGTTGTGGTTCATAGACATTCTAGCTTGATAGGCTGCTGTGGTTCATAGGCATTTTAGTTGGATAGGCTGTTGGTTTGCTTCCCTTTTTTGAAAGATTGCATGGCACCTTCTGTTATGATACCAATAGACATGATAAAGAGTATGGAGGAAAGGCCATGAAGATTCAACTTTATACAAAAAAAAACAAAAACAAAAATAAAAACAAAAACATGACAACAGCAAAATCAACAGCTTCATAGAGGAATAAATACTCTTCCCCAGAAAATAGCAACTAACAGGTTATTCAATAACAAGTGGTCACCCCCCAACATAAATACATGTAACATTACACAGACTGAGTAGATTATATTAAGTAATGTTTATGTTTATACACATACTTATACACATGTGATAATAATTAATGAAAAAGAGAACATGAATCTGAAAAAGATAAGTAATAAAAAGAATAAAAATTTTAAAATCTTAATTAATTTTATTTTGGAATCCAAGAATCTGGCAACCCTTCTATAGAAGAGAATATGATCAAGTGGGAGAACAGAAGAATCGGATACTCATACACCTCTTTAAACCACTGTTTTTCTCAGTTACTAACATCTTACTTTAGTGTGATTCATTATAGCTCATAAAAACGATGATATGTTATCAGATAAATTCCATAGATTGGCATTAAAGTTCATTTTCTACATTGTACCTCTTATGGGTTTTGAAAAACATATAATGTATACACAAAAGTTCATTATCTTCTGAAGTAGGTTATTATTCCAGAATTCCCCTGTGCATAAACTGTTTCATTCACACTATTTTCCAAGAGCTCACAATCCACAGGTAGTTATATGGTTAATTGTATCATCCATTAATTTCCTGCCATTTAGTGAGACTTAAATCCAATTAGAAACATATCAATAATCTAAATTGAATGATTACATTGTTTAAATGAATCATAAATTCATGTATATTAATAAAAACTGAGAAATGGATTCCTGGGGATTTTTTATGTGCACATGACTTAAAATAGAGCAATTACACTGTATATGTGTATTGAATCAATGTGTCCTCATACAGAATGATAGATCTACTAAGTGATCAGATATTAACCTATTCTATATTTTTCCACTTAAATCACTTACTAATATTGAAAAGGGTTGGACTTGCACATTGCGTATACAATGGGTTTAATAAATATCATATCATATGTATATTATTTCAAATGACCATGGTGATGAATATTTTTTGTTAATAAGAAGCCAAAGTCTTTAGTACCTTTAATTCATATGTATGTATATATGTATGTATACACATACATAATACATATTATATGTATGGGGCTTGCAAAATGATGAAATAGGTCAAGGCACCTGATGCCAAGACTAAGGATCTAAACATAATCTCTCTGACCATCATGGTAAAAGCAGAAAACTGACTCCCCAAAGTTTTCCTTTGATCTATGAACTATGACCTATGACAAGAGTATGCATGTGTACATACATACACACTAATTATAAATAAGTATCTACCAATCTCTGTCTACCTATGAGTTGTACATTCCAATAATATGATGTTATGGCAAATCACTATCACTCACAGAAATGCTATTTTTGAAAAATAAATATTACGTTGACAATATTAACATTGAAGCTTGAATCAGTGGTATTATCTTCCTGTTTCATTAATGTAGAGAGTGCTATCAATTATTTTTGCTAATGAAACTGAGCTTAAATAAAAATCAAATTACTTTCTATCCCATGTTTGTTGAGTACTCTGATGTCCATGAAATATGTTATGACATTCAGGAAGAAAGGGTATTTTTTTCATTGACTTGTCTTGAAGTTCTCACAACTGTTTGAAAGTGATCATTTTAGTATAATGCCTTTGAAATAGATTCTGTCTTTGTTTAGTTCTGTGTACCCACAGACATAAAATTTTCTTGAATCCTTGATATTCTAAAACTCAGTGCCCTTCCAATGCAAAGCTGATGTAAGATCTTTGCCTATGTTGTATAATATATAATAATGATCTTTTAAGAATATAGTCTAACACCAATAAATTTTAATTGAACATGAAAATGTAAGATTCAATTACTTCTATTAAACTGTCTAATAGAATAATAGACCAACTAGATTATCTCTATAAAATATAAGTATTCTTTTCAAAAGCCTTTAGTAAAAACTCATTTGCTGACACCTAGCAAATACTAATCTGCTTTTAATGCTAAAATTAAATTAGTTATCTTTATACTTTCACATAATTTAATTCCACATTTCATAGAATTAATAATGTGGTGCAAAAAATCTTCCCTTTCAGTTAACATATGAGGATTCCCAATGGATCTCAGATACCATGAATAATATTAAATGCTGTATATCATTCTTTTCTTGACTATTATGTATCTATGAGGAAGTTTATCTTTTAAGTTAGGCACAATAAGATATTAACCACAATAAGTAATAGAAGATAGAATAATTATAACAATGCTCTGTAATAAAAAGTTATATAAATGCTATTTATTTCCTTATGTAAATAACATCATATACAAATGTGAACTTGAATTTTTACTTAGGCAAAATCCATTACACTTTTTTGTGTATATTTAAACTGCTTGCATAACTACTGTAGGACTTAGGGGTATTAAACACATAATTGTCATCCAAATGACTGAGGCAGCCATGAGAATATACTACATAAAGGACAGAGATGGCAGGTAATTTCATCATGGCTATCAGAATGACATACAATTTAAAACTATGAATTGATTATTTCTGGAATTTTTTTCATTTAATATTTATGGAGTGAAGCTGACATGGTTAGCTGAAACTAAGGAAAAATAAATATCAAATAAAAGAATCTGTTATGTGTAGTTTTGGTCCTCTTATCGCAGGAACAATGCTCTTAATAATCATTAAAGCTTTATAAGTACCAATGGTTCATTTATTCTGATTGATGAATACTATTCAACTATATTGACGTATGTGTTGGTTTATTCTCCAACATGAATAACAAATAGAATATTACTTCCCTGCATTTTAAATTGTGTTTCTTTTGACATTTATGTGAGTAGTTGTAAAGATGTATATTTAATTACTTTAAGTTTAGTGTTGCAAAAGTCGAGTGATGTGGCAGCTTCATTTATGGACATCAGAATACACCACATATCTCCACAGTTGTTCCATAAAATTATGACAGAACAAGAACAGAAATACATAGCCTTAGAAAGTGCATAGCAAAAAGAATTCATACAAGGAGGGGCAATAGGGGAACTAAGAAAAATTCATAGTGAATACTTTAGCAGAGAGTTTGGCAAAGGCCAAGTGTTTGTTTAAGTCATTAATAAATTTAACACCAAGTACTTGCCTTTAATGGAGAAAAAAGTTCATGATGTCTCTTCTAAGTATAAAAGAAGCAGATAATAAACAAAATATAGTCTGTCAGCTATAATCTCCATTCCCCTTACTAGTGGGCCAACATGAAGCCTAAGATGTCCATCACATTGATATTTTGGGGGTCTGTGGATTGTAGTATGTCTATCCTGTGCTATATGACTAAAGTCCTCTTTTAAGTGAGTATATAGCCTGTGTGTCTTTGTGCTGCTGGGTCATCTCAGTGAGGATGATCTTTTCTAGTTCTATCCATTTGACGGCAAATTGTATGATTTCTTTTTTTAATAGCTGAATAATATTACATTGTATAAATGTACCATAGTTTGCTTATCCATTCTTCAGTTAAGGGACATCTATGTTATTTCCAGTTCCTGGCGATTATGAATAAAGCTACTATAAGCATGGTATTCTGAGGAATAGGGGAAAGGAGATACAAGAAGAAGGGTAATACTAGGAGGAGAGGGGGGAGGGGCCTATGACTGAGATGTAAATTGAGTTAATTAATAATGGAAAATAAATAAACAAAATATAGTCCCCTCAAAATATTTCTGCAAAAAAAGTGCCCCTTGCTCAAGGGCTTCAGGCATGTCCTTCTGAGGAATATGGGAAAGACATTATCAGAGACAATAGCTTCCTGTGTCCTTGTTTCCAGCGAACTACCAGAGCAACAAATTGGCATCAATAATGGTGATCCTGGAGATCAAAATCCTATGTTCTTGCTTAGTAATTTTTTAAGACTTAAAAAATTAAAACAAATTAAACAAGCTTAAAATAGAAAAGCCACAGAAAAAACATAGGGTAAATATTTTGATAGCTGTGTAATGTGTTTGTACATTAAACATTAATGTTTTAAGAGTCAAAAAGTAAAAAAATCCAATAATTTAACCAAGTAAACATGTGCAGTAGTATAAGAAATCCTTTATTATTAAAAGATTTTTATAAATTCAGGGTTGCAAAAATGTGGGTGTTTTTTGAAATTTATGTAATGCTACAGTAGTGTTCAGAAATCTCAGGCCTATTTATTCACACCTCATTTAATAACTTATAGTCCTGTGAACTCTATTCATACATGCCCTCATCAGCTATACCATGTTATGTCTTTTCTACTGTGTTTCTTCTATGACTTTTCTGTGCTAAGATATAAAAATACTCATCACAAATTATGATTGACTCCAGCATGCTCAGAACAACTTACAGCAGAAGACTGCAGACAATAAGTAGAGACAAATATTCTTTACATGTATAGTGATCTGTAACATTTAGTCTTCAGTAAGGCTACTGTGGCTCTCCTACCATGAGAGGAAAATGAGAATGGGTTCCTCAGAATACATTCTGTTGTTAATGGATCTCTGGTTACAAGTATTTAGTATTATCAAGTAGTTACTTTTTCTTTCTTCATTTACTTTTATTATCATAACCATTACCATCATTATTATTATTTACAGCTTATTCATTTTTGTAGCCCCCTCACTCAACTAATCCCTGGCCCACCCTCTCCCCATCTTATCCCCTATGTCTCTCCCCCAGTCCACTGATAGAGGAAGTCCTCTCTCTTACTATCTGATACCACTAGCCTGTCGGTTCTCATCAGGACTGTCTGGATCCTCTTTCTCTGTGGCCTAGTAAGGCCACCTCACCAGGGGGAGGAGATCAAAGAGCATGAATTGTTCATGCCAGAATATGCCCCTGCTCTCTTATTAGTAAATCCACATGGAAATTGAGCTACCCATGGGCTACATCTGAGCAGGGGGTCTAGGTCCTTGGTTGTTTCGTCATTCTTTGCAAGCACCCCTGGGCCCATATCTTTTGGCTCTGCTGTTCTGTTTATAACTCCCCCTTCTTTCATAGGATTACCTGCACTCTGCCCAAGGTTTGATTATGAGTCTCAGTATCTGCTTTGATACACTGCTGAGTAGTCTTTCAGAGGCCCTCTGTGGTAGGCTCCTGTCCTGGTTCCCATCTTCTCCTAGTTCCAATTTCTATCCTGTTTGCCCTTTTGAATGAGATTTCAGTCTCTTTCCTAGGGTCCTCTTTGTTTTTAGCTTCTTTAGGTCTATAGATTTTAGTATGTTGATCCTATATTATATGGCTAATCTCCAGTTATAAGTGAGTATATAGCATGCATGTCTTTCTGCTTCTGGGTTAATCACTCAGGATGATCTTTTCTAATTCAATCCTTTTGCCTGCAAATTCCATGATTTCCCTGTTTTTCCTAGCTGAGTAGTATTACATTGTATAAATGTACCATGATTTCTGTATCCATCCCTCCATTGAGGGACATGTAGGTTGATTCTAGATTCTTGCTATTATTAATATAGTTGAACAAATGCCCTTATTGTATGGTTGAACATCTTTTGGATATATGCCCAGGAGTAGTATAGCAGGATCTTGAGGTAGCACCATTCCTAATTTTCTGAGAAAGCACCAGGTTGATTTCCAAAGTGATTGTACAAGTTTACATTCCCACAAGCATGGAGGAGGGTTCCCATTTCTCCGCAATCTCTTCATCATGTGCTGTCTCTGGAGTTTTTGACCTTAGACATTCTGATAGGTGTAAGGTGGAATCTCAGGGTCATTTTAATTTGCATTTCCCTGATGACAAAGAATATCAAGCATGTTTTTAAGTGTTTCTCTGCCATTTGATATTCCTCTTTTGAGAAATCACTGTTTAGCTCTGTACTCATTTTTTAAATTTTAAAAATATTTTTATAAATTTATTATTATATTTATTATAATTTATTCACTTTGTTTTAATTGGATTACTTGATTTGTTGCTGTTTAACTTCTTGAGTCTTTATATAAATATCTGGATATTAGCCCTATTTCAGATGTAGAGTGATCCTTTCCCAGTCTGTAGGCTGTCGTTTTGTTCTGATGGTAGTGTCCTTTACTTTACAGAAGTTTTCAGTTTGATGAGGTCCCATTTATTGATTGTTTATCTTAGAGCCTGTGCTGTTGGTGTTCTGTTCAGGAAGTTTTCTCCTGTACCAATGAGTTCTAGGCTCTTCCCCACTTTTTCTTTTAATAGATTTAGTGTGTCTCATTTTATGTTGAGGTGTTTATTCCACTTGGACTTTAGTTTTGTGTAGGGTGTTAAGAATGGATCTATTTGCAATTTTCTACATGTAGACATTCAATTAGTCCAACACCATTTCTTAAAGATGTTGTCTTTTTTCAATTGTATGGTTTTGGATTCTTTGTAAAATATCAAATATCCATAGGTGTGTGGGTTTACTTCTGGAACTTTTATTAGATTCCATTTATCCAACAGCCTGTTTTTATACCTGTACCATGCCATTTTTATTGCTATTGCTCCATAGTAGATCTTGAGATTACAGATGGAGATACCTCCAGAAGATCTCATATAGTCATGGATTGGTAGGAATAAAATAGTGAAAATGGCCGTCCTGCCAAAAGCAATATACTTAGTCAATGCAATTCTCATCAAAATACCAACACAATTCTTTAAAGACATTGAAATAAGAATTCTCAATTTCATATGAAAAAAAACAACAAAAAATCCAGAATAGCTAAACCAATAAAAGATTAATCATTTTTCAGTAGTATTTTTTTCTAGAAGTTTAAAATTCTGAGTTAAAAAAATAATATGTATATTATTTTAGAATTATTTTCAATGGATTTCATGCACAGTCAACACTAACCCCTCTCCTAACTCAGTATACATTTTGCTCTTCCCCCTTCTTAACCTCATCTCTTTGTGTTACTTTTCTGTAACCCATAGATTTTAGTTTGTATTGCTAGCATACTAGAAGCTGTGCATTGATGACCTGGAGGTGCTACACTCTGAAGTAAAATTTACTCTCTGTCAGAGTTATTAACTTATAATATCTCCACAGATGTGATTTGGGATTCATGAGCTCCACTCCCTTCCATGTCAAAATGTTGTTGTCTGGTTTGATAAAAGACAAGTTTTAGTCAGGCAGCAATATTTGTGAGTTCATGAGTGTGATGGAGCTGACATATGTAGAAGACACTGTTTGACTCTGACTCCTTCTACCTTTGGGTCTTAGAATATTTCTCCTCCTCTTCCATCATGGTCACTGGGCACTGATAGTGAGAACGATACAGTTGTCTAAATGGTAGATAAGCACTCCGCTTGAATTTTTTTCCCAGCATTTGACAAGTTTTTTTATTCTCTGTGTGTCAGTCTCCTTCTAAATTCATATATGTACACATATATTTGTATTTATATATGAATTTATATGTATAAATGTAAACACAATACATGTGAGTATTTATATACAGTATGTATTTCTATGTATGTATACATATGTATAATTACATATACATGTGTGAATATGTATTTATACATACACACTAACAATTCATTTGCAATTTATATTTATAAATGCATACATCTATACATTATATGTGTCTACATACATGTATATATTCATATATAATTTATATAGATATTATATATAATATATTTATTTAAATTATATATACAGATCTTTGACCTCACAGAAAAGTTCCTTTGTGTGATAGACAGTGGTTAATGCAACTTCTTTATTTTTATTTTATTTTTTTAACTTCCTCCTCTTTTGAGGTAGAGTCTTCTTGTTTCTTCTACTGTAGTTCATATTCCAGGATAGTTGACTCACAAGCTTCTGGGAGATTCTCTTACCTTCTTCTCTAAACACATTTTAGGAATGGTGGGATTAAGATAAGAGTCACTATATCTGTATCTGTATCTGTATTTTTAAAATAGTTTCTGGGATCCAATGACATAGTCAGACTTGCACACGTGATTTAACACATAAACTACCTCTTCTTTTCTCAAACATTTCTCTTATATTTTGTATACAATTAATTTTTAAATAAATTTGTTTATAGTCCTTAATTTTAGTTGACTTCAGAGTATTAGATAAAAAAATCAAGGGATGATGCATGCTGGAAAGGATGTGTAGAAAGGGGAACCATCCTCCATCCTGGTGGTAATATAAACTTGTACAACCACTTTGGAAATCAATCTGGTGCTTTCTCAGAAAATTAGTAATAGTGTTTCCTCCAGATCCAGCTATATCACTCCTAGGTATATATCCAAAATACATTCAAGCATACAATAAGAAAATTTGCTCAACCATGTTCATAGAGGCTTTATTTGTAATAGCCAGAAGCTGGAAACCATGTGTTCCTCAAGTAAAAAAATGGATACAGAAATGTTGACGCATTTATTTATGCAGTGGAATACTACTCAGGAATTAGTTATTATTTCAATTCTGGTTTACACATAGAATGCTTTAGGAATTATTAACGGGGTCACTAATTCACCAAAGTGCAGTACTCATGCACATTTCATCCTGTCTTAGAGTTTCTGGTCAGAGCCAAATAATGCAATATACATACATGAACACCTTTGTGTTCTTGTGTGTTTTTTTTTTTTTGCATTTTTTTTACTGTGCTACTTTACATATCTAAAATATGCCTTTATGTTCTTTTCTGACCTCCCTTGTTTCATTTTAGTCTCCCTTGGCATTCTGGTTAATTTGTTTCCAGGGCCTATAAGTATTTTAAGTTTCAATAAATTATTTTGGATTGTCAAAGTTTATACAATCTTAAAATATATATTAATTATAATCTAATGAATGGTATTTGTGTTATAGAACATTAGCTTTTGTGAAAACATTGTAGAAACAAACATAAGCAACAACTAAGTATCTTTCTCTGTCTGACACACATATGCACACACAAGCACTTCAGGAGGATACTTGTTTTCAACAGTTTGCTGTAAAGGCAGCATGGTGCACTTAGAAGAGAGGTAAGGGATATGCTGCAATATAATGCAGTCAGAAGCATTACAACATCCTCCGTGCTGGGAAAGAGAATGTTAATGTTAAGTAAGAGACAGTGGTATGGTTTCATGAATTGGCTTCAAGACATGATGTAAATACTGTGAGGGAAAACAGACAATAACCTAATTTTTACATTTTTCTGAGGAGAACTAGAGACATTCATGACTCACTGGAGAGAGCTCTGAAAATAAGAATTTTTATTTAAGAGGAAAAGTGATATTGTACTCATTTTGGTAGTGATAGAACTGATTCAGTGCACAACAAAATCAAGACATGAGAGGAGATAAAAATTTAAGAACAAATCATCAGGAAAAGACAGACTAAGGTGTATGAGAATTCATTTACTTTAAATGAAATAGCAGGAAAAATGCATGGAAACAAAAATGAGTTTTAACTGATATGGTGAAATATTGGGCTACGATGGGATTCTCTCTCAAATGTTCCTTCAGCCAATTGATAAGAACGGTTATTATCCACTAGTTAGTATATATCATATGTGTTTTTCTGCTTCTTGGTATTTCACTCAGGATGATATTTTTTTATTTTCTACCATTTACCTAAAATTTCATGATTTCCTTGTTTTTAATTGTTGAGTAGTATTCCACTGTGAAAATGTATCACACTTTCTGTACCCATTCCTCCATTGAGAGAAATCTATGTTGTTTCCAGATTCTGGCTATTACAAATAAAGCTGCTATGAATATAGTTGAGCAAATGTCCTTATTGAATGGTGGGGCGTCTTTTAGGTATATGCCTAGAACTGGTATAGCTAGAACTTGAGGTAGCACTATTCCTCATTTTTGTGAAAGCACCAGATTGATTTCCAAAGTGGTCGTATAAGGTTATATTCCAACCAGCAATGGTGGATGGGTCCAATTTCTCAACATCCCCTCCAGCATGCATAATCTCTTGAGTTTTTTATCTTAGCCATTCTGATGGGTGTGAGGTAAAATTTCAGGGTCATTTTGATTTGCATTTCCCTGATGACCATTTCTCTTTTTTTAATGTAATTTATTTATTTTTATATCAATCACAGGTTAGGTACTTTGCATCCCAGGCATAGCTCCGTCCCTCATTCCCTCCCACTCTCCCCATCCCTCCCTCATCTCCTCCCCACCCCCTCCAAGTCCACCAACAGGGGAGGACCTCCTCCCCTTCCATCCGACCCCAGATCATCTTGTCTCCTCAGGGCTGGCTGCAATGTCCTCCCCTGGGATCTAGCCAGGCTGTTACTCCCTGGCATGTACGGGGGAGGGTCAAAGAGCCAGCCATCGAGTTCATGGCTGAAACAGTCACTGTTCCCCTTACTAGGGTCTTCAGTTGGGCACCGAGCTACCATGGGCCACATCTGAGAGAGGGTTCTAGGCCATATCCATACATGGTCCTTGGTTGGAGAAACTGTCTCATATAAGACCCCTGTGCCCTGCTCAGTTTGGTCTTTGTGGAGCTCTTGTTCTCCCCAAGTCTTACTAACTTCCCCTATTTTTATTATTACTTCCCACCCTCTGCCAAAGGCTTGGTTGTGAGTCTTAATATCTGCTTTGATACATT
>CM053763.1:16066624-16145588 GCA_028658305.1 Pachyuromys duprasi
TTTTTTATTACTGTTGCTCTATAGTACAGCTTGAGATCAGGGATGGAGCTACCCCCAGAATTTCTTTTATTGTAGAGGATTGTTTTCGCAATTCTAGGTTTCTTGTTATTCCATATGAAATTGAGAATTGTTCTCTCACGTTCTGTAAAGAATTGTGTTGGTAATTTGATGGAAATTGCATTGAATCTGTAGATTGCTTTTGGTAACATGGCCATTTTTACTATGTTAATCCTACCAATCCATGAGCATGGGAAATCTTTCCATCTTCTAATATGTTCTTCTATTTCTTTCCTCAAAGACTGAAAGTTTTTTTTTTTTTCTCATACAAATCTTCAACTTGCTTTGATAGAGTTCCACCAAGGTACTTTATGTCCTTTGTGGCTACTGTGAAGGGTGTTGTTTCCCAAATTTATTTCAGAAAAGCAAACGGGATGGACATCAGAAGAGGGAGAAAACAGGGAACAGGACAGGAGCCTATCACAAAGGGCCTCTGAAAGACTCTACCTATCAGGATATCAAAACATATGCTGAGATTCATTGCCAAACTTTGGGCAGAGTGCAGGGAATCTTATGAAAGGAGAGATAGAAAATTCTGGAGGGGACAGGAGCTCCACAAGGAGAGCAACAGAACCTGGGCACAGGAGTCTTTTCAGAGACTGATACTCTGAAAAAGGACCAGGAATGGAGATACCCTGGAACTCCTGCACAGATGTAGCCCATACCAGCTCAGTATCCAAGAGGGATTCTCCAGTAATAGGAACAGGGACCATCTCTGACATGAACTCATGGACTGGCTCTTTGATCACCTCTACCTGAGGGGGGAGCAGCCTTACCAGTCCACAAAGGAAGAAAATGAAGCCACTCCTAATGAGACCTAATGAGACCTGACCAGGGTCAGATGGAAGCAGAGGAAGACTTCCCCTATCATTGGACTTGGGGAGGGACATAGGAGAAAAAGAGGGAGGGAGGGTGGGGTTAGGAAGGGATGGGGGAGGGGACTACAGCTGGGCTACAAAGTGAAAAAAAACTGTAATTAATAAAAATAAAATAAAAATTAATAAAATAAATGTCAAAAAGAAGTATATTCAGATAACCTAATTTAAATATAAATCAATTCGGATAGCTTTCATACACAGGACCCTAATGTTTTACTTCATCTATCACATTTCATATGTTTGTCCTCAGCTCTTTAGTATTTACCTTCTATACTAGTACGGAGGCTCATGTCCTCAGTGAAGAGGCAGTTTGTTCACTATTATGTACCCAGAATCTAATTTAGCACCTTCACAGTTTGGAAAGTTTTTCATGAATAGTAGATGAGCATTTTATAATATGTTCCATGCTAGTGGAAAAATGTCCCATTTTTGTTTCTTTCTCTGACATTGAAACTTCTTCACCATGGTTTACCATTTATCTATGCACTGATATGTGTCTTTTTAGACCACAGGTGAAGTCTTACAGTTAAAACACATAAAGGACGATATGGTTCATCTAGTCATTAATCTATTATGGTTCTGAACTTTGAAGCATCTAATGGTGAACCCTAGTTGTACCGTGTATAATCAGGTTCAACTTTTATCTTGCTAACCTATAAAGTGCTTGCTTTTATGAACTGATTATAGTGTTCCAAACGCTATTAAATACAAATTTTATTTTGTTAGATGTACTTGATAGATATGTTTTTATTCTTCTCTAATTTCAGGGCCATGGTATTTTTTATTGTACTTTATTGATTTTTAATAGTAAAGTCTCTCATATTTTCACTTTTCCTAAGTTGATGATAAGGAAAGAAATTTTAGAAGTATTTTATGTTTCCCTCATTTTTCTCTGTATTTCAATAGTTACAAGGACTTTATTCCCAATACTAAACTAAATGGTTTAAAAATATGAGCACTAGCCTTTGCCAGTCCTTTCCAAACTTCAGGATTATTTATAAGATTTGTTTATTTATATTTTATGCATATCGGTGTTTTGCATGCATGTATTTCTGTGCACTGTCCATGAAAGCCAGAGGAGGATGGCAGATTCCCTGGAATTGAAATTGAAGATAACTGTGAGCCTCCATTTGGGTACTGTGAATTAAAATTGGGTCCTCCAGAAGGAAAGCCATTGCTAATGACAGCTAAGCCATCTCTCCAGACTCTAAAACCTCAGTTTTATAGGACAAAAAATAATTAAGCAACTTGCAGAGGAATTGAGAAACAAACGTGGTTACATGGAATGAGCATCCTCAATATTTGAACAAAGAAAGAATATTCTTTGTTTTAGTTATTTTTCTACCATGGTGAAAAAAATTTCTGTGAATAACAATTCAGAGAGAAAGTACCATATCTCATGGCTTCAGCGGATCTTTATTCAAGGCAGGGAAAGCATGATTATTGTGTAATGCATGCTGCTCATATGACAGTAGGTAAGGAAGCAGAAAGAGGAATAGACCCAAAGTTGGTCCTCAGTATCTGCTTCTCACTGCAAGTCATATCTCCTGAGGTTACACAGCTTTTCAAAATCATATTACCAGCCTGGAGCTAGCTTTGAAACTGGTATTCTTACCAGTGCTGTATCTGAAAAGCTGGCAAAATGGTAATAGAGTTTTTTTGTGAATATTATTTCACCAATGACTGATGTTGTTTGTTTATATTTCAGCAAATGTACTGTCATTTAAAGAAATGTTAAATAAGTTGTATCATTGCTTTATGAGAAATATATTTCCAAGATTTTCCTAAATTTAAAAACATGTAAGAAAAATTTTAAAATTTACAGATATCTTTTCTTTGCAACATATCCTCACCAGGATACTTATATGTGGTTTTTCTATGTATTTACCAATTGTTCTATGAGTAAATGCAACATTTTTATACATTTTGACACCTAATATACAATCATGTTTATATCTTGCCAATGAATATTATTAAGAAATTTTCCATTGACTGAGTTTTAGAGAAATAAAAATGAAAATATTGAATTTTTAAATGGCATGATTAGAATCGATTCATGTATATTACTTCAAGAGTAGCATCCCTTTCATTAAAAGAAAAACTTAGAGTTTGCCCACAGTGAAATTCTGATTTTGTCCTTTTTGACTTCCATCATTTGTTCCCAAACTCTCAGGAACTCCTGAACATAATGCCTTCTACACCTGGGATTCACCAGCAGTGTTTCATCAGGCACCATTTTCCTAGCTGACCCCACAGCATTGCAATGTGCCACACATCTTTCTGTGAGGCTCACAGAACCAAAACATATAAACCTGTAATTACATCCCTAGTGCTGTTGAGGAAATTGAAGGTATAGATCTAGGACTTGAAGTAAACAATTCTCAGGCCACTTGGTAAGCAACATTTCTTACCGATGATATGGCTCTATGAACTAAACAGTGAAGAAAGGCACTATTTTTAAAAACACCTGATAAAAAATATACTGTTCATCTATTTCAATTTTTCAAAGATGAAAGATATATAAATCATTTTGTTAATATTTCATCTGATCCATTACATAAAATGCTTCTGTTGGCATCGTTAGGCATCTTCATGTATTAATTTGTGCCATGGTCATAAAATTGATTTGTGAGGGGTTTCTTATGGAAAGCTTCTCTTCATGTCTTAGATTCAAACAAGAACCTGGCTTCAAAAGCCTTTTAATATAGAATTGCATTCACACTGCTCTATAAAATCTAAGATTTCAGCTCTAAACACTTCCTTCTTTTTTTTAGGGTTCAGAAGACCAGGCTCATAACACTGCTAATGCTTTAGGCTTTTTCCTTCTTTTTTTAAATTTTATTTTTATTATTAGTTACGTTTTATTAACTCTGATTAGGAGGGTAGGGTTTTCTTAAACTTAGCATCCATGCAAACAGGCTCAGTCTGTAAAGTGCCTGCCTTACATGCATGAGGACTTGAGTTCAATCCCCAGAGCCAATTTAAAGATTTTAAGTCTAAGGTGGTGGGCACTGACAATCCCATTATTGGGAAGGCAGTCTACAAGAGTATCTATGGTGTGTTATCTCTCTGGCCAATCAGAGGAAGCCAAGTTATAGGCGAGACCCTGCCTCATAGGATAGGGACAGGGTTTGGATAACATCACTTCCTTATTATTTCATCGATAGTTTTTATTTGTTGCATGAGTTTAAGAAAAACAAAAAATTAATATATATGAGTTCATTGAGTTGAAATGAGCAGGCATATCCATGAAACTTCTTATTTTATAGAAACTATCCAATAATAAACTCTTAGTAAGCTAAATTTAGCTTCAGATATCAGGGAACAATAAGGTGCTATGTTTAATTACCTTAAACCCATTTTAAAAACCAACCCAATGATTTAATGCCCATGTTAGGAGGGTGGAGATATGTTGAGTGCTGGTTCTCACTGGCTAGCCAGTGTAAGCTATTTGGCAAAAGCAATATGAGTCAGTTTCAAAACACAAGGTAGCTGTGGTCATGGAATGATTCAGCATTTAATGTCCTCCTAGAAATAGCTTCATGAGCTATGTCTATTCCTATTTCTGCAAACACAAAAATTGGTTGGAAAGACCTGATACTGCAATGAGTCTCTGACCTCCACAAACATGCAGTGTCACATGTGTGATCACATACTTCACACACACACACACACACACACACACACACATACACACCGAAGACTTTAGACTTGGAGTTTGCAGGAATTGAGTTGGAACTCCCTGGAAGTTTTTCCCCTGAGGACAAGTGCTTTCAAGATGCCAAGGGAGAAGAACAGTCACTTGTCCTCTCAAATAAAGCCTACAAACCATAATAATCATCACCATGGCAAGATATCACAAGGATGCAATAGTGGCATTTATATATTGAGCTCACCAATAGCCATCTAATTTGATTTGAGATATATCCAATAGGAGGGAAATCATCTCTGGTATTGTAAACCTAACCAACAGTTGTGACTGATGAGCTCAACCTCGAAGAGAATCTAATGCAGCCACTTTCTGAAAACAGTTTAATTTCTAATTTTCTTCAAAATATTTGTTTAGAAGAAAATATTATATTCATAGTTAAGTTTAGCTCTCAGCCCTCATAAATGTGGCTTATTGTAGCAATAGAGAAAGACTATTAAAAATAAGTCACTACTGGTCAAAATAAATAGAACAATTGAACAAGTGCCCAGCCTCTTCTAATGCATATTCAACAACAACAACAACAAAAGATTTAGTTTTCAAGGGTGGAAATATTTCAAGAACCAGAGGACCAGGCAGTTTGCTGTACAATAACGACTTCTGTGTATGTCATAAAAGTTGCATCTATGAAATCTCAACAACAGAGTCACATAAGCAAAATGAGCATAGTGACGATAGCAGCTGATATGTCAGCATGAGAAGAGGAAATCTTACAAAGTTCCACCTCTCAGTAGAGAGGAAGTTAGAAATGTCTGTCCAGAGTGTGAAAAAAACAGTCATCCGATGGATGAGTTCCGTGAGAGGTCATCGGACACAAATGACATATCATATGGAAAACATTAAATGAACTCAGCCAATTATATTTATATATACATATGTTTGTTTGTAACGGTATTAGAGAAAAGGATGTCATAAATTTGAGATGGAATGAAGGGTATGTCAGAAGTATTCAGACAAGAGAAGGAAAAGAGAAAATGAATAAATATAAACTCATACATGTAATTCTTATTTTAAGTTAAAATACATTTAACTATAAAACATAACACAAGAAAACTTTAAAACTATTTGTATTAATTAAAATGTGATTAAAACATATGCAAAATAAATACAAGATGATCAGTGCTAATACACGAAAAATACAAAAGTTGCTTGTACAATGTGATTTATACAACCCTTTATTCATTTGTAAATAAATATGTGGACTCAAGACTATAAGCAGCTCTTGTTTATCTAAATGTAAAATTTGTTGTGGAGATTCAGCAATCAGTTTTGATACTGCTCTCAGTTATAATTAATAATATTTTATTTTATCAACATGCTTGAATTTTTAAAAAAATTAAAAAGGAACAACAAATATTTTGTACTATAAGCAAAGATTAAAGTTACTTAATTTTTTTTTTTGTCTTTCTGTAATTTACACCTCTAGCATTCACCTGCAAAGCAGCACTACAAACACCTGCTTCATGAAATCATTGTTTCCATGGTGCCACTTTCCATCACCTATTTTTAATAGTTTACACAACAAGATCAAGGGTGTCCCAGCTGTTACTGCCACTGTTGCTAAGCAACCTTTAAATCAGAGTTCAAGAAGACAAAGAATCATGCTTGAAATTTTCTCAAGTGTCTATTTACTCTCCCCAACCCGTGCTTTTTTTCATTTTACACTATTTTCAGCGTTTATTCTTTGATGCTCTTTCCATCCTTTAATTTTATATATACACATGTCTGTTATATATATACAACTCTAAATACTGCCTTAATAAGCTTCATAATTCTGCTGATTTTCAAAATGTAATAAGTATGTTCAACCATAAACAATCTCTAACACAAAGTAAACACGTGTGATGAATTTATTTTCCTTAACAATCAGAATAGGGGGTTGTTTTCCTTGTATAGGATATGTTTCTAGACAGTAGCACAGCTCAGCCTGGAAAGCTGGAGAAGTGACACTCAGATCAATGGCTGGAGATTCGAGGCCTGCAGAGAATTACAATGCCCTCTGAGCATTCCATAATCTAAATATCCTCTCCTGCAAGACAGGGGTCAAACCACTTCAAGAAAACAGGGAAGTTATAGCACATTGAAGTTGAAATCACTGATTGATTGATTCATGTAGCTATTTATTAGAAATCCTAAAAATATATTTCAAATATTTCTATAAAAATAAGGTCATTTTCACTACAAAATAAAATTTTTAGGATTCAATGACAATATTTTTGTTTATATGTTAGTACCATTAATCAGCAACTAGGAAAGCAAATAATATAAAAAATGCAGTATTGGTTTTACATGTAGTATTTTGAATAAGAAATTGTTTCTAGAATCTCTCAAACCAAAACTAAGAATTTGTGACTAACTTATAAAACTAAAATAAATGAAAACACTCAAAGTACACATATGAAGAATCTATGTATTTGTGTGCAGCTGTGTGAATCCGTTATATCAGTGGATAATGACAATTGCGTGCCTGGACATATGATGGTAGCCAAACCCATTTCTTAAATTTTATGTTTATATTCGTTTAATGAAATACTATCCTATAATACCAAGATCTATATTTTATACCTGCATATATCATATGCAATAGCATTTACAAATTACTTGTTATATCTGTCCCACTCTGGCTTTTTCATGATTCTGTTAACTTTTTAAATATTAATCTACCTCTTATTTTTATTCTTTACATACAATATCCTCCGACCACAGCTTCTTCTACCTCCACTCTTCCCAGCTCCCCACCTCTAACCTTCCATCTGCCCTAGACCACTCCTCCTACATTTTCCTTAAAAAATAAAAAAATAAAAAACAACAACAGAAAAAGAAAACTGGAAAGACAGGAAGAAAGGAAGGAACGAACAAACACACGAAGAAGAAAAGAAAGAAGAACAACCAAACATGGCATCACAAATTACAATAAGACCAGGCAGAAACCCTCATACCAAAGCTGGACAAAGCAACCCAGTAGGAGGAACAGTGTCTCAAGAACAAGTAAGAAGTCAAGATACACACAAGTCCTGCTTTTAAGGGTCCCACAAGAACAGCAAGATATACAACCATACCATATGTGCTGAAGACGTAGCTCAGACCTATACAGCATCCAAGATTTTCACTTGAGTCTCTGTCAGCCACTGCAAGCCTTGTTTAGTTTGTTCTGTGGGCTATGTTTTAGCGGTATCCTAGTCCTCCTATGGTGTCTATGATTCTCCTCTTCTGAACTGTCTTATATTTGGCTGTGAGTCTCTGCGTCTGCTCCTATCAGTTGTTGGAGGACACCTCTCTGATGACAACTGGGCTAGGCACCAATCTATGAGTGTAGTAAAATTCCATTAAAAATTATTTAATTGGCTTTTTAAATTTTTTATTAATTACACTTTATTCACTTTGTATCCCTCCATAAACCCCTCCCTCCTCACCTACCAATCCCACCTTCCCTCCCCCTTCTCCACATATGCCCCTCCCCAAGTCCACTGATAGGGGAGGTCTTCCTTTCCTTCCTTCTGATCTTATTCTATCAGATCTCATCAGGAGTGGTTGCATTGTCTTCCTCTGTAGCCTGGTAAGGCTGCTCCCCATCAGGGTGAGGTGATCAAAGAGCAGGCCAATCAGTTCATGTCAGAGGCAGTCCTTGTTCCCATTATTATGGAACCCACTTGGATACTGAACTGCCATGGGCTACATCTGTGCAGGGGTTCTAGGTTTTCTCCATGCATGGTGCTTGGTTGGAGTATCAGTCTCAGGAAAGACCCCTGTGCTCAGATTTTTGATTCTGTTGCTCTCCTTGTAGAACTCCTGTCTTCTACCTATCTTACTATTTCCCACATCTTTCATAAAATTCCATGCTTTCTGCCCAACAGTTGGCCATAAGTCTCGGCATCTGCTTTGATATTGTGCAGGGCAAAGCCTTTCAGGGGGGCTTTTTATTTTTGCAAGTAGTAAACAAGATTAAATTATAAGAAATCAGGAGCTCCCCTATACACAAATATTATCTAATTTAATGGCCCTGGTTCTTTTAATATTTTCTTATTTATTTTATTTTCTTATATTCTGTATTATCTTGAAAATGTATGTAATTTCAGCATGACTTTCCTAAAATCTGTACACCTAGGGAAAATAAACAAGAAGGAGGACCCAGGTTAGTAAGATCAATGCTCATTTAGATGAACAAATGGGATGGACATTGAATGGAGGAGAAAACAAGCAACAGGACAGGAGCATACCAAAGAGCGCCTCTGAAAGTATCGATATAGCAATGTATCAAAGCAGATATTAAGACTCACAACCAAGCCTTCGGCAGAGGGCTGGGAATCATAATGAAAAGAGGGGAAGTTAGTAAGACTTGGGGAGAACAAGAGCTCCACAAAGACCAAATTGAGCAGGGCACAGGGGTCTTTTAAGAGACAGTTTCTCCAACCAAGGACCATGTATGGATATGGCGTAGAACCCCCGCCCAGATGTGGCCCATGGTAGCTTGGTGTCCAACTGAAGACCCTAGTAAGGGGAACAGGGACTGTTTCTGTCATGAATGACAGAAGGTTCCTAAGGTTATTTAAAAAAATAGTCTCAATTTTAACTGCATCACATCACTGGATACATAGTATGACATGTTTTCCTTGCTTTAAAAATTGCCTCCCTTTTGTGTTTTCATTCATCCAGATTCTTCTCTAGTTTTCTTTTAGTTCAAGAACATGGCTGTATTATATTTTTTTAGATTTCTAAAGCAATGTATCAATGTTTGAGTTAATTTAAACAGCAGAGATATAGTTCCTCTCAATTCCAATAAATAGAATTTTAAGATCTCTATCTTAAAATACTCTTCAGAAGGACTCTCTTTGACTTGTACATAATCATATTTTATCTACAAGAATTTCTCCTTTAGCAAGTATGTATAATCTTTGTTTTAAAAGAACACAAGTCATATGAGGGGAAGGCTCATACCAAAGATGCTCCAAAACCTTCACTAACACTTTGGACACCCTACCTATAAATGCAATTGCATTCTACTACACTGAAGATTATGAATTCAACATCTGAATTCTAGAGTAATAAGTTTGGACACATTAAACACACCTAGAAATCAAACTTAACCTAAATTAATCAATTGAGTTTACCTCCCATCCTCCGCAGGAAAGATATTGCGCAGTTCTTTTCTTTGTAGAGACTTGGAAGGAGAAGTTTGTCTTCACTCTACCTGTGAAGCACTTGTTTATTTCTGAATTAATTGGAAATTATCTTCAGCTGAGAAAAAGCATTTGGAACTGCACTAACATTACTTTTTTAAAATGTATAATTAGGTGCTAGTACTTTATTTCATTAGAGATCACACATTTTTCGTTTCATTTTAATTATATTAAATGGTGTTTATTTTCTGTAAAGTTCTGCCTTAGTTTTCAAATTCTTATGTCTTGCTTTTAAATGCCTTTTCCTCTTGAGAGAACAAATTATTTCCTACTGTGGTAAGTGCTATTTATCAAATATACTGATACTATTTTCTTCAAAACCTTACAATTTAATGTCAATCTCTATAGCAGCAACACTCACATATACAGTAAAATGCATTTGCTTCCTCATTAGTTTTAATGCTAATATTCTTTCTATGTTATGTTAGTGTTTTATTATGATTTTGTATAACATTTTCAAGAGTTTCAGAGACACAACTTTATGTTGGCCTTATATTAAAAGAAAACAAATTGAAGATTAAAATAAAGGAAGGGAAAATAAAAGTGTGGGATGACATATTCTATACCTGTTAATTAGGGAAGCTTATGCATATATATATATATATATATATATATAATCAAGGACTAAGCAGAATACTTGATATTGATGAGCATTCTAATTACATATGACACAAGTTTCCATTCAGAAAAGGATCCACTAAAGACAGCAAGACACTAGGACAGTACAAATAAATATGTATTAGGAAAATTGAAGACAAGGGAAAAATGAAAGAGCATCAGAAGATATATTGGTGTTGGAAGCTTTATAAGAAACAGCTTTATTTTCACAATATTAATCTTACTAATCCATGAGCATTGGAGAACTTTCCACCTTCTAATGTCTTCTTCAAATCGTTTTTAAAAAGTCTTAAAGTTTTATTACACAAGTCTTATTTATTATACAAGTACTTAGTTGGTATTTATTCTGGCTAATTTGATCTCAACTTGATACAGGCTAGAGTCATGTGAATGAAAAGAACTCCAGGTGAGAAAATGTCCAAATAATATTGGGCTATACGAAAGCCGGTAGTGCATTCTCTTAGTGATTGATTTCGGAGGGCCCAGTTATGGGTGGGTTTATTCTTGAGCTGGTGGTCTGGATTTTGTAAGGAAGAAGGCTGAGCAAGCCATGAGGAACAAGCCAGTAAACACCATTGTATCTGCATCAACTTCTGCTTTGAGGTTCTCAAACTGTTTCATTTCTTATTCTGACTTTCTTCAGTAACAGACTATGGGTTTGGAAATTGTAAGCTAAATAAATCTTTTCTGAAACGAATTGCTTTTTATTATGGTGTTTTAACATAGCAAGAATAACCCAAACTAAGACAGTGTTATATTGAGGTATTTTTTGGGCTATTGATAGTGTATTATTTACCTGATTTCTTTCTCAGTCCATTTGCCATTGTACATAGGAAGTCTATTTATTTTGCATGTTAATTTTGTATCCTGCTACTTTGCTAACTGTTTTTCTGCTGCAGAAATTCCCCGGTGGCTCTTTACAAATAAAATCGTAAGATCTGCAGAAAAATTACTTTGACTTTTTTTCTTACTTTCATCCCTTTGATTTCCTTCAGTTGTCACACTGCTCAAGCTAAGACTTCAAGTACTATATTGATTACGTATGGAGAAAGTGGAAAACCTTGTCTTGTTCTTGGTTTTAGGGACATTGCTTTGATTTTCTCTTAATTAAGGTTGATGTTGACTATGAGCTTGCTATAAACTGCCTTTATTATTTCAGAGATAAGGCTACAACAGAAATAGAGACATGACTTAGCATCCATAATCTGTTTCTCCTCTCACAAGATTTGAAGATTTTAGGAAAATCTTTTTCAGAGGGCCAAGACATTAAAGCCAGAATACTTTCTGGACATCTTACATGTGCAAATAAGTAAAACTGAAAATTAATGGCCAGTAGAACCAGGATGTGAAAATTAAGTCAAATATGCAGAAAGGCTGGGTCTTGAACACTGCAAATCTGCCACTTAATTTCAAGACTGAAGTGAAATGACAGAATAAGTATTAGAACAGCAAATACTGTGTTAACACCAAGGATATTTAATCTTTTTTTTTATTTCCCAGATTTATCCTTGAACTAGTATCTACAATTATCTGTTCCAATAGAGTCATATTAGAACATCACTAATTTCTGTGGTTGAGGGTTTTTTAATTGATTATTTGGAGATTTCACACCATGCACCCCAAGCATAGTCATTTCCCAGTTCTCCCTGTTTTGACCCCTGCCTTATGAACTACCCACCCCTAAAAAGAAGACAACTGTTCTGTATAGTGCTGCAGTAGTAAACTCATATTTGTTTAGTAGTGACATTATTTTTTAAATTTTTATTAATTACAATTTATTCACTTTGTATCCTCCTCCCTCCCTTCTCCCCTCCCAATCCCACACTTTCTCTGCCCCACCCATTCCCTCCCCCAGTCCACTGATAGGGAGCTCCTCCACCCCTTCCCTCTGATCCTGGTTTATCAGGTCTCATCTGGAGTGTCTACACTGTCTTCTTCGGTGGCTGGCAAGGCTGCTCCCCGCTCAAGGGGAGGTAATCAAAGAGCAAGTCAATAAGTTCCTGTCAGAGACAGTCCCTGTCCCCATAACTATGGAGCCCACATGGATATTGAATTGCCATAGGCTACCTATGTGCAGGGGTTTCACGCCATCTTCATGAGTAGTCCTTGGCTGGAGTATCAGTCTCAGAAAAGACCCCAGGGAAATTTTTGAATCTGTTGCCTGCCCTCTCCAGGTCTTACTATCTCCCACTTCTTTCATAAGATTCCCTGGACTCTGCCCAAAGTTTGGCTATGAGTCTCAGCATCTGCCTTGATACCCTGCAGGGTAGAGTCTTTCAGAGGCCCTGTGTAGATTTACCACAATTTCTGTATCCATTCCTCAACTGAGGGGCATCTTAAGTGAAGAAGTAACACTGCATCAGCATGACAAGCAATTCCTCAAACCATTTGCCTAAAATGAGGGAGATAAACAGCTGCTTTTCTTACTGATGCAAAACCACCTAAAACAGTTTATTTCTGTTCAGCTTGATGGTCCAGTTGATGGAGAAGGTATAATAGTATTGTGAATAGCTGAGATTTGTCACTTTCCTACATGCTGGGGGACCACATATCAGAGAGCAGACAAAATGTGGGCCTGGATTATAGGACCTAGAAGCTCACTTCAAATGACCCACTTTTTCTGTTAAAGTTTTATCTGTTTTTATCTTTTTTCAAAACTGTTTTATTTAAAGAACTCATTACATTTTTAAATTTTTTAATAATTTATTTTATTTTTATTATTAGTTACATTTTATTAATTCTGTATCCCATGTGAATCCCACTCTCTCATTCCCTCCCAATCCCACCCTCCCTCCCTCATCTACTCCCTGCCCCTTTCCAAGTCCAATGATAGGGGAGGACCTCCTCCCCTTTCATCTGACCCTGGTTTATCTGGTATCTTCAGGGCTGGATGCAAAGTCCTCCTCTGTAGTTTTATCTTCTTAAGATTATGTTGTATACTTGAGTACACTTTGGATACATGTCCAGGACTGGTATAGCTGGATCTTGAGGTAGGACTACTCCTAATGATGACATTTGCTCAACCATGTTCATAGCAGCTTTATTCTTAATAGCTTAAATCTGGAAACAACCCAGTTGTCCCTCAACTTTAGAATGGATACAAAAATTGTGGTACATTTACACAATAGAATACTATGATAAAAACAAGGAAATTATAAAATATGCTGGCAAATGGTGAGAACTAGAAAAAGATCATCCTGAGTGAGGTATCCCAGAATCAGAAAAATAGACATAGTATGTTATTACTTTAAATGGATATTAGACATATAATATAGGATAAACATACTAAAATCTGTGCACCTAAAGCTAAGTAAGAAGTAGGACCCTGGGTAAGATGTTCAACCCTTACTCAGAAAGGTAAGTGGGATAGACATCAGAAGAGGAAAAAAATAAATAGGAGAGGAGCCTACCATAGAGGGCTTCTAAAAGATTCCACCAAGGAAGGTACCGAAGCAGATGCTACTCATAGTTAAACTTTTGGCAGAATACAGGGAATCTTATGAAAGAAGGGGGAGATAAAAAGATCTAGAGGGGACAGGAGCTCCACGAAGAGAGTAACAGAACCAAAAAATCTGGGCAAAAGAGTCTTTTCTGAGACTGATACTCCAACCAAGGACCATGCATGGAGATAACCTAGAACCCCTGCCCATGGTAGCTCAGTATCCATGTTGGGTACCCTAGTAAGGGGAACAGAGACAGTCTCTGGCATTAATTCTGTGGCTGGCTCTTTTGATCACGTCCCCCTAAGGGGGAAGCAGCCTTACTAGGCCACAGAGGAAGACAATGCAGCCAGTCCTTATGAGACCTGATAGGTTAGGGTCAGATGGAAGGGGAGAAGGACCTCCCCTATCGCTGGACTCTGGGAGAGGCATGGGAGGAGAAGAAGGGGGGTGGAGAATTGGGAGGGGATGAGGAAGGGGGCCACAGCTGGGATACAAAGTGAATAAACTGTAATAAATAAATAAATAATTAAATCTAACTTGGAAAAAAAAAACAGGATTATGTACCTTTCCTAACCAGTACTGTCATCAGGGGACCAAGTATTCAGAAATAAGCTTATGAAAATATGTCACATTTAAACTGGAAAGTTAGTTCAGGCTTTTCTATAAAATATGAAATTTATAGTGCAAGTCAATAGCTACAAAAGTTGATTTAAAATAATTTTAAAATTATATAGTAAGAACACTCAAGAAAAATAAAAAATGTAAATCATAAATAAGTGACTTGAAAAGAATATATTGCTGTAGCTCAAATCATCCTGCCAGTGATAAGAATATCTGAATGTAGTTATGTAAAATTATAAAATTTAGATAACTGTATCCCTCGAAAAATACAATTTTCTATAATTTTATAAAAGGATATAAAATTAGAAGACTATCTATTAGGAAAATTACACCTTTCAAATCACTCACAGTGTCACCCACAAAACCACTTAATGTTATTGCTGTCATATTTTAAGAAGGAAATAGCAGAACCCTTAAACTGTTAAGATTAGAAAAGATGAAAGATTTTGCAAATTATTATCTGAAGTTGGGTAAATTTGTTGGTGAAATGTGGTAGAAATAATACAGACAAGAAATCACAGATCAGTCTTACTGTTAATGCAAAGAATCTGGAGTAAATATTAACAAGTCAGTTTGCATCTATGAAGATTAAGCAAATCGACAGCCTACAGACTGGGAAAGGATCTTCACCAGCCCTCTATCTGACAGAGGGCTGATATCCAGAATATATAAAGAACCGAAGAAGTAAAAAAGCAATAAATCGAGCAATACAATTAAAAAATGGCATAAAGAGCTCAACAGAGAATTCTCTGTAGAGGAATATAGAATGGCAGAGAAACATTTAAAGAGATGCACAGAGTCCTTAGCCATCAGAGAGATGCAAATCAAAACGACCCTGAGATTTCACCTTACACCCATCAAAATGGCTAAGATCAAAAACTCAAATGACAACACATGCTGAAGAGGTTGTGGAGAAAGGGGAACCCTCCTCCATTTCTGCTGGGAATGTAAACTGGTACAACCACTTTGGAAATCAATCTGACGCTTTCTCAGACAATTAGGAATAATGCTTCCTCAAGACCCAGATATACCACTCCTAGGCATATATCCAAAAGTTGCTCAAGTACACAAAAAGAACATTTGCTCAACCATGCTTGTAGGAGCTTTATTTGTAATAGCCAGAACCTGGAAACAACCCAGATTTCCCTCAATGGAGGAATGGATACACAAATTGTGGTACTTTCACACAGTGGAATACTACTCAGCAAATAAAGTGGAGGAAATCATGAAATTTGCATGTAAATGGTGGGATCTAGAAATGATCATCCTGAGTGAGGTATCCCAGAAGAAGAAAGACACACAGGGTATATACTCACTTATTTAAACCTATAAGATATGATAAACATAATGAAATATATACATCTAAAGAAGATAAACAAGAAAGAGGACCCAGGGTAAGATGATCAATCCTCACTCAGAAAGACAAATGGTATGGGCATTGGATGTAGGAGAAAACAAATAACAGGACAGAGTCCTTGCACAGAGGGCCTCTGAAAGACTCTACATAGCAGTGTATCAAAGCAGAAACTGAGACTCATAACCAAACCTACTGCAGACTGCAGGGAATCATATGAAAGAAGGGGCAGTTAATATGACCTGGAGAGGATAGAAGCCCCACAAGGACCAAATACATTTGAGTACAGGGATGTTATATGAGACTTTTTCTCCAACCAAGGACCATGTATGGATATAACCTAGAACCTCGACTCAGAAGTAGCCCATCGTAACTTAGTATCCAAATGGGTTCCTCTAGTAAGGGGAACAGGGACTATTTCTGACATGGTCTATTTGACCTCCCCACCCTGCAAAGGAGGAGCAGCCCTTCTTGGCCACAGAGGACGACTTTGCAGCCAGACCTGAAAATACCTGAAAACAGGGTGAGATGAAAGGAGAGGCTGTCCTCCCCTATCAGTGGACTTGGAAAGGGGCAGGGAATAGATGAGGGAGGGAGGGTGGGATTGGTAGGGAAGAGGGAGGAGAATACAGCTGGATACAGAGTTAATAAGATGTAACTAATAATAAAAATAAAAATAATTTAAAACAGAAAATTAAAATAAGAAGTCATTGTTCAGCAGTGTCATACTCATAAAAATTAAAACCCCATCAATGCATCTCTTCCCTTCAGAAGGTTAAGTTTCCAGACTATTATTGTCCTTTTGATAGCTGTACAAATTGTTTTATGTAATTCAACATGAACTAATTTTTTAATTATTTTATATTAGTTATAGTTTATTAACTTTGTATCCCAGCTGTAGCCCCCTCCTTCATTCCCTCCCAATCCTACCCGCCCTCATCTCCTTCCTGCCCCCCTCTAAGTCCACTGATAGGGGAGGTGCTCCCCCTTCTATCTGACCCTAGATTACCAGGTCTCTTCAGGACTAGCTGCAATGAATTAATTTTAACACAGTAATTATGCAACAGCAGCATGCTTTTAAAAGTTTGCTTTTATAATGTAGGATATAAACATCTTCCATGAACTATGCATATTGTCAGATGGAAATTCTTAAAACTATAAGTTCACATTATCATTGTGCTAGGAAATGCTATTGGGATAGTACCAATCACTGTTGTCAGATAAAATTACACTAAAAGTCCTTGTCAACAGAGTCAGCTAACAAAATTAATATTTAGAATATATAATAGTAAGAAGGGGAAGAACAAAATTAAACTTCAATCAGATACATCTGTAGTTTCAAAAAGTATGAAGAATTTTCAAATTACTTTAGAATGTTTAGTGTATTGTTAAAATAGAAAGAAAAGTATATAAAATAATATACCAGCAATAATCCAAAATAGAATTTAAAAGTATAATAGCATATAAAGGCTCCGCCATCATAAAATTGCTGCCAAGAAAATTAGTATAATATTTATATCAATATATTATATAATACCAATATATTTAAATAAAAATATATTAGATAGAATAAACACATAGACTTGAAGATTTGATTATATTATTGGCACTGTCCTAAAAGTGATATATAAAATAAGTGTAATCCCTAGTAGTATAAATACTATGGTTTCAGACATAAGCAAAAAATTTAGATAGTATGTAAATATCAGTAGCACAAAAGAAAGACATAATTTGGTCATTTTACCCATTAAAGGAGTAATATGAGACATACAATGAGAAAAAATATTTGCAGTCATAACGCTAATAAAAGAATCATAAAGACGATGTCCTTTTTAAATTCAAGAAATAACTGTGAATCATATAAATATAGCAGATGACTTGAGCTAGTCTTTAAGAGGTTATCATATTAGCAATAACATACAAAAGTTGTGTAATTACTATTGTGATGTAGAAAATTTACAAACAGCAACTTTATTCTATGTAGTAGTCAAAACAACAAATGACACAGGACATAGGACCAAATATTTGTCAGGATATGCCTTAACCAAGAGCCTCATCCACCGATAATGTATGAGCCATCTTAGGGGATATTTGGCCCTCATCCTCAATATTTTCTTATGCATGCCAAAAAATTCAACTTTAAGTTATATAGATAAAATAACAACAAAAATGTGTAAAATATTTCATGTTATTAAAATGAATACAAGCTTTAACCAGAAAAAAATAAATATCTATCAATAACAGAACTCGTACCCAAATGTGTTATGTTGACAAGTTGACATATTTCCAAGAGAAAAATAACTCCTGCAAAAGATTTTGGAAGATATCCAGAAATAGAAATTTGGCATTTCGTTTTTATAAAATAACATTGTTAGTTATATTGGACACCTATGTAAATATAAGTATGTGTTTGGTAATAAAACAGTGACATACAGAAAACCATTGCCAAAAAGTTCATGTTAGATGTCACTGCTATTTGTATGGTTTTAAAGTTATGAGATTTCACAAAATTATCTGGAGATAAATTGATATAAAGAAGACAGCTAAGAGACCAGATTGTGGCACTCCTAATTTCACACTCATAAATCCGGCTAAGAAGAAATTATACCAAAGAAAGAATGGTGTCCTAAAGAAATGTGAAAAGTTTCAAGAATGGAGCAACAATCATACATTCATGTGCATTTATTAAGCTACCAGCTTAAGTAAAGAGTGGGTTTCTGATCTGGCAGTCATTGGTACAATTTTAATAAAGTGTTGTTATTGAGTTGTGGGAATACACTTTGGATAGCAGAATCTACAAGAGATAAGGATAAGAGGTAGGAAAAGTAATGTAACTCAATAGCAATTTATCTATAAATGACTAAGAATCCATACTTAATTTCAAGATTAGAAGTTATAGAATCCAAGTAATAAGAGAGCAAGGAAGTATCCTTTCTGCATTTTGAAGTGAATGGATTCATTCAGAGTACACTCAGAATACTGGAGACATTTCAGCATATGTATGAGAAGTGAAAGGAAAGCATATGGGGATAGATGCAGGAATTGGATATACACCAAACAGGATATGTGGAAGACAGAATTAATACAACATCTTATTTCCCAAGGTCATTCATTATCCTCCTTTCTCTATAATCCTGGGGAATTCTGACTTTTTAAATATGTAGCATAGTATAGATGAATCTTAATTAATGTTTGTTTTTAGCTACATAGTTTCCCAAACAAATACATATTTATTCATTGAGTGGATACACAAAATAAAAACAGAACTTCTTCTGAGATATAGTTACTCTCACGGAGCATGGTCTCATCTGGTTTTGGCTGACATTTATTACCGAATTCCTGCAGCTACTTATGTATTGTAACTCTTTTCCCAAGTTACTACTGTCTCTAATTTATTTTGATCTAGTCAAAATTGTGTTTCTTGAATATAGTAAAGAAAATACCAAATGGGTATGTGACCTTAGCTAAGGGATTTTAAGTAATTCAAAGAACCTCTTTCTCCTCTTACCATGGAATCTTACCTTCTGTTATCAAAGGTGATTAGTAGTAAACTTCTTCATTGGAAGACAGAGACTTTCCAGTGAGGAACTTCTCCCAATTGATTGTCCCTGCTGATGTCCCCAGTACAGGTGGTTCATTAGTGTTTGCAATCTACACCCTATAAGCAACAGATGTGGTTGAATAATGTGCTTGGTCAACCTCTGAAACATTTCAGCCAAATTCAGTCAGATTTTCACATCGCCGTCTGTTTCTTGTTACTCTAATTTCAGGAAAGAATCAGCCATTTGTTTTTGAAATCTACTTATAATCTGACATATGTTGGTTATTAATGTAAAAATTTCAAATTCAGAATTCTGTTTTCAGTATGTTGCAGAGCCCAGTGTTTTTTCAGCAATTCTTTCCCTCATTGTTCTGTCATTATGTATTGCCCATAAAAATTGTCCATGGAAGCAGCTATATTTTTCACAGAAGTTAAACCATAGGAATATTTTCTCAATGAATTAAACTTTAAGACTGGATGTTTTCCCTTATCAAATATGGGTATTATTTTAGCAGCCTATGATTTTTTTCTTTAATCATTTACCTTGTCATAATGAGTGATTTTCTACTCAGGAGCAGTCGTATATAAGTCACTTTGCGCTGCTTTGGTTTTTGCATTGCTTTAACTTATGTGAAGACTGCTCTGAAGATAGAACAGTGGAGGACATCTAAACTAGGAGACATTTCTCACTCACAGGTGTATATGCACCTAAAGAAGCTGGTTATCCTTTATTGGGTAATACACACACACACACACACACACACACACACACACACACACACACACATAATAGGAACTGTGGGTAAGAAGGTGCTTTGGAAAAGCATTTGAGTTCACTTAAATCAAAGAAACTGCTGGAAATCTACCCCTGAGAAGAGCAAGAGAAAAGGGAGCCCAAGGAAGCTCAGCACCAGACATTGATGTCTGCCTCCCATCCATACTGCCATCAAGTCACTCACTGCTAGACGCCTGATGGTTGTACACATTCTCAGAACTTTCAAATGTAATTGATGCTGATCACTCATCTTTTTGCATCTGTGGTCAAGGGAAGAGAGAGGTCTATCAGATATGTGGTCAAGGTTGTGGGTAGAGAACTCCAGTTCACATGTAGGAAACAGGTTTGAGAGTTAATACAATACTAGGTCGACAACTTAGGGAAATAAAAATCATTTCTCCTTTATTTTACTTTACTTCACTTGATTATTGGGTCTTAAAATATCCAATTTTAATATTATCAAATTGTCTTTAACTACCTTGCCTCTTTGTATAGTCATGTTTTCATTAATTTTCTACCTCTTCCTTTTCACTACTGGCTTTTGTACATAAAGTTTAAAATAGTGCATATCCTATTCTATCAACAATTGAAAACTAAAATTCAAACAGACCCTTTCAACTTAACAGTAGTGCTTTTAAAAAATAAACAAACAAAAAAACTGTAAATGGGCTATTCTCTGAAGAGAGTGGTCAAAGATAAAAATGTGTGGAGGTGTGAGTTCTGTAAGGAGAAATGTGCTTAATATTTGTGTGTAAGCTATACAAAATGAGAAAAATAAAAGGTAGATGAGGAAATATACAATCACAAAGGATAATAGAGCTAAAACTTTCCTGACCTTAGTTACATAGCACATTAAACTTTTGAAGTACAGATTTCAGTTTAAAATGCAGAATGCCCATTCAAAGACATTTAATTACCTTAATGGCATTCAAATTTTAACTTAAAATCTAGTTCTCTTAAGATTTTTGTACTTTCATGACAATATGGCATCTTCTCATATGCTGCTACTTCAACCTCAGTGCCTTTCTCAATGACATAAATATATACATTTAACAAATGTCATAAATATTCAGGAACAGACACTCTAAAGACAGAATTGTGGAGAACATCTAGGAGACATTTCTTATTCATAGGTGCATATGCACCTAAAGAAGCTGGTTATCCTTTATTGGGTACTAATAATTAGATGACACTTTAAAGACTCTCCTTCCTTAGGAACCTTAAACTTCTGAAAATAAATATTATTATGCTAGTGTACTTATAAAAACTATTAGAAAAATCCAATTATTACCTTTCTTATTAGTAAACTGAGGTCAATTAAAATTAAAAATTCCACCAAACTACAACACAATCATCAGTCTTTATTTACTATTTATTTCAGTTCTTTCTTTCTGCCCTATATTGACATCCAAAGAAAGTTCCATAGAAATATAAATTTCATAAGAATGTTCTATCTCTCTATTGAAGTCTACTTCTCTATTGAAGTTAATACCATCATGAAAATAATGTTAGTCTCATTGGGCAATGCATTTTCCAGACTCTAAACTAAAAATGTGTAAAGGTTTACTTATCAACCCAACAGCTGCACCAAAATCTTCTTGTCCATGCTAATGAGAGAATGTGGTAAAGAAAAGAGGCTTTGTGGTGGCTTCAGTTTTGTTTTTGTTTTGAAAAGCATGTACAACAGCTCATAGACCACAGGACAGCAATTTCCTGAAACTGCATCTTTTGACATGTGAGACCTTTTTAGAACTGATCAATGTTCAATTCTATGAATTAATGCTGGTGTCTAAAAATCATTCCACTTAGTCAAGCCCTCTTCTTAATTCATTAAAAACAAGGTCAAGAGTTTCTTGCTGCCCTACAAATTATCTTCATAAGGTTGTCTTGAATAAGCAGAGCTGAAATGCAGTCTCCTCAGCTGTTGCTAGCATTTCGGTATGGACAGGAGAGGCAGACATTGAAAAGTAGTTCTGAAGCAAGCAAATGACAGCTCCCACAAATGAAGGGAAACATGTTAAAACAATAAACAAAAGAGAAACAATTACTTGCTCATTACAAACATGTCATATTGCATTCTTTATTTTGATTATGGAAAATTAGCCATTGACTACCAGGAACAATTGATTTTCCTTCACAGCTGTTTTTCTAATTATATCTGAACACAGAAAATTCTAGTGCAGCCATTCAGCTGTTCAAAGGGAATTTTCTTTTATTATTGTTGCTGTTGTGTGAGCTTTGCCCAGCAGTATGACTAACCGTAGTTTGATACTCAACTGTGTGTTGATAGTGTTTAGATAAAGAGCCATGCTTTTCAAGGATGTTATAAAACCTGAAATATTTTAAATTACACAAGGCTAGACTGGGTGTGCAAGCTGTTTGACCAGATGCTATTACATAAATTTCCCTTCTTTTTAATTGTGACATCAAAACAAGAGAAAATAATAAAGATATCTTAAACCCACACATCCATTTCTTAGTAACTGTATAGTCTTCAATTGGATCTATTTTTGTCACTGTGGTTTCTGAAGAGAGTTTTGGCAAAGTCTTGCTGGTAGGGTGGAAGGTGATGGGCAGTTTCCTGTCAGTTGATTCTGTGGGTAAATTCTAAGCAAAGAGCATGGAGATTATTAACAGGCAGGATTCCAAGGTTTCAGAGAAGCAATTGAAATTTTGGATGCCTCTCCTAAACTCTTCAGAATTTCCTCCAAAATAATTTCAGTTTTAAAATGAGGCCAGAAATGTGAAATATGCCCTTGGGACTTTTCTAGGACTTGTGGTTAGTGAGAGAGTTCTGGAAGCATAGTTCAGTTCTTTCAGAGTTTAGAATCACTGATTAATCTTTCTTGTAATTTCTATAAAATCAGAAATATTTTAAAAATTCATAAAAACTTAGAGAGAAAATGTCAAATAACTATATATTTTTTCAGTGCCACAGCTTAAAAATAGCCGTTTCACACTGAGAGTCTGGCCTCTACCAGTAAGTGCTGAGCTCTCTGTGTTATTTATTGAATGTTTGTTTTTTGAGACAATTTACCTCACACTTCTTTGCCCCATGGCAAATTCTCTAGTGTGCTGAGAACTAGGGCTTGTAGTCCTTCTGTTGAGGTAGTATGGTTTGTTTTAAATGTGTTATTTTCTTTGGAAGATCAAAAGAGTATTCTATATCCTATTCTATTTTAATATTTCTATCACCACTGTTAACATTATTCTGGTAATTACAGAATTAAGTTCAATTTGGTTTAATGCTTGCTTCAGGATTTCCAGTGCCTACATTACTTGAACAAATGAAAAAGCTTAATTACGGTGTATAATTTGGTGTCTTTTCATTTTTTGTTTGTTTGTAACAATGGTCTCATTAGCCCAGGTTGGCCAGGGGCTCTGATGCCTTCGCCTTAGCCTTGTGCTACAGCCTCTTGTACCACTTCCGACACTTCCCGATTGGGAGGACTTCAGGCACTTGCCATCACATCCAGCTTTGAGTATGCTTTGGTACTTTGTAACACGTGATTTGTAGGTCTCAACCAATCAATCACTCTACCCAAGATTCACCCTATTTCTGGATGCCAGTCAATCAGATCACATCCCAAGAACTCCACACTCTAACCAGTCAAACTACCACACCTCGTGTCATCTTCCAGACTGTTAAGGAGCCAGAATCTCATATTTGTGCTAGTTCAGAAGGTTCCATCAGAAACTGCATACTTAACCTCAGATCTTCTGTAATGAGTCCCTGCTCAGTTAAATTCTACTAAGCATAGTTGGTTTAATGTTTCACTTCTAAAACATTTAATTATTTCTGTTTTTGATATCTTTTAGTATGTATTATTTATTTAAATTAATTTATCCACTTTACACCCCAATTGTATCCCCCTTCCTCTTCTAGAGATCCTACCCTACTCTCCTCTTCTCCATATCATCCCTTCCTTTCCCCTCAGAAGAAGGGATACCTCCCCAACCTACCCATCGCAGCACATCAAGTGATATCAGGACTGACCGCATCCTTTACCACAGTGGCCGGACCGGGAATCCCCATCAAGGGGAAGTGGGATACAAAGTGAATAAATTAAGAAAAAAATTAAAATAAAAAGTTTTTTTTTTAAGGATACAAGAGAGTCCTTGTCAGAGAGAACCCCTGCTCCCCTTTGTGAGGGGCCCCACATAAAAACCAAGCTGTCCATCTTGTACATATGTGTAGAGGCCTTAGGTACACTCCATACATGGTCCTTGGTTAGTGTTTCAGTTACTGCAAGCCCTCCTGGGCCCAGGTTAATTGGCTGTATTGGTCCTCTATTGGAGATCCTGTTCCTTCCAGGTCCTTCTATCCTTCCTTCTACTCTTCCACAAGGCTCCATGCTCTCCAACTAATGTTTAGCTGTGAGCCTCAGTATCTCCTTCAATCTTCTGCTGGGTGGAGTCTCTCAAAAGATAGCTATGTTAGGCTCCTGTCTGCAGGCATAGCAGAGTATTGTTAATAGTATCAGAGTTTGACTGTCTTGCATGGTGTGACCAGACATTAATTGGACATTCCCTCAGTCTCTGCTCATTCTTTTTTCCTATACCTCTTGTAGGCAGGGTAAATTTTGTATCAAAGTTTTGGTGGGTGGGTTGGTGTTTCCTCCTTTTACTAGGAGTCCAGTCTGGTTAGAGGGTGGCCTCATAAGTCTTCATGTCCCCTGCTACTTGGGGTTTGAACCTGAGTCACCCCTATAACTTCCCAGGAGACTAGCCTGTCTTGGAGATGTCCCTGCACATGAATTCTCTTCCCTCTGCAAGAATTCTGTCCTCCTGCTACTGCTTTTCCTATATCAGATCCCTACCCTCATTTCTCTCAGCACACCCTCTCATATCCTGTTCCCTCTCTCCGAGTACTTCCTCTGTCTATTTTATTTCCCTTTTCAGTGAGATTCATGCAAACTTCTTTGGGCCTTCCTTGTTACTTAGCTTCTTTTGGGTCTGTGAATAATACGTTTACCCTGTGCTATAGGGATGATATGAGCTTCTAAGTGAGTGCAATACCATGTGTATCTTTCTGGGTCTGGATTACCTCACTCAGGATGATCTTTTCTACTTCTATCTACTTGCCTGCATATTTCATGATTTGTTTTTAATAGCTAAGCAGTATTCCATTGTGTAAATGTACCAAGTCTCTTTAGCCATTCTTCAGTTGAGGGACATCTGGTTTGTTTCCAGTTTCTGGTTATTATGAGTAAAGCTGCTATGCAAATATTTGAGCAAATATCCTTGTTGGATGGTTAAACGTCTTTTGGGTATATGTCCAGGAGTGGTCAGTGTCCTTAACTGTGGGGTCATCTCTCCAGCCCCAACTTTTATATTACAAAAATAAATACTATTCCCATGGAGCTTTTAAAGAATGAATAACACATGGAAAGATTAGAAAGAACAATTGAAACTCTGAGAATGATAAAAGTACATCTTATGGTGATTTGAATAAAAATTCCCCCCATAGCTCATATATTTGAATTCTTAGTCATCAGGGAGTGGCACTTTCTGAGGACTGGGAACTTTGGCTTTTTGGAGTAGGTGTGGTTCTATTGGAGAGAGTGTGTCATTGGTGGTAAGAATTTGAGATTGAGAAGCCCACATGAGGCCCTGTCTGTCTCTCAGCTTAGGGATCAAGATGTAGTTCTTAGCTACTTCTCCATCACCACACCCGCTTCAGCCTTGCTCCCTGCCATGGTAATGGACTCTACCCCTGAAATTGTGATCGAGCTCTCAGTTTAATGTTTTCCTACGCAAGAGTTTCCTAGGCCATGGTGTCACTTGACTGCAATAGAACAGGGGCTAAAACAACAGTTAATTTAATTGGACCAAAATTTAAAGGCACTGTAATTTTTCTCAGTTAATCAAAGAAACCAGAAATATTTAAGGCAAACATGAATTAACTAGCACATATCCACTAATGAATATATCAGAGTTCACTCTTTAAAATTGAAGGTGACATTTGTATTGCACATCTTAGATGCCTAGTGCCCAAGACTATAGCTCAATATAATTGCTGGTAGGTAGGAGCAATGTCAGAATGTCAAATGAATGTCAGAAAGTCTGCTGTTAAAATGTTATGAAAAATTTAATAAGATATTAACAGTAGTTTCAGATACCTTGCAACAGCTAAGAAGATTATAAGAAGGCTTCGTCAAATCAATGGAAAAAAAAATCTTCCCAGGCTTGTATATTTACCCTCAGAGAACAATGAAATTTGCCTATATAGTTACCTTTTCTCCACTGAGCTAGATTGAACACTAATAATAGGGGCACAGGATGTGCACTTTCAAGTTTTTATGTCCCTGTGGATTAGGAAATAATTGAGAATGTTAGGGTTGAATATGTAGCAACAAGGAATACCAATCTAAATATAACAGGAGTTCACAACAAAAAAGTCATAAACCAAAGATAATGACATTTCAAGTATAGCAATAACTGAACTGTAATATATATATATGTATATATATATCTGTATATATATATGTATATATATCTGTATATATATCTGTAACATATATATATATGTTCTTTCTATATCAGCTATCAATATCAACAACAGTAAAACTGAAAGGAGAAGAATATCATATGATTGCTTTTTCTCATTTTTCTCTATCTAAACAACAACAACAACAATAAATTCAATTCTGAAATGTATGCCTGATATGATGTAAACTTAGAAAAGGATTCTATATGACACTAACATCTTTTGTTAGCATAATTTTAAATAAATTGACAAGAAATATCTATTTTAGAGTTCACCTTGAGAAATGGAGTTTTTATAAGTTAGGTTATCAGGAAATTAAATTATTTGTTATTTGCTATCAAAACACACATACTCCTCATTTTCCAGATATCAGAGCATGCATGTGTGTAGTGTTACTTACTTTTCTGTTTTATGATAAAACACCATGAGGAAAAGCAATTTAAGGAAGATAAAGTTTATTTAGTGTGTGATTCCAAATGGATGAAGATCCAACATGGTAGGCACAATTCAGGAAGCAAGTAGCAGACATGGTGATAAGTGCAGGAAGCTGAGAAATCAAATATTAAATGACAAACGTGAAGAAGAGTGAGCCAGCTGGAAGTGGAACAAAGGTGTGAACTCTCAGGGCTCATCTCAGTGACATACTCCAGGACACCATCACATTCCCATGACCTCCGCAAACCCTGCCAGCCGGCCGGGGGCCAAGTGTCCTGATGCTGAGACCTGGAGGGATGTTTCTTATTCACGTCAATATTATATCTTTTTAAATTTAATTTATTTTTATTTTATTCATTCGCTTTACATCCCGATCATAGCTCTCTCCCTCCTTTCCTGCTAGCCCCACCCTCACTCCTTGAAATAAAAATTAAATATTAAAAAAATATTTTCAATTAATTTTAGGAAGACATTCAAATTATTTAAGTAAAATAATTTACAGTTTACTGTGCTTGAGAGTAGAGTGCAATTTTCACACCTTGCTAGATTGCATATAGTACTTTTTTTTTTTTTTTTTACTGAGTGGTTCCAACTATAAGCCAAAGCTCATAAAGTATAATTAGTAAACCTGCCATCTCTAGCCTTAAAGAATTAAAATGAAAATACTTTATTCACATACAGTTTTCAAAACTCCTTAATAATAGTGGGCACAACGTTTTGGGAAATTTATTCTAATATATAGTTGAGCATGGAATCTGAAGATTATGAGCTCAATATTTGTGCCCTGTACTGAGAACACATTTGTTGAAACTATGACCTCCAATGGGGTTATATATGGAAACTGACCTATTAGGGAGGAATAAAGATAAAATTAGGCAACGCAATTATAGACTTTACACAATAGAACTTGAAGAGAGTAGTATGGTGAGTATATACCATGGGAAGTGAGTGATGCCATGTGTGTCTTTCTGGTTCTGGGTTACTTTACTCAAGATGATCTTTTCTATTTCCCACCGTTTGCCTGCAAATTTCATGATCTCCTTGTTTTTAATAGCTGAGTAGTATTCCATTGTATAAATGTACCACAATTTCTGTATCCATTCCTCCATTGAGGGACATCTGGGTGGTTTCCAGCTTCTGGCTACTATAAATAGAGCTGCTACGAACATGGTTGATTAAATGTCCTGGCTATCATATTTTGGAAATATTAGCCTGTCTCTTTTTATTTTTATTGATGTTGAAAGATATTAATGAACAGTGGTTGTTAATTCATGTTATTTTTATGTTGCTGTTGGTGGTGTTAGTGTGTGTGTGTGTGTGTGTGCGTCTGTGGTGTGCCTTCCATCTTTTGCTTTCACTTTGTGGGGTTGTTTCCTATGTTTTCTTGTGTCTGATTAGCCTCCTAGGGTTTGAGTTTTCCCTCTACTATCTTCTGTAGGGCTGGGTTTGTTGATATGTATTATCTAAATTTGTAGTGAAATACCTTTTCTCCATCTGTGAGAATTAAAAGTTTTACTGAGTGTAAGTCAGAGCTGACATCTGTTGTCTCTTAGTGTCTATAAGATATCTGCCCAAGCCTTCCTGGTTTTTAGAGTTATTGGTGAAAAGGCAGGTGTAATTCTGATAGGTCTGCCTTTACATGTGACTTGACCTTTTTCCCTTGCAGCTTTTAATATTCTTTCTTTGTTCTGCACATTTAGTATTTTGATGATTATGTGACTGTGGGATTTTCTTTTCTAGTCCAATCTAGTTGGTGTTCTGTAGGCTTTTTGTATGTTTATAAGCATCTCTTTCTTTAGTTTAGGGACGTGTTCTTCTATGATTTTGTTGAAAATATTTTCTGGGCCTTGGAGCTTGCAGTTTCCTTCTTCTGTTGCCGCTTTTCTTAGATTTGGTCTTGTCATATTGTCTCAGGTTTTGTGTATGCTTTGTGTCAGGAACTTTTTCAATTTAACATTTTCTTTGACTGGATGTGTCAATTTCTTCAACCATGTTTTTCATATGTGATATTCTTTCTTCCATCTCCTCTATTCTATTGGTGATGCTATTTTCTGTAGTTCCTCTTCTCTTCCCTAGGTTTTCTATCTCAAGAATTGCCTCATATTGTGTTTCTTTAGTGTTCCTATTTCCATTTTTAGGTCTTGTAGCGTCTCCTGGATGGCCATATTTTCCTGTATTTCTTAAAGGGATATATTCAGTTTCTTCAGCTATTTGTATTTTCCTGCATTGCTTTGAGGGATTTATTTTCTTCTTTTAAGATCTCTATCATTTCCTGTTTTCTTCTTCTGATGTCAACCTTCTTTGCCTTTCTGGCTGGGGATTGAGCATTTTAACCAGAGTCCTCCCTCTTCATTAGTTTCTTTAGGTGTACAGATTTTAGGAGGTTTATCCTATTTTATATGTCTGTATGAGTGAGTACACACCATGTGTGTTTTTCTGCTTCTGGGATAGCTCACTCAGGATGATCATTTTCAGTTCCCACCATTTACCTGCAAATTTCATGATATCTTTGCTTTTTATTGCTGAGTAATATTCCATTGTGTAGATGTACCACAATTTCTGTATCCATTGCTCAGTTGAGGGGCATCTGGGTTGTTTCCAGCTTCTGGTTATTACAAATAAAGCTGTTACAATCATGGTTGAGCAAATGTCCATATTGTGTATTTGAGCCTCTTTTGGATATACGCGTAGGAGTGATATAGCTGGATCTTGAGGAAGCCCATTCCTAGTTGTCTGAGGAAGCACCAGATTGATTTCCAGATTGGTTGTACAAGTTTACATTTCCACCAGCAGTGGAGGAGTGTTCCCCTTGGGGAAGAAAGAGGGGTTTATGGGGGGGATACAAAGTGAATAAAGTGTAATTAATAAAAATTAAAATAAAACAATGAAAAAATCTGTATCATTTTCATAACCTCAGATTTAAGATTGTTTTCTTGTGCTATTAGTGTGATACTATCCTCAGGGCTTGCTGTGGTAGGATAGCTGGGGTTTGGTGGTGTCATATGGCCCTGGGTTTGTTGCTGTTGTTCTTGTGATGACCTCTAGCCATTTGGTTGACTCTCATATTAGCCTGCTTGGTGGTCTCTAATTATCATTATCATAGATCTATACGGTTGTAGATAGAGCTGGTGGTCACAGATAACCACGGTCCTCTGGTTTCCCTGCTGCTCCCTGATAGTTACTAGTCTCTGGGGGCTCATATTGGGGTTGGTCCCAGGATATGGAACAGGCCTGGGTACTAGGGTTTGCAGCACACAGGGCAAGTGGATCACAGAGCGTCCTGGGCGGACCTTGCCGCTGTTGCTGGGGGGCTATGGCAGGCCAGGAAATGGGGAAGTGTCTCACATGCTGCTCCTCAATCCCTGCTGCTCACTGGGACATCAGAATGGTGTGGGTACCAAGAAATGATGCAGGCCTGAAACTGGGGTGTGGGGCAAACAGGGCAAGTCCATATGGTATGTCTGGAGGTGATTCATGCACTACAATTGAAGGAGAGCAGGAGAAACGAAACAAGAATGAGAGAACAAAGTTATGCCTTAGTCAACTCCAAGACTCCTGAGCAGTGAGGATGGAAAACCCCTGCGATTTCTGTGGAACATACCCTAGGCTACTTCCCTGAGATTAATAGGAGCACAACACATCAAGGCTAGATCCCAGTTCCTTTTGTTGAAAGTTATTACATTATTACTAGAGAATTCCAAATTGTTTCTGTGACCTCCATTTTTCTTTCAATTTTTCCTTAGAATTGTTGTTTGTCTTTATCCGTAAACTGGGATCATATAACACAAGGCTCTCTCGGCTCTGGCTGCAGATCAGACGATTAGAGAAACAGGTAGTTATCCAAGGTAGAGCATCCACCACATCTATCAAAAGTGTGTAGAGCACATATAAGCATTTCTGTAAGGTGCCTGTCTAGTAACTACATAATCAGTTGTATTAAGGCTACAGAATTAACTTTGTAAGACCTTGTCAAATAACACCATATCAAGATGGTGCTACACAAAGAAAATTTTGCAATAAATTTAAGAAAATATAGTTCCTTAAAATTTACTAGTATTTAAAGTTTCTAGCAATTTGTTACTCTAACTTAAAATCACACCTAAGAGCTAGTGAGCTGACCATCTTTGTATAAACTTAATTGCATTTTGGTTTTTATGTTCACTAAATTGACCTTTACCCTAGTCTGCAGAGGTACTTTCCTTGTTTGCCTTAGTCTTTTAATTTACATTCTTTTAATTTCCAGAGTGTTAACTATCTTTATTTATTGTCTCTGTGTAAATTTTTAATTATGTGTACAAAACACTAATTAAATCCTCTTAAATAAAACAAAAACATGCTTCAATGACAAAAAAGTCAGTATTCTTTTGGTAAGTACACATTGTCAAAACTTTACTTGTTATTATTTTAAAATTTAGGACTTTTATAAATGCCAAGTGAAATTTAGGTATTCTTTCTTATCTCCCACACTTTTCGTGGCATGGTAAGTTTATTAACCATTTTCTTTTTCTTTTTTTTTTCTTTCCTATTTGTCTATCTGTTTTTTGCATATTTGATTCCATTGTGAACCCATATATTGTGAACTGTAAAAACCTGTTTCTAATTGTGGCTCAATCCTAGAGTTCCTGTTTACTGTATACAAATAGCTGTAGTTGTGGCTCAGCCCTAATACACACCTTTAATATAAGAGATTTTTGAAAACAGGATTAAAGTTAACCCTAGGTCAAGAGGCAGAGCAAGGAATCAGCTCATGGGGATTAAACAGAAAGCATGGACTTTCCTTTGAAGGGTATTTAAGAGTCCCTGGAGAACAAGAAGGAGCTTTTTTCTTCTGGTAGCAGAGCTGTGTAGAAGCAGATTTTTCTTACTGGAACACTGGCTGAGTAGGAAGGTCAGCGAGATTCTTTTTTTGCCTCTGTGAGCTAGCAGATTTTCACCCTTGCATCTGGCTCTAGAATGTTTATTGGTAAAATCAAGTTTTGAGGACTGTTTGTTTGTTTTAAAAACAATAATCTGGGTCATGGTAAGAATTATATTATATTACCATGTATGCTTTAAGATTTAATCACAGATGTCTCTCTGAATATTAAGGAGCAAATAACTGAACAAATTCATATTTTGAACGTTCTCTCTTCAGAAGACATATTCAAAAGACAAATATAATCCGGTGAATAGTGCTGTGCACACTTCAGCTTTTTTAAGCTTATAGGAAAATGCAATTCTAATGACGATTTTCTTTCTCTTAATCCTTTTCACACTTATTGCTTAGAATTCTCTAAGTTTACACAAATTCTCTCTCACATGCTTTCCTAATTTATGTTATTTGAATTCATGGATATTCACTTAATCCTTTGTCATACACTTTAATATTGTTTTTTATATTTTCTGACCAAAGTGTTTCTGCATAAGACTAAAATCAACAATTCTCAGGTTTAGCTTGTTGTACTGAGAATGTTATTCTGAAAATGAAATCTCAAGATAAGAACGTTCCATAGTGTGTGCCAGGTCTTCAGGGCAGAAAAATTCAGAAACTATGTGTGCTTGATTATGTACATCTGAAATTACTTTATTGCTATCATTGCATATGCATACTGAACTTACTTTCATGTGTGTATAATGCCATACATGTAATGTGAAATATATATACGTATAACTTGAATGCTAGTGTTTACATATACATTTCTTAGATAGTGAGGGTTCATGCCTTATTTATTTATTTATTTATTATAATTTATTCACTTTGTATCACAGCTGTAGCAACCTCCATCATCCCCTTCCAATCCAACCCATACCCCCTCTTCTCCTCCCATGCCTTTCCACCAGTCCACTGATAGGAAAAGTCCTCTTCCGCTTCCATCTGACCCTAGCCTATCAGGTTTCATTAGGACTGGCTGTATTGTCTTCCTCTGTGGCCTAGTAATACTGCACTCTGCAAGAGGAAGTGATCAAAAAGCAAGCCACTGAATTCATGTGAAAGACAGTCCATGTTCCCTAACTAGGGAACCCACTTGGAGACTGAGCTGCCATGGGAGACATCTGTGCAGGGGTTCTAGGTTACCTCCATGAATGGTCCTTGGTTGGAGTATCAGACTCAGAAAAGATCCCTGCACCCAAATTTTTGGTTCTGTTGCTCTTCCTGTGGAGCTCCTGCCCCTCCAGGTCTTTCTATCTCCTTCTCTATCTCCTTCTTTCATAAGATTCTCTGCACTCTGCCCAAAGTTTGGCTATGAGTCTCAGCTTCTGCTTTGATTCCCTCCTGTGTGTAGACTCTTACAGAGGCCCTCTGTTGTAGGCTTCTCTCCTATTCCATGTTTTCTTCTTCTTCTGATATCCACCCCATTTGCCTTCATGAATAAGGATTGAGCATCTTACCTAGGGTCCTCCTTCTTTCTTAGCTTCTTTATATGCACAGATTTTAGTATGTTTATCTTATATTATATGCCTAATATACACTTATAAGTAATTATATGCTATGTGTGTCTTTCTGTTTCTTGGATACCTCACTCAGGATGATCTTTTCTAGCTCCAAATATTTGCCAGCAAATTTCATGATTTCTTTTGTTTTTAATTGCTGAGTGCTATCCCATTGAATAAATCTACCACAAATTCTGTATCCATTCCTCAGTTGAGGGATATCTGGGTTGTTTCCAGATTCTGGCTGTTACGAATAAAGTTACTATGAAAATGGCTGTTCAAATATCCTTGTTTAAACTTGAGCAACTTTTGGATATATGACTAGGAATGGTATAGCTGGATCTTGAGGTAGCACTCTTCCTATTTGTCTGAGAAAAAGGCAGATTGATTGCCAAAGTGGCTGTACAAGTTTACAGACCCACCAGCAATGGAGGAGGGTTCCCCTTTCTCTACATCATGTGTTGTCACTTGAGTTTTTGATCTTACAGGTGTAAAATGAAATCTCAAGGTCGTTTTGATTTGCATTTCCCAGATAACCAAAGATGTTGAACATTTGTGTTTCTCTGACATTCATTATTCCACTATGGAGATTTCTGTTTAGCTCTGTTCCCCATTTTTAACTGGATTACTTGACTTGTTGGTGTTTAAATTTTTGTCTTCTTTATACATTCCAGATTTTATCCCTCTATCAGATATAGGGTTGGTGAAGATCCTTTTCCAGTCTGTAGGCTTTCGTTTTGTTCTAATGACAGTGTCCTTTACTTTACATAAGATTTTCAGTTTCATGAGGTACCATTTATTGATTGTTGATCTTAAAGCCTGTGCTGTCGGTATTCTGTTCAGGACATTGTCTTCTTTGCCAATAAGTTCAAGGTTCTTCCCCACATTTTCTTCTAACAGATTTACAGAGTCTTGTTTTACATTGAGGTCTTTGATCCACTTGGACTTTAGTTTTGTGCAGGGTGATAAATGTATTTATTTGCATTTTCTATATTTAGACATCCAGTTAGACCAGCACTATTTATTGAATATGCTGTCGCTTTTCCATGGAATGGTTTTGGCTTCTTTGTCAAAAATTAAGTATTAGTAGGTGTATGGGTTTATTTCTGGGTCTTCTATTCGATTCCATTGATCCACTATTCTATTTCTATGTCAATACCATGCAGTTTTTATTACTGTTGCTCTGTAGTACATTTTCAGATCAGGGATGGAGATACCAAGGAAGATCTCTTGTTGTACAGAATTTTTTTTAACAATCCTGTGGTTTTTTGGTTTTTCCATATGAAATTGAGAATTGTTCTTTGATGGTCTGTAAAGAATTGTGTTGGTATTTAATGGGAGTTGTATTGAATCTGTAGATTGCTTTGGCAGGATGTCCATTTTCACTATGTTAATCCTACCAATCAATGAACATGGCAGATCTTTCCATGTATTGATATCTTCTTCAATTTCTTTCTCCAGAGACTTGAGTTTTTTTTCAAACAGTTTTTTTCACTTTCTTGCTTAGAGTCACACCAATGTAGTCAGTTATCAGTGGCTACTGTGAAGGGTGCAGTATCCCTAATTTATTTCTCAACCCTTTTGTCTTCTGTTTACAGGAGGGTTACTGATTTTTTTTTGAGTTAATTTTGTATCCATCCACTTTGCTGAAGGTGTTTATCAGCTGAAGGAGTTCTTTGGTTAAATTTTTGGGGTCACTCAGATATAGTATCATATCCTTTGCAAATAGTGATACATTGGCTTCTTCCTTTCTGAATTGTATCCCCTTGATCTCCTTTAGTTGTCTTATTGCGCTAGCTAGGATGTCAAGTACTATGTTGAAGAGATATGAAGAGAGTGGGCTGCCTTGCCTTGTCCCTGATTTCAGTGGAATTGATTTAAGTTTTTCTCTGTTTAGTTTGATGTTGGCTATAGGCTTGCTATATATTGTCTTTACTATGTTTAGGTATGTGCCTTGTATCCTTGAACTCTAAGACTTTAAGACTAAATGGGTGTTAGATTTTGTCAAATGCTTTTTCAGCATCTAAGGAGATGATCATGTGGTTTTTCTCCTTCAGTTTGTTTATATGGTGGATTACATTAATGGATTTCCGTATATTGAACCACCTCTGCAGGCCTTGGATGAAGCCTACATGATCATGGTGGATGATACATTTTATGTGTTCTTAGATTCTGTTTTCAAGAATTTTATTGATTATTTTTGCATCAATGTTCATAAGAGAAATAGGATTGAAGTTATCTTTTTGGGGGAGTTTTGTGTGGTTTAAGTATCAAGGTGACTGTGGTTTCATACAATGAGTTTGGGAATGTTTCTTCTGTTTCTATTTTGTGGAATAGTTTGAAGAGAATTAGAGTTTGCTCTTCTTTGAAAGTCTGGTAGAATTCTGCACTGAAACCACCTGTCCCTGAGCTTGTTTTGGAAGGGAGTCTTTTGATGATGTTTATATTTCCTTAGGGGATATAGGACTATTTAATCTAGTTACTTGATCTTGATTTAATATTGGTAAATGGAATCTATCAAGAAAATTGTCCATTTCATTTGGATTTTCAAATTTTGTAACATATAGGTTTTTGTAGTAAGGTCTAATGATTGAATTTCCTCAGTGTCTGTCAGTATGTCCCCCTTCTCATTCCTGATCTTACTGATTTAGATAGTTTCTCTCTCTTTTTTAGTTAGTTTGGCTAAGGATTTGTCTATCTTGTTGATTTTCTCAAAGAACTAGCTCTTGGTCTCACTGATTCTTTGAATTATTTTCTTTGTTTCTAAATTCATTGATTTTAGGTCTGAGTTTGATAATTTCCAAATGTCTACTCCTCTTTCTTTCATGTGTCTGTTTCTTTTTGTGTGTGTGCTTTTAAGTGTACTCTTAAGCTGTTGTGTGAGATATTTCCAACTTCTTTCTGGAGGCACTAGACTATGGACTTTCCTCTTAGCACTGCTTTCATGTGTTGTATAAGTTTGGGTAAGTCATGCCTTAATTTTCATTGAATTTTAGGAAATTTCTGATTTCTTTTTTTACTTCTTCCCTGACCACGCTGTCATTGAGTAAAGAGTTGTTTAGTTTCCAGGTATATATAGGCTTTTTGTTATTTTTGTTGTTGAGATCTAGTTTTAGGCCATGATGGCCTGATGGGATACAAGGGATTATGTTGATCTTCTTGTATCTGTTAAGGCTTGCTTTCTGCCTGACTATATTTTCAATTTTTGAGAAGGTTCTGTGACATGCTGAAAATAGGTATCCTCTTCAGTTTCTGTGAAAAGTTCTGTAGACATCTATTAGGTCCATTTGATGTAGGACCTCTGTAAGTGTCAGTATTTCCCTAGTTAGTTTCTGTCTAGATGATCTGTCCCTTGGTGAGAATGGAATGGTGAAGTCTCTAACTATTAAGATGTAGGATCATTGTTTGATTTAAGCTTTAATACTGTTTTATTTACAAATGCAGTGCTATTGTGTTTGGGGCATAGATGTTCAGGATGGTAATGTCTTCCTTGAGGGTTTTTCCTTTGATAAGAATGAAGTGCCCCTCCTCATGATTTTTAAATAACTTTGGTTTGAAATCTATTTTATTAGATATTAGAATAGCTACTCTACCTTGTTTTCTGGGTCCGTTTGCTTGAAAAATATTTTTCTAGCCCTTTAGTATGAGGTAGTGTTTATCTTTGTTGCAGAGGTGCATTTCTTGAATGCAGAATGTTGGATCCTGTTTCCACAACTATACTGATTATTTTTATTGGAGAGTTAAGTGTTGATGTTGATAGATAATAGTGACCAATGAATGTTAGTTCCTTTTATTGTGAAGTTGCTGGTGTTACTGTGTTTCTATGCTTGTTTTATTTTAATTTTTGTTGTGAAGTTATCTATATCTTGTATTCTCTTGAGTATTATGAATTTTGTTGGATTGGAATTTTTCTTTTAGTATCTTCTGTTGGGCTGGGTAGCTGTCTAGATATGGTTTAAGTTTAGTTTTGTCATGGAATATATTGTTTTCTCCATCTAAGTTGATTGAAATCTTTGCCGGGTATAGTAGTCTGGGTAGGCATTTGTGGTCTCTTTGAGTCTATATGACATCTGTGCAGGCCTTCTGACTTTCATAGTTTCTGTTGAGAAGTAGTTCTGATTCTGATAGGTCTGCCTTTATATGTTACTTGGCCTTTTTCCCTTTCTGCTTTTAATATTTTTTTCTTTTTTATATAGATTTAGTGTTTTGACTATTATGTGACATGAAGAGTTTCTTTTCTGGTCTAGTCTATTTGGTGTTCTGTAGGCCTCTTGTATGTGAATGGACATCTCTTTCTTTAAGTTGAGAAAATTTTCTTCTATGATTTTCTTGAAAATATTTTCTGGACCTTGGAGTCTGGAATCTTCTTTTTCATCTATTCCTATTATTCTTAGATTTCTTTTTTTTATGGCATCCTTGATTTCTTTGGAACTTTTCTGATTTTACTCTTTTCTTTGAGAGATGTATCAATTTCTGCAATTGTATCTTCAGTGCCTGAGATTCTCTCTTCCATCTCTTGAATTCTGTTGGTGATGCTTATCTTTGTGGTTTCTGATCTTTTCTCTAAGTTCTCCGGCTCCAGGGTTTCCTCTGTTTGTGTTTCCTTTATTGATTCTAATTCTGTTTACATGTCTTGCACCATTTCCTTCATCTGTTTTAATGCCACGTGTCCTTCTATGATGGCCTGTATTTTTTTGTTTCTTCTTTATGTGCCCCTGTTTGTGTGGCTATTTCTTTGATATTTTTGATTGTTTCCTCATATGTTCCTGTAATAACTCAACAAACATAGCTTTAAAATAAGTCTTGTGTTTCTGATGTATTAAAATATCCATTGACTTTGGGGTTTGCTGATGAAGCCATGATTTCCTGATTTTTGTCAGATGTTTTTTTTAATTTTTTTATATTAATAAAAGTGTATTCACTTTGTATCCTAGCTGTAGCACCCTCTTTCATTCCCTCTCAATTCCACCCTCCTTTCCTCATCTCCTCCCATGCCCTTCTCCAAGTCCACTGATAGGGGAGGTCCTCCTCCCCTTCCATCTGACCATAGCCCATCCAGTCTGATCAGTAACAGCTGCATTTTTGTCCTCTGTCACCTGGTAAGGTTGCTCCCCCTTCGGGATCTCCTCTAACATGTTAATCAAGAGTTGGAAGAATAGCAAACACAGGAGAAATCCAGTGCAAAGTGGTAGACCTCATTTATCCAGATAGTATGTAAACAACCACAATGTGACTGTGTTAAACAATGAGAAGCAGAAAATTCTTAGTGCAGCTTCCCAGATTAGGCAATTTGAGGCTTCAGTGTTTATGTCTGGGTCCTATATTCTACTCTGGTAGTTGAAAATCCCCTATGAATTATAGATTGTTAGTACACAGAGAAGAAAATAAAGCATTGGGATAACACTAAAGAAAACCACTATAGAACATTTTGATGGCATAAAGCAACGTAATAAAATTATAAAGAAGAACCAATGAGAAATAGTCTTTATCAAAAATATATTTAAACTGATAAGAACAGATACTACACTTGATCTTCGTCAAAATGAAATCTTATGGAAGGAGGGGGGACAGAAAGACTTGGAAGGGAGGAGCTCCACAAGGAGACCAACAGAGCCAAAATTTCTGAGCCCAGGGGCCCTTCAGAGACTGATAAATCAGCCAAGGACCATGCCTAGAGAGGACCTAGACCCTCTACTCAGATGAAGCCCATGGGCAGCTCAGTCTCCATGGGGGTTCCCTAGAAAGGTGAGCAAGAGCAGTCTCTGGTATGAACTCAGTTGCCTGCTCTTTGATCACCTCTCTCTGGCCGGGTGGCCTTTACTAGATAGTCCTGATGAGACCGTAGGGGAAGAAGACCTCTCCGATCAGTGGACTAGGGGAGAGACATGGTGGGGGAAGAGGGAAAGAGGGTGGGACTGGGAGGAGATGAGGGAGGCAACTAAAACTGGGCTACAAAACAAATAAACTGTAATAAATAATAATGATGATGAATTTATATTAAATGTACAAATTTGAGTAGAAAGATTTTACAACAGAATACTTCAACCTAGAGTGTTATTTTGTTGAAAAGGAATACAGAACTTTAAAACTTTTTCAGAAATGGAGAGAGTTAAAATATATAGAATAAGGATTAGAGCTCATGGTGTCAAAAGAACAGAAATAAATATGCAACTGCCTAAAATAGGAGTCCTAGAAGGAGTAAAAATACATACAGCAAGTGAAGAGGGAATATAAATGCTGTAAAGATCGAACAGACCCAAATGCTAAAGAGACGAAAAAACTCTTGTTAAAACTATGGTAGCATAAAGGCAGAATCTTTTAAAAAGCCATACCCAGATACAAGGGTTTTCAGAATAATGATTAATTCAAGTCAAATCAATCTGTGAGCTACAGACACCATTTTCAAGAACAGTGTCTCAGATCCTCTGGTAAAACAAAAACAAAAACAAACACAAACAAACAAAAAACCTAATTATTGTTCTTAGAATTGCCTTTTTAGGTTATAGATTAGAGTGGACAACAGGACATGTCCTTGTAGCATAGAGACTACAGATCTTAAAGATACAGGTAAGGGCAGCAAAGAAATTTTATGGATTGTGACGAATTATAATCAGAAGATAAATTTAAGTCTATGGCTAACAGACAGGCACAGCCTTAACCACCTTGCTGGAAAAGAATTTAGTGTGCACAAAACTCAGAATGCTCACAATTTTATTTTCCTATAGAGGGTCAGTTAGTTCATAGAGCACTCACTACCACACAAGCTGGCTTCTGCATGGCAGATTCCACCTCTTCTGAAGACTTTCCTTAACAACATAAGGGGCAGGTAAGCCATATTGCCTTTTATGATAATATTTGGACATATCAAAGTCTTCATCATTTGCTAACTAAAGTGGAGCAAATGCACTCTGCTCTTAATTAAAGACATGTAAAATTATATAATTCTAAAACCTTCATTCTACTAGAAAATATTTTAGATGTTTTCATTGCCATTTAATTTGTTAAAATGTCCTCACATATACAAACTGTATATGTTCCCCAAAAGCTGTTTTATCCTTTATGGCATTGGGCCATTGAAGTCTAAGAGCTAGCTTATCATGTAAACCAGATTTAGCTTCAGTGTTTCTGTGTAGGTCTTGAACCTTGTTTAGAACTTCTCTGGTGTAATTTAAATCTGAAAAAAATCCAAAGAAATTATTTATCCTTTCTCCCATAATATTGGAACATGCATAAATTAACAAGGATAGACACACCCACCCAAGAAGGAGACTTTGCAACTGTTACTGGTTAGTAGAACTTAAGAAATTATGTGTACACATGTTACACATTTGATGAAGAATCTTCTGTCTTGGCATTCAAAGTAGATATGGTGTACATTCATTCAGCTCTGGGTTTGGATCTCTGAGGCACCATTTTTTTCTCTAACAATTGTTTTGTGCTTCAACTGATGTAGTTCTCTAGTTGATGTATATTGTTTCTTTCGAAGGACTATAAAAGGCCTTGTGTTTTCATATGTATATTCTCTCTTGTACTTTCAATTCAAGCTGATAAAATGTCTTTCTAAAAACTGATGATCTTGTCAGATATCAATTGTAACCTAATACATGAAACAAAAGCTACGTCTAGAAAACACTTTTATCTGAGGCTCCCTTTGAAAAACCTTTCCACTTGGGGGAAAGCATTTAAAGAGTATTCAAGTGTCAAGGAGTTTAGCAAATGGTTTTAATTTTTGATGTTTAGTTTCATTTTTAGTTATGAGTTACTTTCCTCACTCTAATACAGACATGATCATACCTTATGGCCCCTTGGTTTCAAAATCTTCTTTTAGTGGAACTAAGGGAAAAGAAAATTTCATGGAAAAACTCAGCAAACCTGGGACCAGTTATAGCTAACGTTTTTCCTCTTTTTTTTAATATTTCTAGCAGTTGATAGAATGTACATTCAAAATGTTGCTTAGATACTTCCATACATAGATCATCAAGTTCATTACATGTCCATTTTTTTGTTCCTCATTGTTGGTTAAATTTATATTTGACTTTTCTTACAAATTGTCTTTTCTTCCCAATTCCTAACAGAATTTTTCTCATTTTTCTTTAATACCTCACTTATAACAGGTACATTAAGCAAACTTTTATTAATGCCATATTTTATATACTCTATGCTTTGATTAACATTATCCTTAGAGCTTTGCTCTCCTCCATTTCTGCCCAACCAATCTATTACAAAATATTTTAGAATTTGTACATGATGCCATATGGCATTTTTACTACATATTTGTTTCTGTGTAATAAATAACTCTAGAGGTTAATCACTTAATCAACTCTTTCATTGAACTCGAAAAATAATTCAGGATAGGTATACTGGGGATGGTTTCTTTCCCTTCTTTAGTAATCTGTGTGAAAGAGTTGCAGGTAGACACTGGATGGGCAGCTAGGCCAATATCTGGAGACTTCCATATCTATTATATGCATATTAACTGGTCCTGGTTCTCATTAGAAATCTCACATGACAGCTAGTTGATAGATAATCTCACAGTAACATATACTTCAGGTTTCCACATAGGTTGAGCATCCTAACATCATGGTGACATTGCAATTATTACATGGTATTCAAGGGTTTGAAGTTAAATGCTCCAAGTAGATTAGTATCCTGGAAAGTTAATACTTTTGATATTGTAGTAACAATTTAAAAAGGAAACATGATATACTTTTAATCTTAGTATCGTCAGCCCATGTTGGCTGGTTCTGATGCAAGGAGCCTGAGGTAATGTTGAAAGTTATGATAAAAGAATGAAATGCAGCAGCCCGCTTTATGACAGGCAGGAAACAGAGAGAGGCAGAAAAGGACAGAGGATAAGATACATGCTTTTAGACCTTGCTACCAGAACCCTACTGACCCAACTACACGGTGCCTCTTATTTTTCAGCTCCCAAAGATGCTACATTATTTGTAAATACACCAAAGTATACATCAACTTATGGGGACAAAACAGTCAATATTTACTCACTTCCCAAAGGCCTGTAAGTTGATAATTAAATTCCAAACACATGAACCTATGGGAAATGACAAACCACATGATGAGAAACATCAGTTATCATGATCTAATTTTATGTATATGACAATCACTGACTTGCGAAATCAGAAAGTGTCCTGGGTAAGATTGGTTCATGTGTTTCAATGTGGCTTTCTCTGAGGTAGTCTGACAGAGTTCCTATTTCCCAGTGTCAATGTGACTCACTCACATAGATAGTACCTTACTACTGGGTACTAAGTTCATCCAGATACCTGGTGGTGAAGGTGGTAGGGATGAGGGTGGTGGTGGTGGTGGTGGCGGTGTGTGCGTATGCATGTTTTAAGAGGCTTTCATGATTTACTTGGGATTCATACAGCATGATGTTTCAATTCCAAGAAATGTTATCTCAGTAATGTCAAATAGAAACTTTTATGAATTTGTGATCCTAATTTGCCATCATTTCTCCTATATTCATTCATTGACCCATATATGAAAGGGGAAATCCATTTCATATCTCAGGGTAGAAAAAATATTCAAAGAACATCAATGGAAAGTAATGGACATGTACTATTTAAAGCTTAGCTTAAACCATGTAGACAGGGAGTTGAATACAAGGTAACCAAGGAAACAGAAGCTGTATCTTGGTAGCTGAGGTTACAGTCATAACAAATCTCTTGTTCATAAGTGTTCCCCAAACTACAGTTATGTCCTCCCTGCCACATCAGATGTGAAGGGAACAGGACTTTCTCAAATTCTCTTCATGTGCATTTACAACACCTTTCAAAGATTCAAGCTTCATTATAATATTTCATTGTTGGTTTTTCCTCTTGATTGCTTTCAAATATATCTTGAGAAGATAAATCCTAAAAGAAATGCCTTCTCTTGGAACAAAATAAAGGATCATTTTACTTTCTTTAACAGGCCAATGCTTCAAAAATGTGCATAAAAACTACTGACATGATAACAAGCCCCAAATCTCTTCTTGTCATCTCTCCTTGGGGAAGTCTGCTCCAGGCACTCTAGAATATTCTCTTCTACTTTCCTCAATAAAAATTGGCTTAAAATTTCTCTTGATGGAAATGTTTTCTTTGAGAAAATTAGAACCATAGAGCACTCTATCCTGGTGCTGTGTGCATGCATATAAATAATTGATGAAAAGTTATTTTAACCACAATAATTGTCTGAATGTTCAAATGCTTATAATAATAGGAGGGTCTAAATGTCTGTTTTTGAATAGTTTGAGTCTGTTGCATCAAACAGATAAGTTTATGAAAAACATGTTTTAAAACTATGATCGTTGGGGTTTATTTATTTTTGTTACTGTTGTTTCTTCTAGCTAAAATAGGAATTTAAACTTTGAAATTTTTGGAGTTAATCACTAGATTTTACATCCCCTTAGAATGTCTTAAAATAATAAATGAAAATTATCTTAATTATTGTGAGAAGATGGAAATAAACATGCCAATTAAATAATCTCTCTAATTGTAAAAGCAGTTAATAATATATAATATTGAGGATGATTTAATTGCACTTCATGGCTTGATTTAATTTTATTTATTTTATTGAAGATATATTTTTATGTATGATAGCCCAATTATGCTTCCCCTACATTTACACCTCTAATTTTCTACTTAGATCTCCTCTCATCTAGGTCCAACCCTTTTCTTGTCCCTTATTAGAAAAGAAACAGCATTCTAGTAATTAAAAATAATATAAAATAAAGAAAAATAGAGACATATGAGACAAAACAAATAAATGGAAGAAAAACAATCCAAGAAAAGCAAAAGAAACTGATACAGACACAGAGAACCATTGCACATTCAGGAATCACAAAAAGTCACAAAAATTGAAGCTCCAATATAGACAAAAAAGATCTGTGGGTAAAACGACAGAGAGAGGAAAAAGTAAAACTTTTTTTTTTCTCCAAGTAAAGTATCCTTTTAAAAATTTTATTTATTTTTTTATTAATTACAGTTTCCTCACTTTGTATCCAAGTTCTAGTCCCCTCCCTTGTCCCCTCCAATACCACCCTTGTTCCCTCACCTCCTCCCATAACCCTCCTCCAGTCCACTGATAAGGGAGGTCCTCCGCCCCTTCCATCTGATGCTAGCCTACCAAGTCATATCAGGACTGGCTGCAATGTCTTCCTCTGTGACCTGGTAAGGATGTTCCTCCCTCAGGGAAGGTGATCAAAGAGCCAGCCACTGTTCCCCTTACTAGGGTACCCACATGGAGACTGAGCTGCCTGTTGGCTATATATGTGTAGGAGGTCTAGGTTCTCTTCATGCATGGTCCTTAGTTGGTACATCAGCCTATGCAGGGTCCCATGGGCCCATATTTGTTGGCTCTCTTCTTATGGAGCTCCTGTCCTCTTTGGGTCCTTCTATTCCCCTACTCCTTCCAAAGTTTGGCTGTGAATCTCAGCATGTGCTTCAATTCCCTTTTGGTGGAGTTTTTCAGCTTTTATGGTAGGCTCCCATCCTGTTCTTCTCTTCAAACGCTTCTGAGTAGTATTCCATTGTGTAAAAGTACCATAATCTCTGTATCCATTCCTCCATTGCTGGAAATGTGGGTTGTTTCCAGGTTCTGGCTATTACGAATAAAGCTGCTACAAACATGGTTGAGCAAATGTCCTTGTTGTGTACTAGAGCGTCTTTTGGATATATGCCTAAGAGTGGTATAGCTGGGTCTTGAGGAATCACTTTTCCTAATTGTCTAAGAAAGCGCCAAATTGATTTCCAGAGTGGTTGTACAAGTTTGCATTCCCACCAACAATGGAGGAGGGTTCCTCTTTCTCCACAACCTCTCCAGCATGCGTTGTCACTTGAGTTTTTGATCTTAGCCATTCTGGTGGGTATAAGGTGAAATCTCAGGGTCGTTTTGATTTGCATCTCCCTGATGGCTAAGGATGTTGAACATTTCTTTAAAGTGTTTTTCTGCCATTCTACAGTCCTCTACAGAGAGTTCTTTTTTTTTAGCTCCATACCCCATTTTTTAATTGGATTACTGGATTTGTTGCTTTTTAACTTCTTGAGTTCTTTATATATTCTGGATATTAGCCCTCTGTCAGATGTAGGGTTGGTGAAGATCCTTTCCCAGTCTGTAGGCTGTCGTTTTGCTTTGATGACAGTCTCTTTTGTTTTACAGAAGCTTTTCAGTTTCATGAGGTCCCATTTATTTATTTTTGATCTTAGAGCCTGTTCTGTTGGTGTTCCGTTCACGAAGTAGTCTCCTATGCTGATGAGTTCTAGGGTCTTCCCCAATTTTTCTTCTAACCGATTTATTGTGTCTGGTTTTATGTTGAGGTCCTTAATTCACTTGGACTTTAGTTTTGTGCAGGGTGGTAAATGTGAATCTATTTTCATTTTTCTGCATGTAAATATTTAGTTGGACCAGCACCATTTGTTGAAGATGCTGTCTTTTTGCTGTTGTATGGTTTTGTCTTCTTCATCAAAAATCAAGTTGCCATAAGTGTATGGGTTTATTTCTGGGTCTTCTGTTTGATTCCATTGATCCCCTATTCTGTTTCTATGACAATATGATGCAGTTTTTATTACTATTGCTCTGTAGTGCATCTTGAGATCAGAGATGGAGATACCTCAGATGATCTCTTGTTGTACATGATCGTTTTGGAGATTCTGGGTAAAAATCCCAGAATCCATATGAAGTTGAGGATTTTTCTTTCAAGGTCTGTAAAGAATCGTGTTGGTATTTTGATGGGAATTACATAAAATCTGTAGATTGCTTTTGGCAGTATGGTCATTTTCACTATGTTAATCCTAACAATCCATGAGCATGGGAGATCTTTCCATCTTTTGATATCATCTTCAATTTCTTTCTTCAGAGATTTGAAGGTTTTCTCAAGCAGGTCTTTCACTTCCATGGTTAGAGTCACCCCAAGGTACTTTATGTTATTAGTGGCTATTTTGAAGGGTGTTCTTTCCCTAATTTCTTTCTCGGCCCTTTTGTCTGTGGTGTACAGGTGGGCTTCTGATTATTTTGAGTTGATTTTGTATCCAGCCACTTTACTGAAGGTGTTTATCAGTTGAAGGAGTTCTCTGGTTGAATTTTTGGGGTCTCTCATGTATATTATCGTATTGTCTGCAAATAGTGATACTTTGACTTCTTCCTTTCCAATTTGTATTCCTTTGATCTCCTTTAGTTGTCTTATTGCTCTAGCTAGGATTTCAAGTCCTATGTTGAAGAGATATGGAGAGAGTGGGCAGCCTTGCCTTGTCACTGATTTAAGTTTTTCTCCATTGAGTTTGATGTTGGCTATAGGCTTGCTGTATATTGCCATTACTATTTGTAGGTATGTGCCTTGTAACCCTGATCTCTCCAAGACTTTAAATATGAATGGATGTTGGATTTTGTCGAATGCTTTTTTGGCATCTAGGGAGATGATCATGTGATTTTTCTCCTACAGTTTGTTTATATGGTGGATCACATTGATGGATTTCCATACATTGAACCACCCTCACATGCCTGGGATGAAGCCTACTTGGTCATAGTGGATGATATCTTTGATGTATTCTTGAATTCGGTTTGGAAGTATTTTATTGAGTATTTTTGCATCAATGTTCATAAGAGAGATAGGTCTGAAGTTCTCTTTTTTTGTGGGGTCTTTGTGTGGATTAGGTACCAAGTATACCTTCTTTTCAGCACCTCATAGAACCCTCTACAAAATAGATCATATAGTTGCTCATAAAGCAAGCCTCAGCAGATACAAGAAGATTGAAATAATCCCTTGTATCCTATCTGACCATCATGGTCTAAAGCTGGACCTCAACAACAATAGAAACAGCCAAAAGCCTGCACATACATGGAAACTGAATAACTTGCTACTCAAGGACAGCTTGATTAGGGAAGAAATAAAGAAGGAAATTAAAGACTTCCTAGAATTTAATAAAAATGAAAGCACAACTTACCCAAAGTTATGGGACACAATGAAGGCAGTGCTAAGAGGAAAGTTCATAGCACTAAGTGCCCTCAAGAAGAAATTTGAATATATGTGTGTGTGTGTGTAGAGCTCCTTCCCTTCTGTAATTCTGGAATCAAGTTGGTAACAATGGAGCATTTTCATATTTATTGTTGCAAAGAAATTACAGTATGCTCATTCTGAGGTTTCAGTCAGTGTTTGGAGCTACACCAGAGCGTGACAGTGGCCAAAAATTTAGCTTAGCCTTTTGAATCATCAGCCACTTGACCTTCGTGCATCTGTTTCTCCATGTCCTGACTTAGGCATACACACAGCATCATGCAAAGTATGTTAGAATCCAGTATTTGTGTACACACACATACACACACACATGAATATCCACATATATTTGGATAAATGTACATACAGGTGCTTGTCTTCAATTATGTCTAAAATACACACACATGTGCCTCCTAAAATGTCCATTCCCCCAATTTGTTCCTCTATGATACACATTGTTTTATGTATTCTGTACCTTTGAGTCAAACACTCCATTGCCTAGAGTTTTTCAGCATTCCCCCCTCTTTGTAATTCCATCCATATAGTGAACTACTTATTTCATATTATTCTTACTCGTGTTCTTCCTTGGCCAAACTCCAGCTGATATACCTGTCATACTCGGCAAATCAAGTTTGAATTTACAAATAATACATATGTTTGTGATTCAGCTACTGGGTTTTGATAATCTATGTGTGCAATACTGATTTCTGTTCTCTCTCAGTGTGTCTTTTTAAGTTTTAAGCACATACAGAAGAAACTGAAGACTAGTAACCGGGTGAGGACATAAATATGTAGAAGAAAGAATGAAATATTAATACCTCATCCCTCAAGCATCTTGAAGCACATATTACAAAATAATAATGTACTATTTTCATATTTTATTTAGCATAGTGATTTTTCAGAGAATATGTGGAGTAGCCTTCATACAAATTGATATAGATAAATATATAAAAAGACTATATGATTAAAAATGCTAATAATTTCATTCACTTATCAAATTCTAGGTAAAAGCATTAAGATTTATAACGGTAGCTAAATAAATGGTGTCCTGAACTCTTCATGTAGTCTTACCATTAAATAATGCTGCTGACATTAATGTAAGAATGTCTCTTCATTGCAAATTTAAAATGCATCAATAATACAGTGTGTGAGAGGAGGTCATTTGGATTTGGCATTGAATAGCACAAGATGTGTTCGAGTTCACAAGTGATGTGCATATACATGTAGTAAAATAAATGAGGTAAGAAGGGAGTCCACAGCTTGAAGATACTATAAGGATCATGATGATATTAAGTGTACTCACAATTGTGCCAGGCCTACTGGAACAGGGTGGTATACTTCTTTTAAGGGTGAGGCAGGATCCACTTAAGGATTGCTTGGATTAAAGTAAGTTTAAAGACATATCTATCCCCAGAAAATTATTTTAAAGGACTGAAGACATACATCACAGTTAGAGAACTTGCACATCATGTTAGATGTCTTAATTGCTACTCCAGAACTGAAGAGAGAGAGAGGAGAGAGAATTCTTGTTTGTTGTAGATAATTCTGATTTCATTGCAGGTAATACAGTAGAAATATGGTTTTAAATATGGATCCCTGGTTCACAAGTTTAGGCTTTTTGTCTATAAGGGAGAGTATCCTTTTTATAATAAGCTTAAGGACAATGATATTCAGAAATATAATAGACTGACATGTTTTGAGGGTTAATTGAGAAGTGGGCAATGCTGAGTAAAATTCATTTGTCTCTAGCAATTTGGAATTACAAATTATAACAAATGATACAGGAATCTGTATACACCTTCTGGTGTGGCTCAGTGATAGCGTAATTACCTATCTAACACGCAGATGTCTATATCTATCTGTAGCACTAAAAATGGAAGAAGAAAAAAGAGAAGAGAGGAATGACCAGTTTGGATAGATTTGAAAATGAGGACTTCTTTTCAATTTATTTCTCTAGTTGGGGTAGTCACTGGCATGAACTCAGTTGCCTGTTCTTTGATCACGTCCCCCTCAGGAGCTGGCCTTTCTAGGTGACAAAGAAAGAGGATCCAGACAGTCCTCATGAGACCTGATAGACTAAGGTCAGATAGTAGGGGAGGAAGACTTCCCCTATCAGTCAACTAGGGGAGGAACAAAGGGGAAGGTGAAAGGGACAGTGGGACCAGGAGTATGAGGGAGGGGGCTACAGCCAGGATACCAAGTGAATAAAGTATAATTAAAATAATAATGATGATGAAAAATTTTAAAGAAATAAATTACAAACCAAATCTTAATTAAATCTCCAAATAAAACTAATGAAGAAGAATATAAGTTTATCCAAGTAAGTAGATTTTTTTTAACAGTGACATTATGATGTTAGCAATTATTTGGACACTTTCATGACTCTGATGCTCCAGATGAATTTAAGTTCTAGAAGATTGCATTTTATTGTCTCATAGATTTAGGCTGAGATCATGATTTGTCTATTTTCCAGTCTGGTAAAAAAAAAAGTGTCAAATTCCTTGGAGACGTGCTCTAATCACATGAAATGTGGGTCTGAGAAACCATTTCTCAGAGACTGATACTAGCTGAACACACATAAGTTATTACTTCATTGGAGACAGACTTTTGTGAGAGAACTGGAGTTACATGTAATTTTAACCAAGTACAATATTCTCCTTGAAATATGTTTCAAATAAACTTTGTACTATATAACATCCTAAAAAAGCACTGCTAGAAAACTTATTCAATTCAATTTTGGATCACTTTTGTTCTAAGAAATATTTTTTAAAATCATGCATAAATTTAAATAAAATAACTTTATTTTCTATTGCTTTCTTTTTATTTTTTGATTATTACAATTTATTTACTATATATCTCAGCTGTAGCCCTCTCTCTCATCCCCTCCCAACCCCACCCTCCCTACCTCTTCTCCTCCCATGGTCCCCCCTCATACACTGATATGAGAGGTTCTCCTCCCCTTCCATCTGACCCTAGCCTATCATGTCTCATCAAAATTGGCTGCATTGTCTTCCTCTGTGTCCTGGTATAGCTGCACTCCCCCCAGGGGGAGGTGATCAAAGAGTCAGCCACTGAGTTTATGTCAGAGACAGCCCCTGTTCCTCTTACTAGGGAACACACTTATAATAACTTTCTTTTTATATTCAATTTAATTCATATGGAATGATGGAAACTACTCAGTCAAAAACACTGACTGATGTATGGCAAAATGGAACTCATACCTGCTACTGTTAACTGGACCAAATACTTGTGGATGGCTAGACCGCCAGGACTTAGAAAAAAATACAATACTATATTATTTTTATGATCATAGATCAGTGCATCTCACAATAATAAGTTCAATATGTAGAGAATATGAAACTGTGGAGTAATAATTCTAAATTAAACAATTAGATCACTTCCCCCACTCCGCACACTGGGGAATTTACAGTTTGTGAAAAACTGTAAGAGTCAGAGAATAATAGATGACCTTTTTAAATCCACATTTAATGGACATGACATATTGAATGTATGTGAAAACTCACAGCAGCTTTGACGGTATCCATAAAACTTGCACAAGAGGTAGCCATTCAAAATCCCAATATAAATTGGAGAGATCCTTATCAATTCTCACTCTGAACTGAGGAGTTATCAGCAAGTAATACCTACCGAGGAAAGGAAAGTCAGTTTTCTTCAAAGATGGAGACCCTGAGAGACTGAATATGTTCTTATTAATGATCTCACATCCATGCAACACTAATCATCTTTGTGGATTCATTTTAAAAAAGAAAGAACACACAAAGATTTGAGAGAAACTTGATGGGGTACTGGATAGCAGGGAAATTTGAAAGAAATAATAAGAATGGTAGATTTGATCAAAATGCATTCTATACAGATAAACCCAGACCCAGAAAGGCACACATAGTATGTACTCACTTATTTTTGAACACTTTTTAATTAAATTATTCATTTTACATCCCAATCGAGGTAGCCCCCTTCTTGTCTCCTCCTGGCCCCACCCTCTTCCTTCCTATCCCTGCCCCCTAGTCCTCAGAAAGCAGGAGCCCTCCTCCCTTACCAACTGACCCCTAACTATCAAGTCTCTTCAGGACTGCCTGCATCCTCTTCTTCTCTGGCCTGGTAAGGCTGCCTCAAGGAGGGGGAGTGATTGAAGGGCAGGCAACAGAGTTCATGTCAGAGACAGCCCTTTGTCCCCTTACTAGGTGACTCACATGGAGACTGAGCTGCCTATCAGCTACATCTGCGTAGGGTTCCTGGGTCCTTTTCATGCATGGTCCTTAGTTGGTGCACCAGTATCTGCAGGCTCCCTGGGACACAGACATTTTGGCTTTGTTGGTCTTCTTGTGAAGCTCCTGTCCTCTCCTGGTCCCTCTGACAACCTACTCACCCAGCCACCACTGCCACCACCACCACCACCGGACTTTTCCATAAGATTCCCTGTGTTCTGCCCAAAGTGTGGCTGTGAGTCTCAGCATTGGCTGTGATCCTCTGCTGGGTGGAGTTTTTAACAGGACATCTATAGTATGCTCCCATACTGTTCCCTCTCTCCAACCATGCCTCATGTCTATTCTATTTGCCCTTCTGAATGAGAATTAAACATTATCTCTAAGGTCCTCCTATTCCTTAGATTCCTTAGGTCTGTAGATTGTAGTATGGTTATTTTGTATTTTACGGCTAGTATCCGCTCATATATGAATGTACCATGCATGTCTTTCTGGGTCTAGGTTACCTTACTCAGAATGATTTTTTCCAGATCAACCTATTTGCCTAAATTTTTCATGATGTTCTTGTTTTTAATAGCTGAATAGTATTACATTGTGTAGATGTACAACAGTTTCTTCATCCTTTCTTCAGTGAAGGAACAGCTCGGTTGTTTTCAGTTTCTGGCTATTACAAATAAAGCCACTATGAACATAGTTGAGCAAATGTCCTTGTTGTATGGTGGAACATCTTTTGGATATATGCCAAGGAGAGATATAGCTGGGTCTTGAGATAGAGCGGCTCCCAATTTTCTGAGAAAGTGACAGCTTTCCAAAGTGGTTGTACAAGTGTGTATTCACACCAGGATACTCACTTATATGTGGATATTAGCCACACAGTACATGATAACCACACTACTATAATCCATAGACCCAAAGAAGCTGAGTAACAAAAAAGGCCCAAAGGAGATTGCTTGATATCACTCAGAAGGGGAAATAGAATAGAGGAACTAGATGAATAGGGTGAACTGAAGAGGAGACAGTGTAAGGACAGAAATGAGGGTGGGATTCAGATATAGGTAGAGCAGGGCAGGAGGAAAGAAGGCTGGGACAGAGACGGAAAACTGAGGGTGGGAGCCATCTCTGAGACAAGTTGGAGACTTCCGATAACGTAGGCTCCTGGAAGGAAATGGGGGTGACTCTAGCTGAGACTCCAAGAAGCAGAGGACATGGAGACTGAAGTGGCCACGTTCTAGAGAGGCAGGACTCCTAGTGGAGGGAGGGGAACACCAACCAACTCACAAAACATTTAAACCAAAATTTACCCTCCCTACAAGAAGTGCAGAGATAAAGAGAGCAGAGTTTGCTGAAATATACAACCAGTGACTGGCCCAACCTGAGACCTACCCTGTGAAATAGAGTCATCCCCTGATACTTACTAATGATGCTCTGCTATGCTAGCAGACAAGAACCTAGCATAACTGTCCTCTGAGAGGCTCCACTGAGCAGTGTATCAAAACTGATACTGAGTCTCACGGAGCTCGTGGAGCCTTGTGGAAGAGTGGTGAGAAGGATAGAAGGACGTGAAGGGGGAAAGAACTCCACAAGACCAACAGAATTAACTAACCAAGGCCCATGGTAACGTACAGAGGCTGGACAAACAATCAAAGACCATACATGGTCTGGACCTCGGCCCCCAACATGTATGTGACTGATGGGCAGCTTAGTCATCATGGGGGTGCCCTAACAGGTGGACTGGGGGCTGTTTCTCTCATGGACTCTGTAGGCAGATATTCTTTCCTGGCATCAGTGAAACAGCATGTGCTTAGTCCTGATGAGACTTGATGTGCTGGGGTGGATGGATTAAGGATTGATTAACTTTTCTGAGAAGGGGAAGTTAAAGGCAGAAGATGGTGGGAAGGTGGGACCAGAAGAGGCAGAAGCGGCTGCTGTTGGGATGGAGAAGTAAAGTGAATAAATAAATAAATGTGATAGAAAAACAAAGATCAAAGAAAAAAATAAACATTGAGAGTATCTGAGAGAACAAAATTTATTGAAGCCAAATTTTCAAGATCTGAATGTAAATAATTTAAAGTCTGAGACTAGGCTGATGTTCTAGTTGTATCATTAAAAAAAAATCTCTCATATCTCAAACACAGTTTTTCCTCTCTCTGCTCCTCCCAGTCCCCCCTCAAGTTGCCTCTTCCTCAGACCTACTTTTTTAATATAAAATTGTTCCTTAAAAACCATCATGGTGATTATTACTGATTTCATAATTTAATTGCATATAGCACACTCTAGTACTATGCATTCTTTAACCCAGAAAAATCTATGTCAAAATATATTGTCATCCTCTTCAAACTATTTTCAGTGTGTTGACTACAATTCATATGTAGAGTGCATCCTTTTTTGTTAAGTACAGAAAAATCCTTGGCAGTTTTATTTAAAGCAAAAAAAAAATTCCTAAATTGTTCAAAAGTGATTTTTTACAGAACTAAACATTTCTTAAAAAACAAACAACAAGAAACTGGAAAGGTGGCTCAAAGGTTAGGAAACTGTTGATATTGTAGAACACCGAGTTTAGTTCCCAGGTTGCTCACAAACACATGGAATCTCTAGAGACATCTAGTATCTCTGGCTTTCTCTGGTCCAGAACTCAGGTGCACAAACACAAAGACAAACATATCTATACATAACCAAAAATGAATCAAATATTAAAAATACAAAATAAATAACAAACATAGAAGTACTTACTATGAAAGTTACAAATTTATTAGGTAAGAAATAAAGCAAGTTATGGTTTGCTCCAGAAATTTCAATCTTGGACAAATATTAATAAATAATAAAAAAACCCAAATCTGGATGAGACATCTGTATCACATCATCACCCCAAGGCTGGGGAATCAACATTCAGGGAGGAATAGAAAAACTGTTAAAGCCAGATGTCAAGGAGGATCCAAGTGAAACCCTATTGTCTGCATGTGCTAGACCTATTCTTTTCATGAACATGCAACAGCTGTGGCTGCTGTCAGCCCAAGACCCACAGTCACCAAACCAGTCAAAACTCTAGTGTAGAAGAGACATGGACTCCTGGATTCCTCGAATTGAAGAGTTATTAACAGCTTTTGAGGGAAGGAGAGTTAGTTTTCTTCAAGGGGGGGGGTGCATCTTGTAGATTAACAGGCTCTAATGGATAGCCCATACCCAGGAGTATACAGGAAGTGAAATTTGGACTCATTGGGTAATATTTTTCCAACATTACCCATTTTAATTTTGAATAGACATTAATCCATAAGTTAACAAAATAAATTTCTATAGGTCATGCTGTTCTTTGTAAAACTGTTGACTTATTTCATCTTTTCTAATTTCTACTATTATTGTATTTGTAGCAGTATTTTAACTTAACAGTTTCCAATGATGATGCATGAAAAATTCACTAGAAACTCCTCAATATCAATGTTCCACAAATAATAGATTTTTATTTTTGTTTTTTTCTTTTCTCAAACAATAGTTTTTCACATACAATATACTCTTATTATGGTTTCCCCTCCCTCTCCTCCTCCCAGTTCCTCTCCACTTCCCCTCCCATTTGAATACACCCCTGTCTGTCTCTCATTACAAAACAAACAGGCTTCTAAGGAATAATAACAAATTAAATTAAAGATAAAACAAACAAATCAGAAGAGGACAAAACAAACAAACATGGAAAAGAGCCCTATAAAAGGCACAGGAAACAGATGCACATACAGAGACCAGCTCGTATGCACACCAAGGAGTCCATAAAAACACAAAACTGGAAGTCATCATATATACATGCAAAAACCTGTCCCTGATATAACCATATGAAACCATAGCTGTCACTGAGATAGTATCTATTGGCCATCTGCTACTGGGCATTGGCCTACTTTTAAGAGTAGCTTGTTTTCCCAGAGAGACTCTCTTGGAGAAAATTACATTTTCTTTTGCAAATAGTTATCAGTTGATGATACTTTCTGGGTTAGGGATTGGGACATGTGTTCGCTTCTCCATTCAGCTCTTGCATACCGTCTGACCCATGCAGGCCCTGTGCACGCCCTTAGTATCTGTGTGTTCATGTGAGTATCAGTCTTGCTGTGTTTGGAAGGTTGTTCTTCCTTGGTGTTCTCCAGCTTTTCTGGCTCTTACACTCTCCTCTTCTGCATGGCCCCCCGAGTCCTTAGGGGAGAATTTTGCTGGAGACATTCTGTTTAGGACTAAGGATTCCAAGATCTCTCACTCTGCATATTGTCTGGGTATAGGTCTCTGAATATTTTTTTCCCACTTTCTGCAAGAGGGATCTTCTCTCATGATAGCTGAGCAAGGTACAGATCTAGGAGAATATAGCAGAATGTTGATAAGAGTCATTTTATTGCTATATTCCATTTGTAGAATATTAGTATTTGGTTTTCCCTCAGCTCCGTGGCATATAGTCTCAGGTTATTTGTTTCTCAAATAGTTATGTGTCCCATCTCATTGTGTGGACCCTCTATCAAAGAATATATTGGTGGGTTACTCCCACAAACTTTGTGGCACCATTGCACAAATATATCTTGCTGGCAGAACATGATAGCAGAGCAAAGAGTTTATAGCTGTGTTAATGGTTATGTTTTTCCTTGCAGGGTACTTTCCCATAGAAGAATAAGAGTGAGTGGGGATGAAGACTCTAGGTAAGCAGGCAATTGAATTTTCTGTGTTCAGTGAGTTTTGTGGTATTATTTTCAGTAAGAAGGCCATGTCATCAGTTTGTAGATAGCTACTTACAGCCTTTGCTACAACTTACATTAGGTTCAGGGACTCCCATGTGATACTTTTGGCCAAAAACTCAAATAATTGTAATCAATTCCTAGTACTTAAGGTTCACTTGGTCATGACAGAGATCCAGTTTGGGCTCTGGCTCCCCAGATACATGACGATTTCATTCATTTAGATTGTATATATATATATATGTATGTATGTATACAAATCCAGGAAACTTCTCTGTATTAGACTTCCTTCTGAACCATCAAATGGCATTTAAATTTGGCGGTCCCTCTCTTTATTCCCTTATACCTTATTCCCTGTTTTTTTTTTAATCCTCTCTTTCTAGAAACCCTACCATAATTATTTATTTTATTTCCTCTTCTAAGAGAGATCTGACCCCCTCTTTTTAATTTATTTTTAATATAAGTTACAGTTTATTAACTTTGTATCCCAGCTGTATCCCATTCCCTCATTCTCTACCAATCCCACCCTCCCTCCCTCATCTCCTCCCTGCCCCTTTTCAAGTCCACTGATAGGGGAGGAACTCTCCCCTTTCATCTGATCCTGGTTTATCAGGTACCTTCAGGACTGGCTGCAAAGTCCTCCTCTGATCCTCTCTTAATCCCTCAATTATACCTCTGTGTTTCTCAAGATAGGGGAGAGAGAATGCAGGAGAGAAGGTGGAACTGGGAGGAGAGGAGGGAGGGGCCTAAGACCAAGACATAAACTGAATTAATTAATAATAAAAGAAAAAGTAAAAGAAACCAGGAGAAGCAGCACAGATAGAGACTTAGCCTTGTAAACATATGTAAAAAATAAAAATAGATCTGAAGTAAATATATTAAAATAAAATGGAGTTGCTGTATCTTGAGGCAGAATGATTCCCATATTCCTAAAGGAATCACCTCACTGATTTCTATTGTGATGGTAAGAATTTTCACTACCACCAGCAATGGATGAGTGTTCCCCTTATTCCACATCCTTGCCAGTTTTCACTGTCATTTATTTCATTCACCTTGGCCAAAATCTCAAAGTAGTTCTGATTTGCATTTCCCTGATGAGAAAGTGGGTAGGGCTCTGGAAGGAGTTATGAGTAAGAGTGAGTGGATGAATACAATCAAAGTACATTATATAAATTCCACAAAGTATTTGTAAAATACATCATATTTAAAAAGAAAAATGGCGCACTGCAAGATACTACCTTCTACTTTTTCAGAGGACCTGGAACATGGAAACATCATGCACATGAAAACATGATGCACTGTGCTCTGTGTTCACAAAATCAATTAGGATACTTTGCCATGAATCGCAGAGGATGAAGGAAAACTATACTTCTCAAAAATTATGACTAGAAATGAAAAATAGGCAAGAAAATTGAAAAGCAACTACTTTGGTAGTTAAAACAACAGCTTTCTGGAGCAAGTATGTGTACGTGTTTCCTTAAATAAAGATAGTCTTACCATCAGAACAGGAACTGTATAAGACAGCAGTTCTCAACCTGTGCGTTGTAACTGCTTTGGGGATAGCATATTAGATATCTTGCATATTAGCTATTTTACATTTTAATTCATAACAGTAGCACAATTACAGTTATGAAGTAGCTGTAGGGTTTCCACACTATGAGGAACTATATTGATGTGTCACAGCATTAGGAAGTTTGAGAATCACTGATTCAAGAAAAATTTATTGAACATTAATGAAATATAGGTCTACATAAAGAGATGTGAATACCTATTTATAACAGGCCAAATTATAGCAAACAAAATGTGTTTCATCTGGAGAATGGGAAAAACAGGCTATATATATATCTACTCTCATCCATAATTTTTAACTAAGTGTCAATGCTTCTAAAAATATTGATGGTTTCTCTAATATAATATTTAATAAAAGAAACCACAGAATGGGCTCAAGATATGCCCCAGCAGCTGATGGCTTTTGATGCTCTTGGAGAGCACCCAGAACTGATAGGCCTGCTCTTTGATCACCTCCCCCTAAAGGGGAAGCAGTTTTACCAGGACACAGAGGAAGAAAATGCAGCCAGTCCTGATGAAACCTGATAGACTAGTATTAGAAGGAAGGGGAGGAAGACAGCCCCTATTGGTGGACTTGGGGAGGGGCATGTGTGGAGAAGAGGAAGGGAGGGTGGGATTGGGAGAGGAGAAGGGAGGTAGCTACAGGGGGGATACAAAGTGAATAAATTGTAATTAATAAAAATTAAAATTAAAGAAAACATTTTAAAAATAAAATAGAATAAAAGAGCTTTAAAAGGTTGAGATGACATAATTTGACTTATTGGCTTGTATATTATTTTTCTAATTTTTATTTGTTTTTTAGCCCTGGGAATGTCCATCTGAACCCCAGTTCTGAAAAGATGACTTTGAAGCTTATCGTGTCTTAATAAGCTTAGGCCTTAAGCTTTGGCATATTCTCCCACTGATTCATGACCTCTTATCACTTTTGCACTAACCTAAGTTCAGCTACATGGCTGGTTACTTTTCCTGTGCTTCATACGTTTTGCTTCCTTCTTGTCCTGGTAGTGAATCTTTTTTCCCCTGACTCTATCCCAGAGTTCCTATCTCCCTGACAGAAGTCCTGCCTTTTAATTCTGCCTCAGTTTATTGGCCATCAATTTTTATTAATAGGTGATCTTTCTATCCAGAACATAAGAGATTATCCTTACAGGGTTGTTTGTTTTTGTTTTGTTTTGTTGGTGATTTTACAAAATATTTGATTATATCCATTCCTCTCCACAAACTTCCTACAGACCCACCTCACTTCTCTTTGCAAAAACACAAAAACAAAAACAAAAACTTCGCATCATCTATTTTTTTTTAATAAAACAAGTACAACTTTTGCAGACTGTATATTTTTGGCTGCATGGTCTTCCTGTGGAGTGTGATCGACTTAGATCACATCTTTAAGAAGCTGGCTGTCCCTTTCCCAACAGCATTAAATTACCAATAGCTACTGAGCTAGTGGTGATGCACACTGCCAACATCTACTTGTATACTGAGATTTTTTTTTTTTTAATCTGGCCTGAGATTGAGCAAGTCTAGTGCAGATTGTCACAACTGTTTTGAGTTCACATATTCAACTGCCCTGCTGGAACAGAGATCACTATTTGCCTGTTGTCATCCACAGTCCTCTCACAATATTTCTGTATTCCTTTTAATAATGATCCTTGATCCTTGAAAGGAGATATCATAAGATAAATGTACCATTTTGGAGTGAGTATTTTTTTATTTTTATCTTTCTTTTTATTAATTACAGTTTATTTGTTTTGTATCCCCCCTATAGTGACCTCCCTCATCCACTCCTGATCCCGCCCTCCCTCCCTCTTCCCCACCCATACCCTTCCCCCAGTCCACTGATAGGGGATGTCCTCCTCCCCTTCTCTGTGACCCTAATCTATCAGGTCTCATCAGGACTGGCTGTATTGTCTTCCTCTGTGGCCTGGTAAGGCTGCTTTCCCATCAGGAGAAGTCATCGAAGAACAGGTCAATCAGTTCCTATCAGAAACTACTTTTACTGGTTGTGGGTATCTGTAGACTTTTTTCCTACTGCAAAAAGGATTTCTATAGTGTTTGAGAGAACATTAATTTATAAATTTTAACAATAAATAATTAGGGTTTGATTTAATATTTTGTCTATTTAGCAATGCAATGGTATTACAACCTCCTCGCAAGATTTATGACCTGTCTAGCAACAGATTCTTGGCTCTGATAACAGTGCTAGGTATGGGTTTCAACTTGTGTATAGGCCTTCAATCTAATCCTAAAGTGTTTGGTTGCTGCCATGACATTTACGCCACTGTTGCACCAGTGGGCCTGTCTTACAGGCTGGTTTTTGTTACTTCTTTTCAGAATTCATAGCCTGGTAGGGTTGATGATTACTTTTTCCTCTAATGGGATGCACTGAACTATCCAGCACTACAAGAACTACGCAGTAGGAATAAAGCTTCCATTTGAATACCAGGATGAACCTTCTGTGATTGTTTGCTTAAATATACTAAATGGAAAGTGAAAACTAACATCACAGACATTTTTAAGTTTTATATATATATATATATATATATATGAAAATGTACGAAAATGTACTATTGTATAAGTTCCCACATATATATTATACACACAAATATGTACATGTATAAATATATATATTTATACCACAAGCAAATCATTAAAAATAAAAATACAGAGTCAGAAATTGCAGAAATTGACTATTACTTTTGTAGTGTTTAGACAGTAATTTACCATATATCATAAAATATTATAGGCTGTTGCTAGTTTTCTTTTTTTTTTGGAAACAAGTTTTTTAATAAACAAAGCAGCTTAACAAAACAGCTCTTTACAAGAAACACTGTAAAAACTACAATTTTTCAATTAGCTCAAACCATATGGCTTGGTTTTATTTAGTAAAACTAATAAAAATACCAAAATATTTTTTGTCTTTTTCCATAGGATTGAGACCAAGATCATCATCTAAAATGCCTGATAAACTTTAAACTTTTTATAGCCTTAAACATTTAAACAATTTTTAAAAAACCTGTTTTTGCAATATCAAAATAATAAAGTACCCTTTTTGTAGGAGAGAAGTCACAAAGCATAACCAAAACTAGAGGTCAAATTTTAAAAGTCAAAACTAGATTTTAAAGCCAGAATTTACCAGTGCAAACAATCCAATCTGTAAAACCAATACCAATTTAAACTGAGACTAACCACACCATGTGGCTATCTCAAGATGACTGACTCGGACTAATTACATTTCATACAGGAATCTCAAGATGGTGGCTACATTACAGTCCACGTGACAGTCTCAAGATGGCGGTGAGGCATCACATACCATATGGCAACATATATTATTTTTATTTTAAACATATGCTTTATAAACCTTATAAACACAAAGGCACATATAAGCATTTTAAACAAGAGTTTGAATTTAACCTCTAAACATACCCAATAACTCTAAATCTACAACCATGACCTACAGAGCATATTAACCATTTAAAATCAGTCAAAGACAAACATATGATGCCTATACATATATTTAAACAGACAAAACTGTTCTTACTCGATCTAAAACCAAATGGTGGGATTCCACATCCACCAACACTCACAGGTGGGATTCCTTATCTACCCCAGGGCCAGGGACTTTTCCTCTTGAGCCCCATAGCTTGTGACTCTCAAGTGTGTCCACTCAGTCTTGTACCACAGGTCCTAAAGACACCTGGAGGGCTTTCAGAACAGAAAATAGAAGGTAGAGGCAAACAAATACTTCACAGAGACACTAAGACAAAACACACTCACCAGCCGGCCATAAGCAGTCCGACAATTTTCACTCATCAGCGGCTAGACAGACAGAAACACAAAAACAAAACAGATCCACCAGCACTTCCTGTCTCGTGGGAGCGACCCACTTTCTAGGCCTATCAAACAGATTTGGGACCCCATGTCCCTCACAGTGCTATTGGGGAACACTGCCCCGCCGGGATCTGGGACGTCTCCCAAAATCCCCGTGCCCTCAGTCTACCAGCTCGTCAGCTGGTGTACCCTGACATGACCGATCCTTGGCCACTCACTGTGTACTACCTTGAGATCTCAAAAATACACAGAAGGACAGAACAGAGACACAGAACTTGGCCAAGACAAACGCGCTTACCCGGGCTTCCGATCCTCCGGCTCAGGAGTCCTGCGAGGTCTTGGGGATCTCAGAGAGCCCCCAAAGTATGTTGTGCCGGAATCATGATTCCCCAAAAGACCACCAGGAGCTGAGTCCATTGCAAATCACATGAGGATCTTTTTATTATAAATAATTACAAACTGCAGCTTGGGCTCACAGCTCCCACCACCGAAGCGGTGAAGAGCCGAGAGCCGCTAGTTTTCTTGATTACTGTCTGGAACAAAATTGTTTTATTATAATCTTAATGCTAATAAAAGATTCTAAAGGCTAATAAAAGACTAAAAATAAACTTTTTTATCTTTTGTTTTGGTTTTGGTATTTGTTCACTTTACAACCTTATTGTAGGCACTTGTCTCCTCTTCCTGGTTCCACCCTCTCTCCCTCTTTCTGGAATCCCTACTTTCCTACTTCTCAGGAAAGTCCCCCCCCCAACAACTCATCAACCCACCCAAACACATCAAGTCACATCAGGACTGAGGGCATCCTCCTCCACTGAGGCTCAGGCAAGGCAGCCCTGCCAGAGGGAAGTGATCAAAAGGCCAGCAACCAATACCATGGCAGAGACAGACCCCACTCCTATTAATAGGGAACCCACATGGAGACTAAGCTACCAATTTGCTACATATGTGTAGGGGGCATAAGTACAACCCATGCATGGTCTTTGATTGGTGCTTCAGTTTCTATGTGGCCAACTGGGCCCAGCTTAGTTGATTCTATTGATCATTTTCGTAGAGGTTTTGTCCCTTCCATGTCCCTCACCTTTTCGTAGACTCTCTGCACCTGTCTAATATTTCCCTGTGAGTCTCAGCATCTGTTTTGATTCACTGCTGGACTAAACCTCTCAGAGGATAATTATGCTAGGCTTCCATCATGTGTGTCTTTCTGGGTCTGGATTACCTCACTCAGGATGATTATACTCTAGTTCCACCCATTTGCCTGCCAATCTCATTTTTCTCTGTTTTTAATAGCAGAGTAGTATTTCTTTGTGTAAATGTACCACAATTTCTTCTCCATCTTTCAGTTGTAAGATATTTGTGTCGTTGCCAGTTTCTGGCTATTATGAATAAAGCTGATATAAAAATCGTTGAGCAAATGCCCTTGTTGTGTGGTGAGCATCTTTTGAGTATATGCAAACAATGGTATAGCTGGGTATTGAGGTAGAGCAATGGAGGAGTGTTCCCCTTTCTCCACATCCTCATAAGCATTAGCTGTCACTTGAGATTTTAAACTTAACCATTCTGATATGTGTAAGACTGAATCTCAGAATAATTTTTATTTTCATTTCCTTTATTTCTAAGGACATTGAGAATTTCTTTAAGTGTTTCTCAGCCATTCAAGATTCCTTTACTAAAATTCTGTATCCCATTTAAAAATTTTTATTTTTATTAATTACAGTTTATTCACTTTGTATCCCAGCTGTAGCCCCATTCCTTCACAATCCCACCCTCCCTTTTCTTCTAGTATGTCCCTCCCCCAATCCGATGATAGAGGAGGTCCTCCTCCCCTTCCATCTGACCCTAGTCTATTAGGTCTCATCAGGACTGGCTTCATTATCTTCCTCTGTGGACTGGTAAGGTTGCTCCCCCCTCAGGTGGAGATGATCAAAGAGCCAGCCACTGAGTTCATGTCATAGACAGTCCCTGTTCCTATAACTAGGGAACCCTCTTGGACATGGAACTGCAGGGGATCTAGGTTATCTCCATGCATGGTCCTTGTTTGGAGTATCAGTGTCACAAAAGAACCCTGTGCCCAGATTTTTGTTTTTGTTTTGTTTTGTTTTGTTTTGTTTTGTTTTTTGTTCTGTTGCTCTCCTTGTAGAGTTCCTGTCCCTCCAGGTCTGTCTATCTCCCCCTTCTTCATAAGAGTCCCTGCACTCTGCCCAAAATTTGGCTTTGATACCTTGCTGCTGTACCCATTTTTTTTAATTGAATTACTTGGTTTGTTGGTGTTTAATTTCCTGAGTTCTTTATTTATTTTAAATATTAGCCATTTGTCAAAGGTAGGGCTGGTGAAGATCTTTCCCCAAACTTTGGTCTGCCATTTGTTCTGTTGACAATGTCCTTTACCTTACAGAAGCTTTTTACTTTCATGAGGTCCTATTTATTAATTGTTGATCCGAGATACTGAGTTGTAGATGTTCATGAAGTTGTCTCTTGTTTAAGTTCAAAGCTTCTTCCCACGTTTTCTTCCAAAAATTTTATTATTTCTGGTTTTATGTCGAAGTCTTTGATCCACTTGGATCTGAGTTTTGTGCATGGTGATAAATGTGGATCAATTTGTATTTTTCTGCATGTAGACATACAATTAGACCAGCACTATTTGTTGAATGTGCTTTCTTTTTTCCATTTTAAAGTTTTGAATTCTTTAGGTGTGTGGGTTTATTTCTGCATCTTCAATTCAATTCTATTGATAAAACTTTGTTTTTATGCCAATACCATGCAGGTTTTAATTATTATTACTTTGTAGTACAACTTGAAATCAGGGATGGAGATAACTCCAGAAGAATTTGTATTGTACAGGATTGTTTTAGCTACCCTGTTTTATATTTTTCCATATGTAATTGAGAATTGCTTTTTCAAGGTCTGTAAAGAATAGGGTTGGAATTTTGATAGGAATTGCATTAAATACATCCATTGCTTTTGGTAAGACAGCCATCTTTTAAAAAATGTTTTATTAATTGCACTTTATTCACTTTGTATCCCCCCCCTGTAGCTCCCTCCCTCCTCCCCTCCCAACAATTCCCTTCCTCACCCTTCTCCACACATGTCCCTCCCAAGTCCACCAATAGGGAAGGTCTTTCTCCCCCTCCTTCTGATCCTAGTCTATTAGGTCTCATCAGGAGTGGTTGCATTGTCTTCCTCTGTGGCCTGGTAAAGCTGTTCCCCCCTCAGGGGGAGGTGATCAAAGAGCAGGCCAATCAGTTCATGTCAAAGACAGTCCTTGTTCCCATTACCCTGGAACCCACTTGGAGGCTGAAATGCCATGGGTTACATCTGTGCAGGGGTTCTAGGTTATCTCAATATATGCTACTTGTTTGGATTATCAGTCTCAGGGAAGACCCCTGTTCTCACATTTTTTGGTTCTGTTATTCTCCTTGTGGAGCTTCAAGACAGCCATCTTTACAATGTAAATCTTACTGATCCATGAGCCTTGAAGTACTTGTCACACGGGTCTTTCAGTTGCTGTTACACCAATATATTTTATGTGATTTGTGGCTATTGTGAAGGGTGCTGTTTCCCTAAATTCTTTCACAACCTGTTTATCATTTGTACAAAGAGAACTACTGATTTTCTTGAGTTAAATTTGTATCCAGCTGCTTTGCTGAAAGCATTCATTATTTGAAGGTGTTCTCTGATAGAATTTTGGGAGTCACTTATGCAGACTATCATATCTGTGTAGAGGATGCTTTGACTTCTTTTTTGCAAATTGTATCCCCTTGATCTACATTAGTTTCCTTAGTGCATGTTCTAGGACTCCAGGTACTATGTTTAATAGGTAAAGGGAGGGTGGACAGTCTTGTCTTTTCCTTGATTTTAGTGGAATTGCTTAAAGTTTTCTCTGTTTAATTTGATGTAGACTATCTGCCTGCTGCATATTGACTTTACTATATTTCGATATAGGTTTTGTATTTCTGACCTCTGCAACATTTACCATGAAGGGATATTGGATTTTGACCAATATTTTCTAAATATCTAATGAGATGAGCATGTGTGTTTTTTCCCTTTCAGTTTGTTTATATGGTGAATTACATTGATGGATTTGTATATGTCCATCCCTGGGATGAAGCCTACTTGATCATGGTAGATGATGTTTTTGATGTGGTCCTGGATTCAGTCTGGTATTTTTTTTAATTTTTTAATATAAATTACAGGTTGTTCACTTCGCATCCCAGCTGTAGCCCCCTCCCTCATCCCCTCTCAATCCTGCCCTCCCTCATTTCCTCCCATGCCCATCCCCAAGTCCACTGGTAGGGGAGATCCTTCCATCTGACCCTAGCCAATCAGGTCTCATCAGGACTGGCTTCATTGTCTTCCTCTGTGACCTGGTAAGACTGTTCCCTCCTCAGGGGGAGGTGAACAAAGAGCCAGCCGTTGAGTTTATGTCAGAGACAGTACCTGTTCCCCTTACTAGGGACCACACTTGGAGACTGAGCTGCCTTAGGCTACATCTGTGTGGGAATTCTGGGTCATTACCATGCATGGGCTGTGGTTCTAGTATCAGTCTCAGAAAAGAACCCTTTGCCCAGAATTTTTGTTTCTGTTACTTCCTTTGTAGAGCTCCTGGCCCCTCCAAGTCTTTTTATCTCCCCATTCTTTCATAAGTATCCCTGCAATCTGCCCAAAGTTTGGTAATGAGTCTCAGCATCTGCTTTGATACACTGCTGGGTAGAATATTTCAAAGGCCTTCTGTGGTAGACTCCTGTCTTATTCCCTGTTTTCTCCCTCTCCCAATGTCTGTCCCTTTCTAAGTGAGGATTGATGATCTTACCCAGGGTCTTTCTTCTTGCTTAGCTTCTTTAGGTGTACAGATTTTAATATGTTTGCCCTATATTACAGGTCTAATATCCACCTATAAATGAGTATATACAATGTTTGTCTTTCTGCTTCTGGGATATGTCACTCAGGATGATCTTTTCTAGATCCTATCATTTGCCTACAAATTTCATGATCTCCTTGTTTTTACTTACTGAGTAGTATTCCACTGTGTAAAAGTACCACAATTTCTGTATCCAGTAATCAACTGAGGGATATCAGGTTATTTCCAGGTTCTGGCTATTACAAATAAAGCTGCTATGAACATAGTTGAGCAAATGTCCTTGTTGTGTACTTGAACATCTTTTGGATATATGCCTAGGAGTGGTATAGCTGGATTTTGAGGAATCACTATTCCTAATTGTCTAAGAAAGCGCCAAATTGATTTTCAGAGGAGTTGTACAAGTTTGCATTCCCATCAGCAATGGAGAAGAGTTCCCATTTCTCCACAACCTCTCCAGCATGTGTTGTCACTTGAGTTTTTGATCTTAACCATTCTGATGGGTGTAAAGTGAAATCTCAGTGTAAATCTGGGTGTAAGGTGGCATCTCCCTAATGGCTAAGGACGTTGAACATTTCTTTAAGTTTTTTTTCTGCCATTCTACAATCCTTTACAGAGAATTTTTAGTTAAGTTCCATACCCCATTTTTTAATTCGATTAATTGATTTGTTGCTTTTTAACTTCTTGAGTTCTTTATATATACTGGATATTAGCCCTCTGTCAGATACAGGGGTGGTGAAGATCCTTTCTCAGTCTATAGACTGTCGTTTTGTTTTGATGACAGTGGCTTTTGCTTTACAGAAGCTTTTCAATTTCATGAGATCAAATTTATTTATTGTTGATATTAGAGCCTGTTCTCTTGTTGTTCTGCTCATGAAGTAGTCTCCTGTGCTGATGAGTTTTAGGGTCTTCCCCACTTTTTCTTCTAACTGATTTAATGTGTCTGGTGTTATGGTGAGGTCTTTGATCCACTTGGACTTTATTTTTGTGCAGGGTGGTAAATATGAATCTATTTTCATTTTCTGCATATAGACATCCAGATGGCCCAGCGTGATTTGTTGAAGATGCTGTCTTTTTTCCATTGAATGGATTTGGCTTCTTTTTAAAAAATGAAGTTTCTATAGGTGTATGGGTTTATTTCTGGGTCTTCCATTTGGTTCCATTGATCCACTCTTCTGTTTCTATACCAGTACCATGCAGTTTTTATAACTGCTGCTCTGTAGTACAACTTGAGATCAGGGATGGAGATGCCTCCAGATGACCTATTGTTGTTCAGGATCTCTTTGAAAATTCTGGGTTTTTTTGTTTCTCCATATGAAGTTGAGATTTTTTTTTCAAGGTCTGTAAAGAATTGTGTTGTTATTTTGATGAAAATTTAGTTAAATCTATAGATTGCTTTTGGCAGGATTTTCATTTTTACTATGTTAATCCAACCAAGCCATGAGCATGGGAGATCTTTCCATATTCTGGTATCTTCTTCAATTTCTTTTTTCAGAGACTTGATTTTTTTTCTCAAACAGATCTTTCACTTCTGTGGTTGGAGTCACGCCAAGGTACTTTATGTTATCAGTGGCTATTGTGAAGGGTGTTGTTTCCCTAATTTCATTCTCGGGCCTTTCATATTTATTGTGAAGGAGGGCTTCTGATTTTTTTTGAGTTGATTTTGTATCCAGCCACTTTGTTGAAGGTGTTTATCAGTTGAAGGAGTTCTCTGGTTGAAATTTTAGGGTCGCTCATGTATACTATCACATCATCTGCAAATAAGGATACTTTGACCTCTTCCTTTCCAATTTGTATCCCCTTCATTTCCTTTAGTTGTCTTATTGTTCTTGCTAGGACTTCAAGTACTATGTTGAAGAGATATGGAGACAATGGGCAGCCTTGCCTTGTCCCTGATTTCAGTAGGATTGATTTAAGTTTCTTTCCATTGAGTTTGATGTTGGCTATAGGCTTTCTGTATATTGCCTTTATTATGTTTAGGTATGTGCCTTGTATCCCTGATCTCTCCAAGATTTTAATCATGAACGGATGTTGGTAATTATCGAAAGCTTTTTTGGCATCTAAGGAAATGATCATGTGGTTTTTCTCTTGTTGTTTGTTTATATGGTGGATCACATTGATGGATTTGCGTATATTGAACCACCCCTGCATGCCTGGGATGAACCCTACTCGGTCATGGTGTATGATATCTTTGAAGTGTTCTTGGATTCAGTTTGCAAGTATTTTATTGAGTATTTTGCATCAATGTTCATAAGAGATATAGGTCTGAAGTTCTCTTTGTTTGTTGGGTCTTTGTGTGGTTTAGGTATCAAGGTGACTGTGGCTTCATAGAATGAGTTTGGTAATATTCCTACTGTTTCTATTTTGTGGAACACTTTATAGAGAATTGGTGTTAGGACTTCTTTGAAGGTCTGGTAGAATTCTGCACTAATCCATCCGGCCCAGGGCTTTTTTTTTTTTTGGAAGAGAGACTGTTGATGACTTCTTCTATTTCTTTGAGGGATATAGGTCTGTTCAATTTTTCTACCTGATCTTGACTTAATTTAGTTAGATGGAATCTCTCAAGAAAATTGTCCATTTCTTTTAGATTTGCAAGTTTTGTGGCATATAGGCTGTTGTAGTAAGACGTAATGATTGTTTGGATTTCTTCAGTATCTATAGTTAAGTCCTCCTTTTCATTTCTGATTTTGCTGATTTGGATTGTTTCTCTCTGCCTTTTTGTTAGTTTGGCTAAAGGCTTGTCTATGTGGTTGATTTTCTCAAAGAACCAGCTCTTGGTTTCATTGATTCTTTGAATATTTTTATTTGTTTCTCCTTGATTGATTTCAGCCCTAAATTTGATTATTTCCAGCTGTCTGCTCCTCCTGGGCATATCTGCTTCTTTTTTTCTAGGGCTTTCAGTTGGGCCATTAAGTTGCTTGTATGAGATGTTTCAAATTTCTTCTTGAAGGCACTTAGTGCTATGAACTTTCCTCTTAGCACTGCCTTCATTGTGTCCCATAAGTTTGGGTATGTTGTACTTTCATTTTTATTGAATTCTAGGAAGTCTTTAATTTCTTTCTTTATTTCTTCCCTCACCTGGCTGTCCTTGAGTAGTAAGTTGTTCAGTTTCCATATATGTGCAGGCCTTTTGCTGTTTCTGTTGTTGCTGAGGTCCAGCTTTAGACCATGATGGTCAGATAGGATACAAGGGATTATTTCAATCTTCCTGTATCTGCTGAGGCTTGCTTTGTGAGCAACTATATGGTCTATTTTGGAGAAGGTTCCATGAGGTGCTGAAAAGAATGTATACTCTTTTGAGTTTGGGTGAAAAGTTCTGTAGACAACTGTTAGGTCCATTTGATTTAGTGCCTCTGTAAGTGCCCGTGTTTCCCTGTTTTGCTTCTGACCGGAAGATCTGTCCCTTGGTGAGAGTGGAGTATTAAAGTCTCCCAGTATTAAGGTTTTGGGATCAATGTGAGATTTCAGCTTTAATAATGTTTTATTTAAAAATGTAGGTGGTCTTGTATTTGGGGCATAGATGTTCAAAATTGTGATGTCCTCTTTTTGGAATTTTCCTTTGATGAGAAGGAAGTGCCCCTCCTCATATTGTTTGATTAGTTTTGGTCAAAAGTCTATTTTATTAGATACTAGGATCGCTCCCCCAGCTTGTTTTTTAAGTCCATTTGCTTGAAACACATTTTTCCAGTCCTTTACTCTGAGGTAGTGTTTATCTTCATTGCATAGGTGTGTTTCTTGAATGCAGCAGAATGTTGGATTCTGTTTTTGCAACCATTCTGTTAGTCTGTGTCTTTATTTTTTTTGGAGAATTGAGTTTATTGATGTTGATAGATAATAGTGACCAATGACTGTTAGATTCTTTTATTGTGGAATTGGTGGTCTTACTATGATTTATTCCTTTTTTTCCTCTTTTAATTTTTATTGTGAGATTATCTGTATCCTAAACTTTCTTTGGTGTAGTTGTTTTCGTTGGATTGGAGTTTTTCTTCTGGTATCTTCTATAGGGTTGGGTTGCTGTGTAGATATTGCTTAAATTTTGTTTTGTCATGGAATATTTTGTTTTCTCCTTCTATGTTGATTGAAAGCTTTGCTGGGTATAGTAGTCTGGGTTACCATCTGTGTTCCCTTAAAGTCTGCATGACCTCTGCCCAGGCCCTTCTGGTTTTCATAGTTTCTGATGAGAAGTCTGGTGTGATTCTGATAAGTCTACCTGCATATGTTACTTGACCTTTTTCCTTTGCTGCCTTTAATATTTTTTCTTTGTTTTGTAGGTTCAGTGTTTTGACTATGATGTGTCGACAGGTATTGCATTTCTGGTCTAGTCTATTTGGTGTTCTGTAGGCTTCTTGTATGTTTATGGATATCTCATTCTTTGAGTTAGGGAAATTTTCTTCTATGATTTTCTTAAAAATATTTTCTGGTCCTTGGAGCCTGGAGTCTTCTTTTTCATCTCTTCCTATCATTCTTAGATTTCGTCTTTTCATGGTGTCCTTGATTTCTTGAATGTTTTGTGTTTGGGACTTTTCTCATTTTATTTTTTCTTTGAGTGAGGAATTAGTTTCAGCAAGTGTATCTTCAGCTCCTGAGATTCTCTCTTCCATCTCTTGTATTCTATTGGTGATGCTTATCTTTTTGGTTCCTGATCTTTTCTCTAAGTTCTCCAGTTCCAGGTTTTTCTGTTTGTGTTTTCTTTATAGATTCTAATTCTGTTTTCATGCTTTGCACCATTTCCTTCATCTGATTGAAGGTAGCTCCTATTTTTGTATTTGTTTCTTCTCTGTATGTTTCTAATTGTTCTTCTACATGGGCCATTATATACTTTTGAATTTCTTTGAGAGCTCTGTTCATTTCCTCCTTTTGTTCCTGGAGTAAGTAGAGAATAATAGCTTTAAATTCATTTTCCTGTGTTTTTGTTGAATTAAAATATCCATTGATTTTCCGTGTAGCTGGTGGGACAATGGTGTCCTGATTTTTGTTGGGTGAGTTCTTATGTCATCCTTTGGCTATTGCTTATATATAATCTTCACTGCTTCTTCTTTTAGTCTGAACTTCGGACTGGAACAGTCTTACTCTGGTGTCTGTAGAATTCTTCAGGAAGTTCAGTGAAGTCCACTGTTTTGAGAGTGTGTGTTGTTGCTTCAGTTGTACCTGAGGGGGAAAAAGCACAAGCGTGTGTGTGTGTGTGTGTGTGTGTGTGTGTGTGTGTGTGCAGGGATGCAGGTGCAGGGATGTTTATCTTGAAGGGGAGTGCTAGAGTGTGTAGCTGCTTGGGATATATGTATTTGGAGCAAGCACAGGAGGGGTGTGGATGCTAGTGCAGTTAGCAGGTGTAGATTGCAGGCATAAGCATCTGTACAGGTTTCCTGAATACCTGGTGGTCTACAGTCTGTGGCGGGGTCAGCAGGCTGGACTCTGAGGTCTGCAGCTAATGCTGCAGGCATGACGAGTACTTTGTTGTGGGCTCTTTGAGCCCACCCCTGAGTTCTGTGTTGGAAGGTGTGAACCCAGCAGGCTTCACTCTGCTCCCTGAATTGGGAAGTGCTATCTGCTTCCTCAGCTGCTACCCCCTGAGACAAGGCTGTGGGAAAATGCCAGAGATCTGTGCTTGGAGCATGCAGCACTGTGCTCCTTGCAAGTTGTTGTGTGTACTGCTGGCTGCCTCCTATGCTTCAATGCTGGTTGGGGTACCTCTGCTACTGTGCTACTGTCTTCCTGCTGGCTGTGGTATCTCCCCTGCTTCCTTTGTTGCAGGCTTGGCTATGTCCACCACAGACTTGGCTACCTCCGCTGCTGCTTCCACCCGTTACAGGGAAGTGCCCGGAAATCAATTCCTGAGAAGTCCACGGAGATATCCACGGTTTACCTGTGTCCTATTGGACTCAGATCAGGTTTTGTCCCCCTTCTTTCTGGGCTTCTCAAGCCCCTCGACTCACCAATTCGGAATTTCGGCTCCTCTGAGTATGATGCATGCTGGTCGCCGCCATCTTGGATTCCTGTTTGTCTTCTTTTAATTTTTTTATTGTAAAGTTATCTATAGCCTGTGTTTTCTTGGGTGTGTTTCATTTTGTTGGATTGGAGTTTTCCTTCTAGTATCTTCTGTAGGCTGGTTTGCTATGTAGATATTAAGTTTAGTTTAGTCATGGAATATTTTGTTTTCTCCATCCACGTTAATTGAATGCTTTGCTGGGTGTAGTAGTCTGGGTTGGCATCTGTAGTCTCTTAGAGTCTGCATGACATCTGCCCAAGCTCTTATGGCTTTCTTAGTTTCTGTTGAGAAGTCTGGTGTGATTCTGATAGTCTTTCTTTTTGTTACTTGGTCTTTTTCCCTTGCTGCTCTTAATAGTTTTTCTTTGTTCTGTAGATTTAGTGTTTCGATTATTATGTGACATGAGGAGTTTCTTTTCTGGTCTAGCTTTTTTGGTGTTCTCTAGGCCTCTTGTGTGTTTTTGGTTATCTCTTTCTTTAAGTTGGGAATTTTTTCTGCTATGATTTTCTTGAAAATATTTTCCCGACCTTGGAGCCTCAAATCTTCTTTTTTGTCCATTTTTATTATTCTTATATTTCTTCTTTTCATTGTGTCCTTGATTTCTTGGATGTTTTGTGTTTGGAACTTTTCAGATTTTACCTTTTTTTGAGATATGTATCAATTTCTGCAAGGGTATCTTGAGCACCTGAAGTTTTCTCTTCCATCTCTTATATTCTATTGGTGATGGTTACCTTTGCAGTTCCAGATCTTTTCTCTAAGTTGTCCAGATCCAGGGCTTTCTCAGTTTTTGTTGTCTTTATTGATTCTAATTCTGTTTTCATTTCTTGCACCATTTCCTTCATCTGTTTGAATGATTGCTGTGTCTCTATGATGACCTCTATTTTTTATTTGTTTTTTCTTTATGTGCCTCTTTTTTGTGTGGCTACCTTTGCCTGTATTTCTTTAAGAGCTTTGCTTGTTCCCTCTTTATGTGCCTCTAATAACTCAATAAGCGTGGCTTTAAAATCATTTTCTTCTGTTTCTAATTGTTTAATATAGCAACTGTTTGTGGATGTTGCTGGTGAAACCATGATTTTTGTTGGATGTGTTCTTATGCCAACCTCTAGGTATCTGTTTCTCAGTAACCTTTGCTGTTTATTCCTGGAATCTGTACTTCAGACTGGGTCTGTCTGTCTCTGATATCTTGGAGTATTCTTCAGGAAGATGAGAGAGGTCCATTGGTTTTGAGACTAAATTTTTTTTCAGCTGTAGCTAAGGGAGAACGGTCATAGGCACATATGTGCAAAGGAGGGAGTGTGTATGGAAGTGTGCCTTGAGGGATAAGGTGCTAGAGAGTATAGATGCCTTGTGGGTGGGGCTGGAGGAGGTGCTGGTGCTGTTCCTGAGCTCAATGTACATGTATAGATGCCCTGAATACCTCAGTGGCCTACAGGCCTGTTGTACTATCCTCTTGGTATTCAGATCTGTCTGGGCTGAATTGTTTGCCTGGACTCCACTGGTAGGCCTACATAACAGGGTCTTCAATGCTGCGAACACTGCCTCTAGGAACCCTATGTTGCCCATAGTAGGGGTGTGGGTGGGATGGATCTGATGTCTGCCTGTTATTGTAGAAACACCTGGGATTTGGGGCTTTGCATGCAATCATTTGAAGACGCACTCACTAGCTTGTGGGCCTTATTGGAAAGCACAGGGCTTTTCCCTATTCTCTACTCTCAGATTTGGGCTCGCAGGGGCAAATGAGAGTATAGGAGATACATCAGCTCAGTGGTGTCCACTGTTTGCCAGCCTGGCAGGGAGACTGGTACTTGGGACAGCTGCCTCTCCTGTCTCAGTCACAGAGCATGGAGGATCCTGCTTGGGCTAGTCACAGCCTCAGACCTGGGAAGCCAGTACAGCAGCCTGCCACAGTCACTAACTTGTGATGCCCTTTCAGCTACCTGAGGCAGTCACTGACTCAGGAGGCCCTTACTGCCACCACTTCTGGTATTTCAGTGACTGAGCACAGAGGTTCCTGCTTGAGGCAACCACTGAGGCTTCTGCTGAGCAAGGAGGCCTATGTTTAGGGCAACGGGGTATGCATGGCTGTTGAATATTCACCACTCTCAGTCGCTGGAGACAGCTACAGGTGACCTGGATCCAAACTGGCCCAGCTCTTGCCCAGGAAGCCTCAGTGTCGGTGGATGGCTTCAGCTGCCCCTCCGCCCCTCAGATATGGTAAGGGCTTGTTGCCACCATCTTGGACTCTCCCAGTTTGTGGTATTTTATTATTTTTCCATAAACATTTATAAGGGAAATTCTTTTGAAATTTTCTCTTCTGGTTGATTATATGTATAATTTAGGTATCAAAGTGACTGCAGCTTAATAGAATGAGTTTGGCAATATTCCTTCAGTATCTATGTCATGGAACAGTTTGAAGAGTAATGGTATTATCTCTTTTAAAAGATGATTTCCTTCCAGAAATCATTTGATAAAGGGCTTTTTGGGGGGTAGATTTTAATGACCGCTTCTATTTTCTTAGGGGTTTTGGGGTTTCCTTACATTGTTAACTTTATCTTGGTTTAACACTGGTGAATGGACTATATCAAGAAAATCAATTACATTAATATTTTCCAGTTTTGTTGAGTTTAGGCTTTTGAAATAAGACATAATTATTATTTTGATTTCCTTAGTGTCTGTTCCTATGGCCTCCACTTCATTTCAGATTTTGTTAATTTGGATACTTTTTCTGTGCTTATTAGTTAGTTTGGCTAAGCATTTGTCTATCTTGTTGATTTTATCAAAGAACCAGTTTTAGTTTCATTGATTCTTTGTATTGTTCTCTTTGTTTCTAAGTTATTGATTTCTGCCCTGAGTTTGATTATTTCCTGCTATCTACTCCTCTTGGGCAATTTGCTTCTTTTTCTTCTAGGGCTTTTAGGTTTTTAATTGCTAGTATGAAAACTCTCCAATTTCTTTATGAAAAAATACTTAGTGCTTTGAACTTTCTTCTTAGCATTGCTTTCACTGTGTCCCAAAAGTTTGAGAATATTTTGCCTTCGTTTTCATTAAATTCTAGAAATACTTTCATTTCTTTATTTCTTACCTGACTCATTGTTCATTGAGAGTTTTTCAGTTTCCATAAGTTGGTAGGCTTTCTGTTACTGATGAGTTCCAGCTTTAATCCATTGTGGTCTAATAAGATACAAGGTGTAATTTCAACCTTCTTTTATCTGTTGAGGCTTGCTTTGTGTCCAAGTATATGGTTAACTTTGGAGATTGTTCCCTGTGGTACTGAGAAGATATACTTCTTTGTGTTTGGGTAAAATACTCCATAGATAACTGCTAAGACTATTTGATTCATAACATCGCTTAGTTACATTATTTCTCTGTTTAGCTTTCCAATAGTGAGAGTACAGTGTTGAATTTTCCACTATTAATCTGTAGTGCTCAATGTGTGATTTAAGCTTTAACATTTATTATTATTATTATTATTATTATTATTATTATTATTTTATTACCATTTATTTACTTTGTATCCCAGTTGTAGTCTCCTCCTTCATCTCTTCCTGGTCCCACCTTTCCCTGCCTCTTCCTCCCCTATCCCTTCCCCTAATCCATGGATAGGGATACTCTTCCCCTACTGTCTGACCCTAGCCTATCAAGTCCCATCAAGACTGCCTGGATCTTCTTCTTCTGTGGGCTGGCTTGGTTGTACCACCAGGGAGAAGTCATCAAGGAGCAGGCAATAGAGTTCATGTCAGAGACTGTTTCTTATCCCCTTATAGGAAACCCACATGGAGACTGAGCTGCCCATGGGCTACATCTGAGCAGGGGATCTAGGTCCTCTCTATGCATGGTCTTTGGTTGATGTATCAGTCTTTGCAGTGCCCCCTTGGCCCACCTTTTTTGGCTTTGTTGGTCTCCTTGGGCTCCTGTCCCTCAGGGTCCTTCTATATCCGTCTTCTTACATAAGAATCCCTGCTTTCTGTCCAAAGTTTGGCTGTGAGTCTCTGCATCTGCTTCGATCCCCTGTTGTGTGGAGTCTTTTAGAGGACATCTGTTCTCTCTCTTCAATCACTTCAGGTATCTATTCTATTTACCCTTCTGAATGAGAAGTAAGCATCCTTTCTAGGATCCTACGTGTTATTTAGCTTCTTTAGGTCAGTGGATTTCAGTATCTTCTACAAAGGAGCCAATCATTAGTGAGCAGAATTTATAGCACACATATTACTATTGAAGGGTTTTCTGTCATTGTCCCAATATTTATTTAAATACATTTTTTTATGCAGAATGAGGCTGGAGCACATTGGATGAGAGCATGCTGAACACTGGCATGCAAGAAGTGTTGGATGTGGTGCCTTGCACTAAAGAGAAAAGAAGTAGACTTTCTTATTCTCCAAATGCCAGCATTGTCTCTGAAAATTCATGGAGATTTTTAGTAAGTAGCATTGAGATGAATGCCAAAAAAAATCTAAGTTAGTCTCCACCTGTATGTTCTGTGTCAAAATACCATTAACAACTACTGAAATGCCAGCAGTTTTACTTCGATTTGTATAAATTTATATCCAATCAAGTTGAACAGCATATTGTGTTTGCATGAGTAATATCACTGTAAATTTTACATATTCTTTAAGGGATATAAAGGTTAAAATGGACACAGATATTGTGGACTTGGAAAGGGGCAGGGAGGGAATAGGGAGGGAGGATGGGATTGGGAGGGAATGAGGGAGCAGGATACAGCTGGTATATAAAGTTAATAAACTGTAACTAATATTTAAAAATAAAAGAAAAAAAGAAAAAAGCTAAGCAAAAGCATCTTGCATATGTTGAAATGCATCTGTAATTGCACACAGAGTAAATGATGTAGATTCTAATTCAATCTAATTAAAGTTTGTAATTTTCAGTGGAAAATTGTGTGGGCAGCTTTAATTATAAGCAGCCATGGTTAGGGTAATGACTAAGTCATTTTTAAAATTATATATATGTACAAATTAGAACAAGGAGGAAAACTTTTTATCATTTGAATAGCTAGAAAGTCTCTTGTGATACTAACTGGACAGGACAATTAATCTGAGGCTGTATAAGTCTCCTAGGATAACTTCCAATGAGGCAGAGGATTAACTATTTTCTAAATTGTAAAAAAACAAGTATAAGCATTTTAATGGTTTCTGCTCATGACTTGTGAACATGTTCAGCTTTATTTACCGTAAAGCAGCTATTGAAATAATTACTGTGGCTCTCAGCATGGGAAATTGCTGACAACAGTATAATTTCATGAAGCTGATGGCATGTGAAGTTTGACCAGAAAACCAGGTAGCAAATTTAACATTAATTTTCTAGGGAGAGATGATTGGAAATCAAGGAAAAGTGCAGGAATATCTTCACAAATGTCCTGACAGCTGATCATTTTGCCCATGTGAAGCGCTATCTTGGCCTAATAATTAAAATTTCAACTTTATTTTCCTTCAGATGTACTCTTTGTGCATGCTTTTCCTAAATAAGTGACTTAAATATAGCCCACTTTGATTCAGAGCAAGGGGAAAGTTGTTAAAGCTGTTTATGTTTATTGGACTGGGAAGTATAATTACTTTAGAATCCAATTTGCATCCTTCAACTGTATCATTAGGCTCAAACTCCAACATTTTGCAAATACCATTTTTTAATGAAATAAATTGTTTTTAAAATTAAAAAGCCATTTTCTTCAAACAAGAACCTCATATAAATTACGAAATCATTTTGCTATTTCCTTTTTAATTTTTATATAGTCTTTAATCAAAGAAAGCCATCTAGTGAAATATCTGTTAAAATTAGGAATGTGTTTTAAAAGCCTTTGCTAATGAAATTATTTGAAAATCTTGAATATTATTGTGGAGAAATAATCCCCAGGAAATTAGAGGAATATACACAAGCTCTTTTGAAATGTTTTTATATAGATGAAGAAGAAAGCTAGTCTGCACCTCTCTACATCCAAAGAAAAGTTTTAATTTTTCTGATTATAGATGTGCCAATATTTAGACAGCTACACCATTCCGGATTTATTCGTTAGAGCTAACAACTCTCAGACTTCCAACTTCCCATTTGGCATGAATAATATTCAGCTAATTGTGTAGTGACCGTGTCTATGCTAAATTTCAATTTACATGTCCTCCTTTTCTTTCTTTCGTTCTTTCTTTCTTTCTTTCTTTCTTTCTTTCTTTCTTTCTTTCTTTCTTTCTTTCTTTCTTTCTTTCTTTCTCTTTCTTTCTTTCTTTCTTTCTTTCTTTCTTTCTTTCTTTCTTTCTTTCTTTCTTTTTCCTCTTTCCTTCCTTCTTTCTTTCATTTTCTTTCTTTA
>CM053763.1:16145688-16165726 GCA_028658305.1 Pachyuromys duprasi
TTCTTGATGTATGCAAATGTATGCGTTAGCATCTTTCAGATATATACCCAGGAGTGGTATAGATGGATCTTGAAGTAGCACTATTTCTAGTTTTCTGAGAAAGCACAAAATTGATTTCCAAAGTAATTGTACAGCTTTACAATCCTATCAGCAATGGAGGAGGGTTCCCCTTTTTCTACAACCTCTCCAGCATGAGTCATCCCTTGTGTGTGTGTGTGTGTGTGTGTGTGTGTGTGTTTAATTTAATTTTATTTTAACCACTCTGATGGGTGTGAGGTAGAATCTCAGGGTCATTCTGATTTGTATTCCTTGGATGACTAAGGCCATTGAGCATTTCTTTTAGTGTTTTTCTGCCATTCAATATTACTCTGTTGAAAACTCACTATACCTCATTTTTAAATTGGATTACTTGTTTTTTTATTCATATATTTTTAAATGTAATTTATTTATTTTTATATCAATCACAGGTTAGGTACTTTGCATCCCAGGCATAGCCCCCTTCCTCATTCCCTCCCACTCTCCCCATCCCTCCCTCATCTCTTCCCTGCCCCCTCCAAGTCCACCAACGGGGGAGGACCTCCTCCCCTTCCATCCAACCCCAGATCATCTTGTCATTTGTTAGTGTTTAACTTCTTGAGTTCTTTATACACTCTGGATATCACCCCTCTGTCAGATATAGGGTTGGTGAAGATCCTTTCCCAGTCTGTAGGCTATCTTTTTGTTCTGTTGACAGTGTCCTTTGCTTTAGAGAAGATTTTCAGTCTCGTGAGGCCCCAGTTACTGATTGTTGATCTTAGAGTTTGTGTTGTTGGTGTTCTGTTCAGGAAATTGTCTTTTGTGCCAATAACATCAAGGCTCTTCCCTACTTTTTCTTCTGCCTGTTTTTATGTTGAGGTTTTTGATCCACTGGACTTTACTTTTATGCCCCACTTCTCTTACTTCATTTTTTCATCTTACTTTATCTATAGTCAATGTGATTAAAGCATCAGTCATCTTCAAAACCAACACATAACATGATTTCTATACTCTTTCCCTATGAATACTCTTTGTTATCTATATGTATTTTGAGTATGTCAAAGGACTTCAGTTCCTCTCTAGCCCTTAACTACTGACTGCACTAAGACTTTGCCAAGATTCTAATTCCACATGGATAATTTCAAATGCTGGTAAAATCAACACTACAATCTCAAAAAGTGTACTCTAAGAAATACTATCATTTTTCATTGGCCACATTCCATTTGTTACAAAACAAGTCAGTGTGTTGAGATTAGCTTCATGAAGTCTTGATTACCAGGAACATGACTACCAAGCCATGGGAACCATTAATGATTGTTTAACAAGTTGGTTAGGACAATATGTTGTTTTTTTATAAAGCTGCTTTATAAAGTACATTCTATTAGTCAATTTTCCCTAAAGAAGTGGTTCTTAACCTTCCTAATGCTACCGCCTTTTAATATATTTCCTCATGTTATGGTGATCCCATCCATAAAGTTATTTTTATTCCTACTTCATAGCTGTAAGTTTGTTATTATTATGAATTGTAAGATAAATATCTGATATGCATGATATCTGATATATGACCCTGATGAAAAGGTTGTTTGACCATTCAAAGGGATCGTGGCTCACATGTTCAGAACTGTTGCTTTAAAGAAACATAACAAAAACTAATACATGGGATTTCTTTTAGACTGACTTACAGGCCATGAATTCAGTCCACCAATGACTGTCTCACAATGTAAAAGCCAAGACTACAGTAGTTGTTCATTCCATGAACTGAATGTGTCAGTAGACTCAATCTGGTGCTGGAGTCCCAAAGGTCATGGGTCTAATTTGAAATTCTGAATACATAGGAATTAAGGAATGTGTCAGCAACAGAAATGAAGAAGTTGCCATTAAGAGTTAGGATAAGAAGACCAAAAGCAAAAGCTCATTTCTTCTATGTCCTTAAACATGATATTCCACCAGAAGGTGTAGCCCAGATCTATGCTGAATATTACCATTCAAATAACCCAATCATGAAAATCCCTCTATGTTGTATTCAGCTGCTTGAATGTAATCAAGTTGACAACCAAGATTAGCCATCACACTGTTATAAAAAACAATATTCTTTCCTCTTGATATAAAAACCAGTGTATATAATTGTCTTTCTAATTTTGGGGGTAAAATGAACAATCATTTACTGGGTGATCATTTGTTTTCAAGTTGGCTGTGAAATCCTGCTGCCATCTGCTATGAATTAAAATGAAATTTTTTGAACTATTTCTATAAAAGAAAACGTTTGGTAACATATATTTACAGCCTAGAAACAGAAAATGTATTTAAAAAGAGAAACATAGTCCTAAATGAACCAGATTTGGGGGAGGGTGCAGATGATGTATTATTCATGAAACATTTCTTAATTTCCAATATTGAGTAGCAGTATGGTCACATTGGAAGACAATCAGCAGAAGCCACAACCCTAGAGTTCTCTACCAATATCTCAAAACAAACTTCTGATGATTAGATATACTTCCTGACTTAAACACAGAATGCTTAATTTGCACAATGGCTGGAAAGATCTTGAGCATTGATTGGTTTTTCTTCCACAATCAATCAATGAGGCCTATCTCCAGTTCAATTACATCCATTTTTTTTCTCAAGATTGTTAAGTGTTCTGGAAAGCTGAATCGAACTTTCCATCAAAAAGTATTATTTTCTGGGCTGGAGAGATGGCATAGCTGTTAAGTACACTTGCCATTCTTTCAGAGGACTTACATTTACAGAACCCATGTAGAGCTACTCATAACAGTCTAAAACTCCAGCTCCAAGGGATCCTTCACCTTCTTCTGGCATCTACCAGTATACAGACACACACACACATAGATACAAACACACACACACACACACACACACACACACACACACAGAGAGAGAGAGAGAGAGAGAGAGAGAGAGAGAGAGAGAGAGAGGAGAGTTTGGAGAAGGAGAGAGAGGGAAAGAGAGAAGAGTATGGAGAGGGAGAGACAGAGAAACAAAGAAATGCATAATTCTTTTTATAAAAGAATTATAAGTTTCATTCTGATAGTTCATTTTATTAGTATAGTCCTAGTTGTTTTTTATTACTACTGCACTACTATAAAATAGAGAAAAATAAATGCATATGAACCCATTTAAAAATGATACATCTAATATATATGCTTTTGTCTGAACAACAAATATCAAGGGTAAATTTATTCAAAATGAAACATATTACAAGACTACCTCATGATTTTTATTTCATAGTTTAGGTTCTAATCCATAGGAATACTTGAATTAATTTGTCACTGTTAAATGTTCACTTGTAGAAATGTTATTTATTGGTGATAGCTAGTTAAATTCTGCAGTAGACAGAAAACTGAGGTAACCAATGCAGTCTCTGTTGCATTAGAGAAAAATCAGGTAAATTATCAACATTTTAAACATTTCATAATTTTTCTCTTTCCTTGATATCTCCAACATCTGAATAGCATCTTTGTGCTTTTTCCTTGGCTGATTACATTACTTCTCACTACCCTCTAATGGTTTTTTTTTTTCCCTTATGGAAGACATGCACTAGCCTGTAGGCCCTTCCATTTTCTATCTCTCTACCGTATTTATGAAAAGTAATCTAATGTGAATTATGATTTGTCTATCAGGAACAGGGTTCAATTATCATATCTTCTGCAGTTTCTTTTAGGAATAAACAGTTATGGGTCTGGTGTCATTCAGAGATTCATTAGTCTGATCATTAATAAATTTTAACAAAGAAGCTGAGCAAGGCATCCCAATAGAAGTAAAAAGCCCCAAGAGCAGGTTTAAGAGTCAGAGATACATGTGCTCCCACAATTAGGAGTCCCACAAAAATAAAAATTTAGAAGCCATAACATATGCAAAGAGGACCTTGTACAGAGCCATGCAGGTCCCGTGCTTGCTGCATCAGTCTCTAAGAGATCATGAAAGCCTTGCTTAGTTAAAATTGGGGGCCATGCTCTCCTGGCATCCTCCATCCCCTCTGACTCCTATAATCTTTCTGCCCCCTCTTCTGTAGGGTTCCTTATTTCCAAGGGAAGGGACCTGGTAGATATCCCAACTCAGACTCTCTCTCAGCATATCTGACTATGGGTGCTCATCTGCTGCAAGAGAAAACCTCTCTGATGATAAGAGAGCAGGCACTGATCTATGAGTATAGCATAATATCACTAGGAATCAGTTCCTTGATGTTTCCCTTCCCTTTTTGGCCAGGTGGTTGGGTTCTACCTTTGGTCTCTGGCTATCCAGGCCCTGGTTTGTGCCTTCTTCTAAGTTGTTGCATTTGGATTTTGTTCTGGAAGCCTGGTCTTTTCTGAAGGGATATGGAGTCAGGATGTATCCAGGGAGAGGGAGTTGTGATGTGGTAGTGAGAGAAGTGGAGGGAGAGAAAAATAATGTGGTCAAATGTATTGTATTAGAGAAGAATCTATTTCAGTTTAAACAAAACAAAAATTTAGAAAGAAGAGGCTTGATACTGGTGCAAGATCTATTTCTGCAACTTGGGATTGTGAGTATAGATCCCATTAACTTAAGAGGTTTATAAAGGCAAAGAATATAGTTACAATTTGTTTTCCTGCAAGCAGACAGTCTTCTTGTGCAAAACAAGCTGTTTACAGACGCAGAAACAACACTAAAAATTTAATCTTTCACAGCCCTTAACATTTAGAGCTCTAATTTCACTTTACAGTGTTATTAAGAACAGGGATTTTAAAGCTTTAAACATAAAGTTAGCCATCGACATAACGTGGCCCTCTATTTTAGGAGTCTCATAGGAACAACATGTGACATTGGGTAGGTTTCAGAAAAACAGTATTATGAAACCTTAAATTAGTTTAATGATTAGATTTAGTGTGAAGAATGGCAAACTTTTACACATTATTTGCATCGCATTGTATGTTTGTTAGTGGTCAGCACAGTGTTCTGTTCTATACAGGTACATTAAAACATTGTTCTACCTTTATGTAACTTAAACTTCAATAATTACTGTGAATAGTTATTTCCCTCACATCTTTCAAGTTGTTATTACAGCTACAATACAAACTATTAAATCATCACTCAATAAACAAATGCCTGAAGAGATTAGTAGTTTACATGATGAAATAATACCTGAAATTGAATACTATGTACTGACTCCTACTTCATCATATTTGTCTAATTTTCTAGTGACTAAAAGAAGTACAATCGTATTATTGAACGGATTGGCTCTAAGCCTTGCTAGTGTTGTATTATTTTTCATGAGGAGATACTAGCAAACATCTACCTACTCTAGATAGGATTATTATCGTAGATAAAAGAAAATATTTCACCTATGTCTTGTTTTGTGAGTCAGTGAGTTTTCAAGATTACTTACTCTTGTATGGGTGTGTGAGTGTTACAGCTCTTAGCAAAAAGGTTTCCCCAATGAAAATGTTGCAGCTCTGAGAGGAAAGGTTTCAGTGATGCACCTCTGAGGAGAAGGATTTCTCCCCATGAGAGTGTTACAACTTTGAAGAGGAAAGTATCTTTACAGTTGGGAATTAAGGAATACTAAGTCACATTGCACAGAAAACACACACACACACACACACACACACACACACACAAGAGATTTATTGGGAAAGACACAAAAGGATGGCTGCCTCTGCTCAAGTGAGAAGCACTAGGGTACTGAGTAGAAGACAGTCTTAAATAAGGTTTCTTTGGGGAGGAATTTACTATGGTGCAAATGTCAAGAATGAAGATTGATGGGATTTCAAGTTCTGAGCTTGGGGCAAGCCCAGGTATGGGACAGATTTAGAGCTCAAGGATTGGTGGGTTTTGGTGGATTTTCCAGCTCTGAAGTGAGGTTATGCTTTTTATACTACATGGTAAGGATTTTCTTACAAAACCATGAGTGACTCAAAGGCAGCAGCATCTTGTAAAAGCTTCAGATAGAGAGGACGACATGAAATCTTCACCCGTGCAGGTCCCCGAGGAACATACAGACATTTCAGCAGATCCCACTCAATTGGGAAAGGCCTTGTGAATTCTGTAAGTTTCATAACGTTCCCAGGGCCTAGCAAATTCTGTTTACTTCCTAAATATTAGGAAACTCCTTTTTCACTATAGGTAAAATAATGTTGCAAATCCACATAATAATAATTTCACAATGACTTTTAAATATAATACTGATTTTTGATAGAAGAATTTTCGTTAAATATGTAAATTATATTTTGTATTCTCCTTTTAGCTAGATTTCTTACATTCTAATGTTGATCTTAATTCAATATGAGACAAAATATTTCCTTCAAAATAGTTGTCAGAAGCATGCTTCAGTTGAATAACAAGATGCTTTTTCTTCTCTCAATTTAAATATTTCAAAATTGTTTTTAAAATGTTACTTAGACTACATATTTTTCTGAAATTAACATATGTGGAAAGATACTATATGATTTTCATATTTAAATCTGTTTGAGTTGATAAAAAATTCAAGTTTTATTTGAAGATTCTATCACAGTATAGTAGTAGAGGTAATACCTCATGAACTATGACATTTATTATCATGCTGCATGTTTGTCAAGATTCTATAGGAATAGTGAAAGGACACATATTGACTCAGGAACCCAAAGACCAAGTTTCCAGCATAAAGGAGATTTATTTGTCCCAGAGGCACAGAGGACAGGGAACAAGAGACTAGGTCAGGAGACAGAGGACAAGGGAAAATGGGAGGGAGAGGGGCAGGGGTATTTGTCCTTGAAGAACAAAGGACTGTCTCTGGATAGAGAAGAGATAAACACAGCACAGAAAAAAAATGGCAGTTTATAAAGGTACAAGGGAAAGCCCTGTGTTAGGATGTGGTGTTTAATTTTTATTGAGCATGTTCATTCGATAAGCCAAAGGGGGCATTTCATTGCTGAACTTCAAGAGCTAGGTCTTAGTAGTCAGCCTCAGCAATAAGTGATCAAATAAGGGAAAAGACCTCCAGGGATATCTTTAGCAATATAACCTAATGGTTTTGAGCAAGGCAGAGGGTTTTGGGGGAAAAGGAAAGGTTTGCTAGAGCCATGCTCCCCATGCTCAAGTTGGCCAAAGACCCTTCAAATAGAACCAATACAACAGATATATGCTAAAAAAATTTATTAGGCTTAAGTAAATACAATCTTGGTAGTTTAATAATGGCTGTTTTCACATTGCAGAGGATGAAAACCTGGTAAGCTTTTAAGATCTGTTCCCTCAGTAATCCTAGTATAATGATGAAGGTTTAAAAGATCCACAGAGACCCATTCATTCTCAGCCCACTCTGTGACACTGAGGAAGGTGAATTTGTATGTCACTAAAGAAGCAACAGTGACAGCAGTACTCACAGTGCACACAACAGGGTAGATGCACTCACAAGCAAGAGGTCACCAAAAAATGTTAGCTTTTCCCTTGGACCTTCTTCTTTCCAGATTAGAACAAAAAGTGTCATTCAGCCTGGGCGAGAGCCTTTCTCCTTCAGTTACTCTTCCAGGAGATTCTAGAGAGCATGCCATAGTTGGTTCCAGAGCCACTCTAGTTGGTAGCCAAGATAAACCACCACACTCTTTTACATGAATTGCAAAGAAGATAATGCTTTTAAGTAGAGTATGCTTAAATTAAATTTAATATATCTATATACTAGAAAATCATAAAACATTTAAGATGAAACCTATTGATTTATATGTATTACTAAAGGTGTTGGTAAATTAAACTTATTAAACAATATATAAACATATGAGCACATATAACATAGATTAAAATGTATGTGTACATGCATATGTGCATATGATAAACCCATGAGTTAAAACACAAATTTCTTACATTTTCTTTTGTAGCAAGTCTTCATGGGAATTTTAAGACAACTTTTAAAACCTGGGACTTTCAAATAGTATACATTTAAAATATACTTTAAGATGTAAATATAGAAATTCTTGGATTTCACATTTCAGTAAAATATAAATAAATGCACCAAAATGTTGTTTATGATGACTTCCAAGAATTATATTATATCATTGTGTGGAAGACATTAAGTCCTATCAACCATTAAAATAAAATTTTCAAGTTTATTGGAAATATTCATCAGTGTTAAGAGTTTTCTGGTGTAATTTTCAGTATCCCTTATGTACAGAATCATGTCTGCACATAGAGCTAATTTGATATTTTACTTTTCTGTTTGTATGCTTTTAATTTCTTTCTCCTGTAGTAATGTTCTAAGACTACAAAGTTTACAACAACAAAAAAATAGGCATCCTTTTCTCATTGCTGATTTGACTGGAAATGCTTGGATATGTTTCACCTCAATAATAAATATATACCAATAAAATAAAATAAAATACATTGATGGTTTATAATAAATTTCATATTTTAGTATTTTTCAAATTTAGTATGTAGAGTATTATTGCTATTTCTATATAGAAAGCAATTAAAAGGGATCAACTTTGGAACTTTGAGCTTCTACTGTTGTGAATCATTGAAATTAAATTACATAGAGGATGTCATTAGCTCTGCTTTGAGATTACTCAGAGAAACCCAGAGTTCTGAGTGAAAGTCATTGCTTTATTTATTTATTTATTTATTTATTTATTTATTTATTTATCTAGTCAGTTGTTATTTCTGAGACATGTATACCATGTCAGTCTACCACATGTAAAGGGTTTTATAATCACTACTGCAATTATAATTCCAAATGTAATCATGACACAGTGGTCCTCTACTATGCCCTTAAAGCAGAAAATAATGATGCTTCCTGTTATTCTCTTCCTGTGGCTACCTCAAAGGCTAGTGCACTCAGCTACCTTGGTATTGTGTGATAAAATACCCAACAGAAATAATGTAAGGAAAAGCCTACCTCTGATGATCGGTTTGGGCTCATAACAACCTACCGCATCCATATCAGGTGAACTGAGTTTTTCTGCTTCTCAGGATTTTTAAAAATTTAATCTCATTTACAAAATAAAAGATTTGTGTATAGTTAAAAGTCCTTTTATTAACTTTTTGTATCTTACAGGACTCTAGTAATGGCCATATATTACTGATGATATTAGTGATTTCCTTTTCACTTTTTCTTTCTATCCCAAGAAAATTTCCAATCATATTGAACATTTTAAGGATTAAATGATTAAGAATTTTATGATATGTTTATTGGTGTTGCCAAGTTTTAATTCTATTAGTTTCATGCATATTACATCTACCTTCCCTTTGTTGTTACTTATTTTCATATTTCTACTTTCATGAAGTTCAAATTTAGCACATTGTTTTTATGTCTTCTCAAAAGTAAGCAGTTAAGGTTATTTATTTCAATGAGGGTATTATTTTGTGTACCCCTTAAATCTGATATGTTACATTTTCATTTTTATTCAATTCAATATGTTTTTTTTTTATTTCCATGGAGACTTCCTCTTAGCTCATGGATTATTTACAAGTGTCTTTTCGGGTGTTTGAAGAATTTCATGGAAGCTTTCTGTTATTGATTTATAGTTTGAATCTGTTGTGGTAAAAGAACATTTCCACAGGATTCAAATCCTGTAAATTTGTAGCATATTGTTTTATGACAGAATAAAATCTCTTGTGGTATGTTTGCTTTTTATTCCTTCCATTTTTATTTCATTGTTCAGTCATTCTTTTACCTTCATGTGGTCTTACTCAATGCATTTTATAATCTTTTATGAATTACTGATAGTGTTTTAATATGTCTTTATGAATAGGTTTTATAGAAATAGCTTTAGTTGTTACATTGTATATATACAACTTACCACAGCCTACTGTCTATTCTCAGTTTATGTAATAAAAATTCTCTTAACTTCCTTTGCCCTCCTCAGTTAAAAGCAGAATCATTTTAAATGTTTTCTTTGCATAGATTAGTCTATGTTTGTTGTTTTTCTTCACTGTTCACATGTAAACTAAGAGACACAAGATACAAAAGAAATCCACCGTGTTTCATTTCGCTTGCAATACTGAAACGCTGAATATTGACTAACACATTGTCAGGATTTAGCAGCACCTAGAAGGCGTGCCTGAGAGGTATGATCTAGGATATATGAAGGTAAGTCTTCCCACCTTCATAGGGCATAATGCCATTCCAAAGGCTTAGATTCCAGACTTAATAAACGTGAGAACAGAAACTAGACACCATCATTCCTCACTCCCTGCATCCTGACTGTGATGTCATGTGACCAGCTGTCCTAAATTTCTGTCACCATAAATTCCCTGTTATGATTAATTTCATGCCTGAATCATGAGGCATAGAAAATCTTTTCTGATTTATCTTCTTTTATCAGGGCATTTTTAATGCTACAAGAGGAAAGCAATTAATCTAAATCCTGATTTCATTAGGTTGTAGAATTTCTGTCTTATTGTTTTACCATCAAGGTCACCAACTACTTAGATGTTGTAGCTCTCCATTGAACTTTTTTACTAGGTGGAGTATTGTAGTTAATCTGGACTATATGTTCTTAGTTCTGCTACAGATATTATTTCCTGAGGTTCTTTAAGTTCTAATTTCAACTATATTTTTCAGTGTTACAGATTTCATATAATTCTTCTATCTCCTTTTTATTGTGTTGAAGTTTTGTGTATTTTTTTGTGTGTAAACTATGATGGTTATCTTGAAACCTTCTTACCCAATGCTATAATGGTTTTATCTCAGAATTATTATCTATTGGCTATCTTTACTCAATTACTTGAAACATAACTGGTATTTGATATAAGTGCTCAGGAAAAAGCAATGAAGATAAAGTCAATTACTGTGAAACTTTGGATCCTATCTTGGAGACATAACAGTCATCATCTGGGTAGTGTTATGTTATTGTCCCAAGCAGATTTGCTATTTGACTTCTGTTTGTAAGTGTTCCTGGAGGAAGAAAGATAATCCTTTCCCTTTGACTATTAGAATACTGAAATAATGGAAGCTAAAAAAATTAAAAATTTCCCAAAGCTATCATGATAAAGCAAACAAACAAAAGTGGGGCAAAGGTAAAGCTCTGATACTCATCAGATAAATAGCTTGCCCTCTTTTTGGAGGTTGGTCTGATGCTAATTACTGGCCCTCTGTGTAAACCAGCCTAAGTCATTATACCTGATTGGGTAATTGATCAGCCCATACCTGGGCAGGACAGAGTAGGGTAGAAGTGGCTAAGGTTCCCAGGCTTTGGAGAATCCCATAATGAATCACAGCAAAGGGATACAGATAGGAAGAGAGGAAGGAGGACTTCACAATGGGTTAACATGGCAAAACAAACAAATGAACCCATGTGGCCTGTGAGGAAGGACTCCTATAAGGGTGTGAAAAGGCCCAGATGAAGGATATAAGCAAGTACCATGGGATTATGGATGAAAGGTAGGCCAGTTGAGGAGGATTAAGGTGGATGGCATTTTCATGGGGGCTGAGAGATGGATGGTGAGGTTATGCAAACAGCATAGATAAGGATATATGCTTGGAAGGGAAATAAGGCAATTATAAAATCTAACTGGTGTTTATATGCCTTATTGATAACAGGTAAAATAATACCACCATGGTAATCTTTGGGCTAGTAATAAATAATACACAGCCCAACACCTTTCCATTATTACAACAAATGTAGCCCAACTAATTTAAATATCTACACCCTTTAAATAATACTTTATCATAATTTGATGGGTGGGAATAAGCTTCCAGAGATACAACCCAAACTTAAAACCTAAAAACTCCTGGGTCAATTACTGTCTCCTTTTTTTTTTTAATTTTAATTTTTCTTCAAAATCTATTCATTAAATATCCTGATTGAAGGCCCCTCCCTCAACTCCCCCCAGTCCCACCCTCCCTCTCTCTTCCCCCTTCCCTTAGTCCACTGAAAGAAGGAGTTCCTCACTATTGCCATCTGCCCATAGCTTGTTAAGTCTCATTAGGTCTACATGGATCATCTTCCTCCATGGCTGGGCAAGGCTACATCATCAGGTTCTAGCCTCCTGCCACGCGCCTGTGTGCAGTGCTCACTTGCCACTGATCACAGATTGAGTACTGGAGCTCAGAGCTCCAACCTCAAATCTACAGATACCTGGGACCCACGGGATCAGCCCCCAGATGCTGCTCCAATTGCAACCTGTCTCCCTAGCTAACCTGACCAGTTACTGTCTTTTTAAGAGGCACGTTTACAAATTGGAATACTAGTCAGCTATTAAAAACAAAGAAATTATGAAATTTGCAGGCAAATGGATGGCACTAGAAATGATCATCCTGAGTGCGGTAACCGAGAAATCGAGACTCTTAAACATGCCACAAGCAAAAGACAGCCTACTATTGGCAGACCTAGACTGGGAAATATACAGAAAGGACTTCACAAAACTGACTGAAGCTACTATCCACCATCAGGGATATACAAGCTTTGCTCCCTGCTGGAGATGGCTGGCTTAGTTCTCATAGAACAGTGACCTGACTATGGAGACATGGCAGGTTGAAAAGGTAAAACTGAGAGGTAAGCAGACCTCTAGACAAAACTCAGTCTAAAACTGCCTCTGAAATAAAAAAAATTCCATGGCAGAGGGTGTTTGGATCTTTTTTGGCTTTGTTTTGGTTGTCATCGTCATGGATTTAGTTGCAATGTGTTTGTTTAATGGTGATGGCTCTTCTACATGCCTTCTCTAAAAGAGTTGACGGAGAAAGTAGGGAAAAAACCAAGGGATGGAATACTAAATTAGGGACAATAGAAAGGGCCCTCTTCCTAATAAAAACTAGATTGATAATGGCTGGTATTCAAAGATCTCTGGCTACAGGATGCTTGTCAGCTCTTTCTGGAAGGGTCTACCAATCCACTTTTAGCAAGAACTAAGTTCCAAAATATGATTAACTGGGATTTGCTTGTTACAGCCTAAATTGGCACGACTAGCCCAAAACTTAAAATTTTCTTGTTTCTTTGCTTGATTTTTGTTTAAAGCCTTTGAATCATAATCCTATGATCTGAGATAAAATATTTAAACAAGATGGTGATGGAGCATGCTTTCAAATCCAAAACAAAGGAGACAGAAAGAGGTAAATCTCTGAGTTCCTGATCAACTTAGTTTACATAACAAGTCAGGGCAGGAAGTCCTACTATTCAAGCCACTTGCAGAAACAGCCTAATATTCAAAATTACAAACTTTTCCTTAAGGTTAATTATCATGTACTCTTTTTTTTTTTTTCTTAACAGGGACTGTTTCAGTCATGATCTTGATGGCTGACTCTTTGACCCTCCCCCATACATGCTGTGGAGTGACAGACTGGCTAGATCCCAGGGGAAGACATTGCAGCCAGCCCTAAGGAGACAGGATGAGCTGAGGTTGGATGGAAGGGGAGGAGGTCCTTCCCTGTTGGTGGACTTGGAGGGGGCAGGGAGGAGGGAGATGAGGGAGGGAGAGGGAGGGTGGGAGGGAATGAAGGAGGGGGCTATGCCTGGGATGCAAAGTACCTAACCTGTGATTGATATAAAAATAAATAAATTTATTTTAAAAAATGGATCTTAAGTTCTTACTGATTGAAAGGCTGGATTACCATCAATTTTAGGTTCAGGTAAGGAGAGATGATGTCACACTGCTCTAAAAAGGCTAGCCAATGTCTTCTAAATGTTGGGATGTCCACAGGAGAACTGGTGCCAAAGGGCATTTTGGCTTAAGAAATATGTTCTGTTGGTCAATGTAAAGACCCAAAATTTAAATGGGAGACAAACAAGCAAACTACCTGCCTCCCACGTCAAAAAAACCTTTTGTTTAATTTTTTTTTTTTACAATTTATTCCTTATATCCCAGTTGAAGTCCCCTTCCTAAACTCCTCCCACTCCCACCCTCAATCTCTCTTCCTCATTATCCCCTTCCACTACTCCACTGAAAGGGGGAGCTCTCCTCCTCTGCCTTCTGCCCAGAGCTAATCAAGTCTCAACAGGCTGGCTAGATAGATTCTCTTCCTCAGTGGATGGCAAGGCCATATCACCAGGGTCAAGTAATCAAAGAGCAGACAACCAAGCATGACAGAGGACGCCCCTGCTCCCCTCATTCAGGAGACCCACCTGGAGACTGAGTTGCCAGATAGCTAGATCTGAGCAGGAGGTCTAGGTTCTCTCCATGCATAGTCCTTGGTTGGTACATCAGTCTCTGTATGACCCCCTAGGCTCAGGTTTTTTAGTTTTGTTGGTCTCCTTGTGGGATAACTGTACTGACTGTATTAAGGTGTCACACTGTTCTGGAATCCAGTTTATCCTTTCAAAGGTATAGTATTTTCACAGGGGACAAATGTTAGTAATGCCTGATGCAAAAATGACTCAGGAGTGGGGAGGGCTTATAGATGGCAAGGTACCCACCAACCTACTTAAGTCCTAAAATCTCAAATATTATAATTCATATGTTTAAAAGGTAGAACCATCTGTCCCGTGTCACATAAGGAGAAAGTAAAAAATTAGCCACAATAGATATAAAAACCCAAGTACAAGATGGCTAGGGTATGCTTAAACTCTAAAGGTAAAAGGAAGTTTATAAGTTTATATATATTTTAGCTATAAAGGCATAACTGCCCACCCCATATCAAAAAAGGGACAAGCCAAGAAAAGCCACAACTAATGTAAAAACCCAAGTACAAGATGTCTAGGGTATGCTTAAACTCTAAAGGTAAAATGGAGTTTATATAAGGTTTGGCTATAAACGCATAGCTTCCCACTCCATATAGAAAAGGGGATAGGATAAAAATCACTGCAACATATATAAAAACCCAGGCCTAAACCTTTAAACAGGTACAAGATATATAGACTATGCTTAAACTCTAAATCTAAAAGGAGTTTATATAATGTTTACTTAAAACATGCCTTTTCTATTGCTCAGGGCATGGGCTTATATCTGTAACGGGAAACTTTTTCTTGGGAGACAGAAAATGGCTTGGCCTAAAACAACAGTACCCAAGAGCCCAGAGAGGATATTGAGGTTTATACAACCTTGTTTTGATTTCAACATGATAATGATTGTACGTTCAATAACAATGATAACTTTTATATTGCAGATCTCATTACATGAGAACAGCTCTGAAATTTACTGAGATATGGATGTCTAAGCACAACCAATAATTCTTGTTGGCTACAGAATCCCTATGACATGTACATGCCATTTTTTCATAAGACATGAATAAAGATTTACAGATGTCTTTCTTCTGCTCATAAAAAGAACAGAGAGCCATTCTTAATTAATCTGTGCATCCTGTACATCTCATATATATATATATATATATATATATGTATATATATATATATATATATATACAATTTTACATCAGTGTAATGCTTGTGAAAACTGATATATTTTTCAGAACAAAAGAACCAGATACCAGTGATGCTGGATCAAACCTGACAGGACTCATCCTTTCAGCATGCTGAGATGCTGACAGTGTCTTGCATGTTCCAGTATTCTGCTTGTTCCAGCCTCAGCTGCCTCAATTGCTGCTTTTCATCAAAGCCTGTTCCCAAGAGAGCTTTAAAGAAAGCTACTGATCTCCATTGATACAGCATTTCATACTGTTCGAAACAAGACTTCTATTAAACATAAAATTTCTCAACATTCAATGATTAGAACACAAATGTTATTGCTAATTTGCTTACCCATTTTCCCGTTTTCCTTTGGACCTCCAAACAGAATTATGTTGCCCTAATATCAGCTAGAAGAAACTCATGAGATTGACACCTGATCTCCCCTAGCTTGGGTGTGGTTAGGTAGGTTTTTGGATGTTTTCTTAAGCTGTGAATATTTATTGACATTGGGAGATGGTTATAATTTATTAATGGTCTTACTCAGAGAGAAAGCGAGGTTAAGCTTAGGCATTTCTCTATTCTCTTTTCTCTTTCTTTCCTTCTTAGATAAGGAGAAAGGGAAGAAAGAGGAAGACAGGGATATCTTATGCGAATAATAAGACAAAAAGTAGATTATTGAATTTATACAAAATCTTATAGGAAAAGATTTACCACAGTTATTAGAATACCTTGGAAGAGAAACAAATTACATAATGTTGATAGGTCAATGATAATGGGAAACATATTTTGATCAGGACTGCTTGGTCATGCACATCTCTTGCTTTCTGCTTAATCCTAAACCTCATCTCAGGACTTCTAAATTAGAACTTCTTTGTACCTCTTCCAAATGTGGTCATATTAAATAAATTTTCAATGGTGTTCAAGACCTTATCTCTTCAATTGACTTGTTGGGATTGGTGGTCAAGACTAGCTTAGTAGGACCACTGGAACCCAGGCCCTGACTCTAGAAGCTCTGATTACTGTTGATAGTTGCTTGTAGGGAAATAGCCTCCTTATTGAGGATCAGTCCTATGATTTCAATGGAAGCTCCACTAGTATGCCTAAGCTATTTGAGTTAAGAACAGCTTACTGAATTTCTTAATGTGGCCACCATTGACAAAGAGTGAAGGTTAAGTTCATTGATGAATGAGTGGTGGTGAAACCCTGGCCCTCCACTACACCTACTCAGAAACTAAACTGGGAGAATAACAAGAAGTAGAACGTTACTTTTTGATGAGTTGAGATGTTTATACTCCATACATAGTGTGCCAAATACAGTGAAGAGGAAGACTGTATTCCACATAGTAAGGAGAAATACTTTGATGACCACTTTTTCTGGCATCATTCTGCAAACAGGATGACTCACTTCATCACCTGTAGGAGTGGAAGTGGAAACTCCCCACCTGACCTTTTGCTGGTAAAGAGGATGTTATTATAGTATTTACAGAGGATATTTCATAGTATTTATCTGGAAAATACTTATTTTCTTAAAATATTATTGCTTGTCAGAATAGGTCATTTTATTCCTAAAGGCAGCAGGATTTGTGTGTATGTGTGTGAACCAGTGAGTTATTTTAGGAGGGTCAGGGTTACAAAAAAATATCGGTAAGAATACAGTTACTGCTCATTTCAGCTGTTCCATTACTATTTTTGTGACTTTCCAAAACTCTTTCTCTTTTGAAATAGAGTCTATTATTTCTTATTCTGGCTTTCTTTTTCACTGAAAAAAAAAGCTTGTAGTCTGCTGTATAACCTATAAAACCAGTACATAGTAAATTAACTTATTCATTTTAAATTTATTATTCTCTCATATATTACATCTCCATCACAGTTTCTCTTTCCTTTCCCTTCCCCATTTCATGTCTCTGACTCTTTTGTCTGCTTTTGGGACACCTTTATTTCTACTCAGTTGCCTTAATATGAGGGGAGGTGCCTAGTCTTATAGCAACTTATATGCCATGTTTGTTTGATATCCTGGAAGATATGTTTTCTTCTGAAAGAAAAAGAGGAAGAGGAGAAACTGTACAGATTGGGGAGAAAAGGAACACCAGGATATTTAATGTTGGAGCCAAAGCTTGTGTTCAAAATGATAAGAAAAGGACTGATGAAAAATAGAATAGATAAGGGCACCCTAGACCCTACGCAGATAACCCTGCAACTTGTGAAAGGAAAAGACCTGAGGGATGTTCTGGTACTAAAAAGCTGCAGCAAATCAAAGCTTATGCAAATGTAGTACAAGGATGGGGCCAGGCTCCATTCCAAGCAGGCAGTCAAGTTGGCAGCTTCATTCACACAGTTCAGGCATTGGAGAGATACAGGAGTGAATGAGTATGGAAAGTTCCTCTTCACCTAAGGAAAGATGCTCATGGAAAACATGTTACAGGGGAGTCCCTTCATTCTAGAACAAAGAGGGCATCACATGAAATTGGCAAAATAATGTAAGGATTGTGTGTTGGCTATCCCAAGACGATGGAAATGCCAGTCATCGGAAATCTGTCAAGGAGAGCTACAAAGAGCAAGGACTTGAACCAACCCAAAAGAGGGAAGTATGATGCAGTCAGCAAAACTGGGAGGGAAGAACCATTTGAGACCTTTAACACTGAATATAGAACTACAGTTTTAGAGTTGGCCTTCCTTGAGTGTCAATCTTGCTCTGGCCCAGGATTTCTTCACTTGGCTGCCTTTTTTTCCCTTTTGAAATTGTAATGTATAGTTTGAAACATTGTTTATAGGACATATATGTAATTGGCTCTTTGCGTTTGATTTTAAAGGGGATTGCAGTTCAGAGATTTCCTTAAGTGTCTGAAGAAACTTGGGACTTTGGAACTACGTAGAGACTGTGAAAGAATATAAGAACTTTTGAAGTCTGAGTAAATATGATTTTCATTATGATATCACTACAGACTTATGGAATTAGGGAAGAGAATGTGATGGCTCAAATGAGAATGGCCTTCATAAGCTCATATACTTTCCTGTTGGAAATATTCAGCAAGGATTAGGAGAAAAATTCTTCATGAAAGATGTGTCTCACTAGGGGTTGGACTTTGAAGTTGTAAAAACCCATGCAATTTCCAGTTATTTTTCTCTGTGCTTCTTCTTTATTTTCTTCTTCTGTATAAAGATATAAGCCACTGTCAGCTACTATCTCAGCTACTGTTGCAGTGACATGCCTGTCATCTTGATGCTATTCTCTCCATCATGATGGTCATGAACTCTAGCCTTATGGAACCTTGAGCCTCAAATTAAAATATATTTCTTTTGTAAGTTACTTTGGTATGGTGTCTTATAACAGCAGTTGATATTGACTAATTGACTAAGACAACTACCCAAAGTGCCAAAAAAGGTCAGATATAATAAAAGTTCTCGAGGATTTAACACTAGCCTCTAAGGTAATGAAACTTTAAATATTAAAAATAGCAGTGAAGAAAATCATAACATTTTTGAAAAGTGTACATATAAAGAGTTGATTTAATATGCAATATTCACAATCCATGGCCACATGCTACTTGGCTTTGATTTCTTTAAAAGCACACACTTGCTTTTATTCTGCTTAATCTATATTTATCTACTTTTTCTAATAGGCTTTATAATAACAAAGAAGTATGACAGAATCTTTCCAACACGCTATCTTGTAAGTCTTTGGAGAAAAATGGTGACAAAAATGTAGGCATTATGAGTCAACAAATAGTTCACATAGTGAATGCTAGGCTACCTGTGCTACATAGCTAGGCTTTACCTCAATCGTAATAATTAATTAATTGATAGATAGATAAACAGACAGATAGATAATCCAGGAAACAACTTTGGTATTAGTCAAATAGCTCAGTGAATAAAATAAAATAATTGTTATGCAAGCCTGCTGACCTAATTCTAGATCCCAACAACCTACACAAAATAACCAGCTGATATATACATGTCAGGATATTTCTGTTTCATTATTATAACCATCTACCCCCAGGTAAATATTCAACCGGAGTTATTACAAATGCTTAAGTAGTTCTGTAATTACAAAGCATAGTACTTTCAACTTTATTTTTCAAAATTTTACTTTAATTTAATGGCCACTTTTGTTTCCAAATACAGGTAAAATAAACCTTTCCATTTATCTACGTAAAATATCCCCTGAACTTTAATTACACCTGATATCATGACTAAATTTCAGAACTAAAACATAGATAATACTGAACTTTCTAATTCATATTCTCTCTGCCTTTTTGTTAGTTTGGCTAGGGGCTTGTCTATCTTGTAGATTTTCTCAAAGAACCAGCTCTTGGTTTCATTGATTCTTTGAATAGTTTTATTTGTTTCTAATTGATTTATTTCAGCCCTGAGCTTTATTATTTCCATCAGTCTGCTCCTCTTAGGTGTATCTGCTTCTTTTTTTTTCTAGGGCTTTCAGTTGGGCCATTAAGTTGCTTGTATGAGATGTTTCAAATTTCTTCTTGAAGGCACTTAGTGCTATGCACTTTCCTCTTAGCACTGTCTTCATTGTGTCCTATAAGTTTGGGTATGTTGTGCTTTCATTTTCATTGAATTCTAGGAAGTCTTTAATTTCTTTCTTAATTTCTTCCCTAATCAAGCTGTCCTTGAGTAGCAAGTTGTTCAGTTTCCATGTATGTGCAGGCCTTTTGCTATATCTGTTGTTGTTGAGGTCCAGCTTTAGACCGTGATGGTCATATAGGATACAAGGGATTATTTCAATCTTCCTCTATCTGCTGAGGCTTGCTTTGTGACCAACTATATGGTCTATTTTGGAGAAGGTT
>CM053763.1:16166226-16193069 GCA_028658305.1 Pachyuromys duprasi
AGGCCAGTCGAAATGGTCTCCTAGGCCCTCTCAGTCTGGTTCGTGTAGCGCTCCCCCCCCCCCCCACACACACACACAGGAACTGAGGTGGTTTCAGGCGGATGTGATTGGTGTGTGCCTGCTGTATGCCCGCCGGGTCTTTCTCTGACTGGCTCGTGGACTCACACATGGACTGAGGTGGTTATTGGCGGACCCGCAGTGTGCAGGTCAGTCGAAATGGTATCCAGTTCCTCCTCTGTCTGCCCCAGAGGCTGTGAGACCCAGTCTGGTATTGTGTCTGTGGGCATCCAGCGAGGCTGCTCATTCAAATCAGAGCTGTGAGCTGCCGGTCACCCGGAGATTTTTCCGGGGAATAACTGGGTGTCCCTTGGATTTTCCCACTTGATTTCCTCACTGTAGGAGTTCTGCTTACCTGGCAATCACAAATGCTGGTATTTTAGGTCCCAGGGTTCAGTCTCCTGGTCACTGCATTGTTTCTGCTGTCCTATTTCTCAGACACGGTGTCCTCTCCTGGCAGCCATCTTTGAGCTCCCCCAAAACATTTCTTTATGAAGTGAGTGATTGAAAAAAAATCATGTTGTTTATATCCAGTAGCTAAGTTGTCTAGTCTTTAATTCTTCTATGTCTATATTAACCCCCTCATTTATAAATCTATGGGTGACTATGAGTTTATTGTTTGTGTACCTTTAATGAGAACTTTAATTCTTATACTTAAAATGTCTTTGTCTACTACAGAAGCTATGCATCCTAGTCATGTCTTAAATCATGTTCCCTCAGATTTGTGTTTTCAGGCCGATTTCTGGTGTAGAGCCTGCAATATTCTTGCTAGTGTGAACATAATATAATGGGTCCATTTGTGTTGCATAATATGGTATTCATAAGTGTCTTTTGGTTGACACACATTTCTGCAAACTGCTTTAGAGTCTGTGGGGTTTTTATAAATACCAGAAAGCCTAATTGTGGTATTCCTGATTTCCAAGTGCATAAACAAACTTGTATCCAGATGCATCCACATAAAATGCTATTAACAAAGTTCTTGCTAATCTAAAAGGATAGTGGCAAATGTGTTTCTGGAGGGAATGACTGGTTTTTAATCTGTAGTAGAAATAAATCTCTCACTAAAATTCAAAGACATTATCATGATATTGTGTAGGGAGCAATGAAAGTAGATGAGTTAGCAATCAAATTTCATGCTTCAGGGCTTGAACTGTTTTTATATCAGTTATAATGACATATTTTGAAATAAGTGAAGAAATTTTTCTTGCCTTAAAAAGTCTAAAGTTATCTATGTAGATGACGGTCCAATCTGGAGCTTCAAACATAAGCATAGTTGTTATAAATGAGAACCTTACAGAGTTCTATTTGTCTTTTGGTTATTTTGGGATGATATAGAAAATTGTTATAAAATATTTAGATGCAAAAGGAGCCGTATTTCAAGTGGCATTTGTCCTCATCATTAAGAGAATCGTCCTCCTTTCTCTAGTGTAACTAAAATAAACATATTTATTTCCTCTCATTCTGACATGCACACTTTCACCAACATAGAAACACACAAACACCTCCACCCCCCAATATATATACACGTTAAATAAATTACTTTTCCTGAAAAACTCAACGAAAACTTCAAAAGCTAATTTATTTTAATCTATTTGTTTTACACTTTTGTTCAAACATACAAATTTTGTCAGACTTTCAGTTTTACTGTTGTGAAAATGTTTTATTAGATGACTTTGGCTTCAATGTAACTTTGACATTTAAATATATATTAAAAATTTAGTGTTTAAATATAACAAAATTTCAAATCTAATGCTAATAGTACTGCCATCATTGTATTCCTAAGTGTATAGATAGGCCAACAGTGCCTTTATTTAACACAGTAGGCTAGCAAATAAATAACCCAGTGCCATGAATGAATTTCCTCTTTTGAGATTTTGTCCAGTGAGGTCTTATAGACCCTCAAACTTTAGAAGTCATTGTGGACACTCTGACTGTCCAGAGCTTAATAAAACCCTATTGCTAAAGACGTCTCATGCATGAATCACAGAACACAGAGAAATAAAGCACATATCTACCTGGAAACCTCAGCCTTAAGGCCTAGTTTTCATAGTGATGAAAGGTATAAATGCTAGGATATCTTTGACTGATACTGTTATTTTACCTCAAATCTTGAAAGCACTACTCTCAACATTCATCAATTGACATTCACACATGGAGGAATGCTTCAGCTAGTGCAATCTGTTTGTTTATGATAAGCTGGATAAAAGAGATTGACTGGGAAAAATTAATTGAGTCAAATCTGAAATTTCTAAACGCTTATTGAGAGAATTTAAAATGTGAAAATAAACATAGATCTTATAGCTGAATTTGTTGGTTTCAAAACATGAGACATACTTTAAGTGAGAATCAATTGTTCAACATGAATTTACAAGTATGTTTTAACCATATATACATATGAAGTATATTCCTTAATTCTGGACTTACACTAGTGAGTAAAATCACTCAAAAACCGTTCCTATGGTAGAGTCCATACTCTAACATAGTCCCAATTTAAATAAACCTTAAACCACTTATAACATTTTAATTAGTATAACAAGGCTTAGATAATACAGAAAGATAGTGTATTTGGTATGAGTGTGCAGAAAGATTATAAGAGTCCGAGATAGTGGGTGAATACAAAGAAATTGTGTTTCCAGACACAACACGAAAGTTGTACATATAAACTCATGACAGTTCAGATAGCCTACAGAAGATTTGTGTAAATCAAACTAGATGAAATTCCTGTGTGTGTATTTGGGTAGTGGTGGGCACAAAGTTCCATCCATACCTGAGGAGCTATTGGCATTTGATGGCTGCTAGATGTGTAGCCAGTTTTCTATCAGAACGATTGAGCATGCTCCAGTGGAAGGTCGTATATTTAAAAGTATATGAGCAAATCCAACTACACTTGAGAGTTTCTTTAATAGAGCACATATTGGTGGGTGTGTAGTGAAGGCAGTATGGACTGGGGAGGAGTTTATGCAGAGGAAGTATATGATCAAGATACATTGTATGAAAGTCTCAAAATCTAATACAAAATTATGAAAATGCATTTCTCATAAGATAGCAAACCTTTAGTTTCACGTGTGTGAGTGCATGGGTGTGTTTGTGTGTAACAGGGATTTTGAGAGATGCTGTGTATTAAATAGATATTAGTTTCTTTTTCTGACTTTCAGTGTAATGATAAATTTAATTTGCTTAGTCATAGTAAAGGAATCTTGATCCATTTAGTATATAATAATTCAGAATGGCATATCAACTTTCATGTCAGAGAGTTAGTTAGAGTTAGGGTAATAATTAGTAAGATGTTTACTCAGGATCTTTTTACTGTTGCTTGTCAGTATACTGAAATTGTTCTCTTTAGCCTGACAGATGCTTTCTCAAAATAGAACATGGCTCATAAGGAAAATTCAGATATCAGGTAAGAGTCCCAGTATTTTGTCATTTAATTTGATACAAAAACATATTAATTTGTGGATGTAACTCAGTTAACAGAGTGCCTTCTTACCTTATACAAAACCCTGAACTTGGAACTCACCACTGCTCACCTGTAACCTCTGCAGTAGAAAAAGAAAGTTAGATGGATGAGAATTTTAAAGTCCCTCTTGGCTGTCTGGCAAGCTTGAAGAGACTAGTTTTTCATGAGACAGTGACAAAGACAATATAATATCCAAGCAAGGCAAATGTCTCTTCAGTTATACATAAGTCTAAGCAAAAGAGGGATAAAGCCTGTTTTCCATATTTTTCTAATTCAAGTCATAAATATTTGGTATTCAAAATTCTCTCTCTTGAAAATAATCACTTTGATTTCATAAACATATTTAAAGAAAGAGAGTTAAGTTTATATTTTCCCCTATAAATAGTAATTGTAAACAATTGGCTTGCATGTACCTAAATGATGCAAATGTAGCAATATTGAACACCATTTGCCAAAAGAGTAAGACCTGCTCATGGCACACACACAAAAAAAACAGTAATGCAGGCCATAAGTCCTTTTACTCTAGAGTTAGTAAAGCTCTGATATTTATTGCATCATCACATGCATTTTAAAGCATGCTTAAATGTGTCATTGTAGAACAATGATCTAGTAATTACAAATCATTCCTTTGAAACCTTGCCTTGCTTGTATACTTGTGACACTGAGATGCCACGTTGTATCAAATGTGGTGTTCTTTGATGTCACCCATTACATGGCTCCTGAGATGACTTTAGCATTTACTCCTGATATGTCAAGAAAATGATGAATTTCCTGACATCTCTGTGGAAAGGATACTCACTATTTTAATTGCTCCTTTCTCTGAATTTTCTTCTTTGTCCTCTTTCAGCCTCCTAATATGGGTGTATTAATATTATATCATTGAATGAAGTTTAAGTGAGTTTTTTAAAAGAATAACTATTACCTGTTTTTCATCAAATGTGACTGAGTACACATATGAATAGATTTATATAATAATCCTCTAATGTTCTTTTCTCTACAATAGTATAATTTCAGAATAAGTAATAAAGGAAAAATATATAACATGATTTTTAATGCTTTTTAAGTTGAGTACGCATGTTAAAATGTTGAGCATTGAAAACTGGAGATGGGGAGATGCTTCATGGATAAGAATATCTTCTGGAAAAGTATGAGAAACCAAGATAAAATCCATAACAGACAAGTTTCATGAGGTCCTGCAGCTTCATTCCTGGAGTGAAGACTATGTGGCACAGAAAGTAAGCCCCCTAGCCAGACAGCCTGATGGAGGACAGTGAGAACCAGGCTCAGTGAGAAACCCTGTCTCCAGAGAATAAGATGGAGAGTATGAAACACTGCCCCCACCACCCCATCCTCACCTCCAGCATATGTACAGACATGTATAATCAATACAGCATACACACACACACACACACACATAATACACAACATTTGGAATTGTTATTATCTATTATTTTGATATATAGTGTGTTTTCTCATTATAAACTACATAAAAATCATTATGAACTCACAAGGTTTCATTATTTTGATTGATCAAAAAACTCTCATTAACAGATCCATACATCTTCATAGTTCATATGACTTACATAGCTAACAATTGTAACTGACTTTAGAAAATGTAAAACCTTTGAGCACATTGCATTTTGATTCTTCAGATAACCATTTGCAACTTGTATAGGTTTCACCACACAGTGTACCATAAAAGCTAAGAAAATATTTAAAATACTTAACTATAATAGGTATTCATTGTAAACTTTTCTTACACTGCATCATCAGTAAGTTGTTTGTGCACAAGTCATTTTCAGAGAAAAATTCTTACTTGCTTCTTCTCCCAGAAATCAACAAGTATGGAGCCATCGATCAATTCATCAATTCACTATAAAATGATTTTCCAAATACATGCTACTAGTTTATTTATATCGATATTTTATTGGTTTCAAGAAAAGACAGAACTTTTTTGCTGTGTTAGTAAGTGTTGAGAGCTATTGTAGTAAACCACCAGAAGGTGGTCCTGTCAACAGGACAAGAACAGTTTCCTATTGGCTGGCTTTTCAGTAAAACTCCCTCCCTTGTAATTCTAATTGACAATACTCCTTGTGCCTTTAAAACAGTCTTGGAGTCTCATTTCTTAGTTAAATAATTTAGTACACATTTATTAAATTATCAGTGTACAATAGTAACCTGTAAAAAATATTTACCTGCAATTCTATTAGCAAAATGAATAGTTAAACATGAAAAATAATTTATCATAGAAATATTTCTAGTTAGGGGAAATATAAACCTTCAAAATTGGTGACAATGCTGGAATGTTCTTCATAGACTCTACTACAGTTTGTACTACAGAACAAAGGGGTGAAAAATTCCAGAGGTGTATTGGTGAGTGCCTATATTTATAGGTGATATGCAGAAAACAGATATATTAATTCTAAAAATAGAGAATGCAGTAAAATAAAATTTGAAAATTTGCATTTATTAATCACTCAAAAATTACATTGATTAAATGTTTAATCAGTTTCTTGTTTTATTATTTCAGTGTGCTGCAATATTGTGACAGGACAGTCTAAATCTGATAAGATTCATTTATAGTAAGGGTACAGTTTTATTTTTTAGGGGTTGAAGAGATTTCTCCATGGTTAAAGCATACAGTGCTTTTCCAGATCATCCAAGTTCAGTTCTCAGCATCCTTGTAGGAAGGATCAGCGCCTGTAATCCCTGCTCTTGGGAATCTGACACCCTTTTTCAGTCTCTTCAGGTACCAGGCATCCATAGGGCACACATACATGTAGGCGAAGCACTCATACACATAAAGATAAATAATAGTTTATAGGTCATGTTTTAAAAGTAGTAATAATGTTTTCGAAAACATTGCATCTTCTAATGAATTTACTACATTTTATAGCCATTGCTTCGACCCAAACATTTAGTGTTTCCTCTTATTTGATTTTACATCTAGACTACTTTTATATAGTATTTTGTGTTCTGGGTTTTTTTTTCTTCTCTCCAGCAGTGATACAAGTTTGTTCTCACAGGGTTCCCCTAATAAACAACACTGGAAGCTAGGATGCACATGCAAAGGAGGGGGGGCTACAGCTGGGATACAAAGTGAATAAAGTATAATTAATATAAAATTAAAATTAAATAAAACACAAATAAAACTGCTTTGAACATTCTTGAGCCCCCCCCCCAATAAGAGTAATTCTAGGATTCCGTTTGCAAGTATTTTATTGAGTATTTTTGCATTAATGTTCATAAGTTCTCTTCTTTTGTTGAGTCTTTGTGTGGTTTAGATATCAAGATGACTGTAGCTTCATAGAATGAGTTTGGTAAAGTTCTTTCTGTTTCTATTTTGTGGAATAGTTTGAAAAGAATAGGAAGTAGCTCTTCTTTGAAGGTCTGGTAGAATTCTGTGCTGAAACCATCTGGTCCTGGAATTTTTTTGGAAGGGAGACATTTAATGACTGCTTCTATTTCCTTAGAGGGTATAGGACTATTCACTCTATTTACCTGGTCTTGATTTAATTTTGTTAAATGGAATCTATCAAGAAAATTGTCCATTTCATTTAGGTTTTCAAATTTTGTGACATATAGGCTTGTGTAATAAGACTTAATGATTGTTTGGATTTCTTCAGTGTCTGTTGTTATGTCCCCTTTTTCAAGTACACAACAAAAACATTTGCTGAACCATGTTCATAGCAGCTTTATTTGTGATAGCCAGAACCTAGAAACAATGCAGATGTCCCTCAATAGGGACATGGATACAGAAATTGTGATATATTTACACAATGGAATACTTCTCAGCAATTAAAAACAAGGAAATCATGAAATTTGCAGACAAAAGGTGGGATCTAGAAAAAATCATACTGACTGAGGTATCCCAGAAGCAGAAAGACACACATGGTATATACTCACTGAAAAGTGGATATTAGACATATTATATAGGATAAACACACTAAAATCTGTATTCCTAAAGAAGCTAAGGAGGACCCTGGGTAAAATGCTCAATCCTCACTCAGAAAGGCACACAGGAAAGACATAGGAAGGGGGAGAAGACAGGAAACAGGACAGGAGCCTACTACAGAGGGCCTCTGAAAGACTTTACCCAGCAATATATCAAAGCAGATGCTGAGACTCATAGCCAAACTTTGGGCAGTGTTCAGGGAAAGAAGGGGGAAAGAGAGAAAGACCTGGAGGGTACAGTTCTCCATAAGGGGAGCAACAGAAGCAAAATATCTGGGCAAAGGGATCTTTTTTGAGACGGGTACTCCAACCAAGGCCCATGCATACTGATTACCCAGAACTCCCACACAGATGTAGCCTAGGGCAGCTCAATCTGCAAGTGTGGTCCCTAGTAAGGGGAACAGGGACTGTCCCTGACATAAACTCAATGGCTGGCTCTTTGATCATGGCCCCCTTAGGGTGGAACAGCCTTACCAAGCCACAGAGGAAGACAATGTAGCCAGCCTTGATGAGACCTGACAGGCTAGGGTCAGATGGAGGGGGAGGAGGTCCTCCCTTACCAGTGGACTTGGAGAGGGGCATGGAAGGAGATAAGGGAGTGAGGAGTTGGGAAGGAATGAAGGAGGGGGCTACAGCTGGGATGCAAAGTGAATAAACTATAATTAACATAAAAATTAAACTAAAAAAGTGATTCTAGAGCTGCATTCCCTTAGCAGAACAGTAGTATTTGGTTTTCCTGTAGATCCCTGTCCTATCTGGTCTCCAGCTCTTGGCCATCCAAGTAGAGTCAAGGATGTGTTCTCTCTTATGGGTGGAGGCTCAAATACAATCAGGCATTGGTTGGTTATGCTCACAAGCTTTGTGCCACTATTCTACCAGCAGATCATGTAGGTGGGTTATTATTATAGACTGAAGATTCTGTAGCTGGGCTCATGTTTACCTTTCTCCATGTTACCCTTTGCAGATCAATATCTAGGGCTATAGATTAGTTATTAGTTATTAAATTTTTTAATTTAATAACTGTTTAGAGGGGAGAGATGCCTGGTGAGTTTCTTAATCAACTGTTTCTGAAGTCTTGTTCTAAAATTGTTAATTATTTAAGCAAAGTTATATATTCAAATGAACTATGTAATTAAAACCTCTTTAAAGTTAATGATGTAAGACAAAATAAACTTTCTGAAATACTTTCTAATTTTCATTCTAAAAAGAAAACTTTTTCTCTTTTTAGATTGTATTTTTTTTCCAAATGACTGCAATTCTTTTCACCTAATGTTTCTTTTCTGTTTCAGGACTTAATCCAAAACAGCACACTGTGTTCAGCTCTCCTGCATCTTTACTCTCCTGTGACAGGACACACTTCTGTCTAGCTTTTGTGTCCCGTTTTCCAATTGATGTGTTTACATCTAAAGTAATTATGAACATAGATCAAAATGTGCCAGCTGGCTTGCTGTTTTCTGTTGGCAAATTTGTTTCAATTTTATTTTCCTGACTTGTGTTTTCATTATGAATTTTATGACTACATTTTGTCTTCCTTATTGGGTTCTCATTTATACTTTATGTATTAATGCTTATCTGCAATATAAGACATCTTTTAAAAATCATTTTAGTTTTCTGGGGGAAATTTAATAAACAAGTATGTAATGATTCCCACCTCTATACCTCCCCTCCTTTGTCTCCTCCTTTCCTTGTGGCCTCTTTTTAATTATCAATTTTACACATGCACACACACACACAAACACACATGTATAATTAATATTGCTTTTGTGTGTTTCAAACTGACTACATGGAATTAGATAATCTGTGAGGGTCTTATCAATGGAGACTGCTGCTCTCAAGATCCACTAATTACGTGTATTTTACTTACTGGTGGAAGCCTGTGATATTTCCCCATGCACATTAGCACATAACTGGTGTTGTGATCACATCGTTCTACTATATACTCTTTTATCTACATGAAATTTCTTTTGATTTAAAAAATGTAATGTTTGACAGCACATGTGAATTAACAGGGATGACATCTTAAACTCACATTTTTATGAGTTTTTTTAATCACCAATAAGAACATTGAATGTACGGATGCATGATTACCTTCTTTGAGCAATTATAGAAATGGTCAGCAAAGCAATTTACTTCTAATGCAGGAGAGCCAGCACATGAAATGGAAGCAAGTCAAGGAGATATTTATGGTAGATTTGATAGGTGAAGTGTTCTTTAAAAATATTAACAGCAAAATGTTACTTGTAAATACTTGAAAATAAAAGCAATATATAGGCACAGTGAATTTGCATCTGTTAGTAAAACATTTGTGGTAAAACAACAACGGGCTTACTCTGTGACAGTTATCATGACCACATAGGAATAGAGGACAAATGTGACTCAGACTGCCTAAAGATCAGATTTCAGCTTGATTTTTATCTGCCGAAGCTTCTTTTTAATCTCCAGTGAATGCCGAAAGCTGCATGTAAGAACATGTTTGTTGTAGTGATCATATTTCATTAATATTAGAGAATCAAATTCTGGAAATCCCAGTTGTCAATAGCATGTTCCTTCAACCAGTAATTTTAAACTGTGATGTCTTATTTATGAAAGTGCTAAGTAATTAGATGAAATGCAATGAATAACAAAATCAGAAAATATTCTTTGTTTTTTAAGTAAAAGGTTACTGATCCTGAAACCACTGACATGATACCTGAAGAACAGGCTATTTTTATACTCTTCAACTCCTTTAGATTCACACTTTCACCTTCTTTACACTCAAATAAATGTGTACACACACAAACATAAAGACAAACATACACACACGACTTACAGGATCAGAAGTTGTGGACCCTTTTTTATCATTTAAAAGTTTGTATATTCTTTAGTTCCATATAATATTTATTAATGTGCTTGCTCAGCAATAAGTAGTTCCAGCTCCTGATAGAAACTGTAGTGAAATATGGGCAGCACAGTACAAATATTTTCTACATACTTCTTATTTATTTTGAAGATTTGAAGCCAATATGAGGCTTCACTTTCAAATTATTTTATAAAACTAGTTTTAGAAAGTATTGACATTGAGATAATTTTAAATGGTGGGTTGGGATATAGCTATAAGAAAAATACTGCATCACTATGTCCTATATTGAGCACTTGACATTGACTCCTTGATTAAACCTATAAGGGCTAATAAAATAACACCTTATACTTAGAGCTTGATTGAATTCTTTGCCATTAAAGAATAATGCCTTTCTCTGTAGCTTTGAAGCATTGCTTTCTGTGTTTATTCCATATATGTGAATCTTCAATGTAATGTTAAATCTTTAAGGAATATGAAACAATTGAGTAAAAAGTAATTGTTGCTATATTTAAATATTTTAAAGCGTTACATGATGTATTTCAAATTTCTCTTGGAGACACAGGAATAGACATTTGACATCTACGTTGCCAATTGTTTCAGGTGCATTCTAGATTCCTCACAATTAATATTGTGGTCTCAGTAGAGTATTTGCCTCATATGCCAGCACTGTGCATAGTAAACTGAACACAATGAATGCTTACTAAATATAGTATTATGAAACATCATATATTTGAGAATTAATTGCTCATATTTTATATTTGATCATCCATGCATAATTAGAATGGATCATCATGGGTATTCAAAAAAGGTTTTATGAAATTTTGCCAAATTTTCTTTATATGTATATCTATATTTATTTAATTTATATGTATTATGTATATATATTGAAATAATTTTTAAGAATCTTCACATCTAATATATGTTTATTCTAATAGTGAAAGAACGCAAATATCCTTAGTCAACTATTTGAGCTCTTGAAAAAGACAGTATGTAATTTAATATAAATTATTAATTGTAATTCAGAATAAAATTACTCCACAGCATGTTAAATAAATACTAAATGTCAAAGTTATATGTAAGAATATGTAGAAAAATACAACATGTGAAATACTGATCACAATATAAAATAAAGGGTATACTTTGAATTACAACATTAAAATTTCAATCTGATGTTTTGGGACATTAGATTAAACATTCTATGATCTTTGAGGTTAAGATCATCATCTACATGAAAGGGAGTTGAAATTCTAAAGGCTTCTTTTAAAAAAAAAACATCTTCCTTAAGGACACATCAATTATTTAGTCTTCCTTCTCTTGAAGTATCTCCTGAGTCTGAATATGGTGGCACAGCTGATACAGAGGGATGACTAAGTAAGTCCCCCATGGGCTTTAGGCATTCACTCCACTGTTATGCACACATGCATGTTGCTGGTAATATTTCCTGCCCATCTTGAACTGTTACTTTACTGTTCCTGTCCATAAGATTCTGACAGTGAGAATGAATGATGCCTCTGTCTGCTTAATACTCTCTTGCCCTGAGACATAAGTGGTCATATGGAAGACATTTGAAAACTATGCTGAATGAATAAAGACATAGCTAGCTCTGACATGTAAATCTCAGTTCTATGGAAACTTTTAGAACACATATTGAGTGCTGGTTCTTTATATAAAATGAATATATAATATTAAATATATATTGCTTTGTACATACACATTTTCAGTTTATGTACCCCTTAACTCCATTTCAAAATATATAATATGAGAATATAAGGAATACAAGTGAGTTTCTTGCTCTATGAGATCCACTTCTTGGTTTCCAATTCAGTACAAGTAGTTGAGATATAAATAACTCTATTTTTAAATTTTATATTCTTTTTTTCTTTTTTATATTTGTGACTGTTTGGATAGCAAAGAAATAGTTAATTTGGTGCTCATACCTTAAAAAAAATCACAATGAGTCCTAGTTCACTTCAGCTGTCAAATTGACACAGCCTAGAGTCAGTCATCTACGGGAGTCTCAGTGAGGGATTAGCAGACCAGATCTGTCTGTGGCCATGTCCTTGAGAGATTGTGTTGAATGATGATTGAGAGTCCATCCCATTGACAGTGGCACTATTGTTTTGTAGGTGGGACCAGTCTATACTTGAGAGCTAATTGAGCATAAGCCAGTGAGCAAAACAGAAAGCGGCGTTCTTCAACAGTCTCCACTTTAAGTTACTGTTTGAATTCTTGCTGTGATATCCCCTGATGATACTTTTTGGTCTAGAAATAGGAATGAAATAAGTTCATCTCATCTTCCAAGTTGATTTTAGCCAGAATGATTTTTCAAATCAACAGAATGCAAGGCCAAGCTAGAATGTAAAACCATTTACTTCTTTCAGAAATTTTAGTTTTAAAATTTAACATAAATTATAATACTCTTGTAGCCAGAAGGTCATCTTAAAAATTAAGGCAAAACAAAGATGATCAATTGTTTGAAAGAAAACAAGTATGCTATTTTAAATTAACTAGCTGTCTCTACCATCTGTATTTTCTCAAACATCTGACTGATCTGTTCATATTTCTATAAAAAAGGAGGACCAACAGAGTGGTTAAATATGGAAAAGATATATTAAAGGATGACAAGGGGGTAGATCAATGGTGTTATTTATGGAACACTACTAAAATGTAAGCCTATTCACCCAGTTTATACTTTCTCTCAGTGTATCAAAACATGAAACATGTTACTATGTTACACAGTATGTGCTTAACAATCTTCCTATATGTGAATATGTAATATTTGCAACGAACAGTTATACAGAATGTTTACAGAAACACTGCCATTAGTCTTAGCAAATTTAAAATAGTTCAGAAAATTAATAAATAATGTGCAGCCAGAATCACTCAATAGAATACAATTCAGGATTAGTAATGAACAAACTACATCTATAAACAAAACTGGAAACCATATGATATATGTATTAAAAATGGCAGATGAAAAAATAAAGGAAAAAGAGTCTATAAGATAACAGGAAAAGAAAATTGAGCAGAAAATGCCAGGAAACCATCAAAGTGTACCTGAACTCTTTTTTTTTTTCATCATCATCATTATTGTTATTATCATTACTACAATTTATTCACTTTGTATCTTGGCTGTAGCCCCCTCCCTCATCTCCTTCCTGGTCCACCCTCCCTCTCTCTTCCCCACCTCTACTATCTGATCCTAGCCTATCAGGTCTCATCAGGACTGTCTGGATCCCCTTTCTCTGTGGCCTAGTAAGTCCACCTCACCAGGGGAAGATGATCAAAGAGCAGGCAACACAGTTCATGCCAGAGACTACCTCTGCTCCCCCTACTAGGCAACTCACATGGAGACTGAGCTGTCCATGGGCTACATCTGAGCAGAAGGTCTAGGTCTTCTCCATGCATGGTACTGGGTTGATTCATCAGTCTCTGCAGGACGCATTGGGACCAGATATTTTGGCTCTGTTTGTCTGCTTCTGAAGCTAGTACTTGAACTCTTAAAAAGTCAATCACTCTTGTGTAACCTACACTCTATGATAGACCATGCTGTTTCTAGCTCTGCATTATAGACTTGGCTAAAATATGCTTATAGCTTTAAAACCACATTTAAGACAATATTTACTTCATAGTGATCAAATTATCCATTTTTCAAAATTTAAACTTTATTTTACAATGTAATAAACAAATAAAAAGTAGAGATGATACATCTTCACAAATAAATAAAATTTTTAATAAAACATTTGAATTAAGTTTCACTTTGCTATATAACTGTGTTTACTTTTTGGTTACATGTCATTTTTTCAACAACTCTGATTGACAATGACCTTTCAGGATAAGACTGTATCTGGTCTCTGACATATGTCTTTGTAAATTCTAATTTGGTGACTGTTTCCTGCTTCTAATGTCTTCAGTAGTACATTATCTGCTTGTCTCATATCTAACTGGTGTCTATCAGCAAATCGAGCTGTTAGGACAATTAGCTGGAAAGGGACACTACAGCTTAACAATTCCACAATTCCATGACCTTACAATGTTTCTCTTAAAATTTTTTCAATCACTAGCTTCTTACTCTATTCTCCATTTGCCCCTTCCCTTTTTCTTTTTTAGCAGTATTAAGAAATGCAGAGAACATAATTTGCAGCACAGAGAATTAAATCATAAATCATGTTTGCACATAGATTTAATGTGATTCTGGGCACAAACGTGACACAGAACAACACACAGATTCTGTCATCATGTCATATGTGGCTACAGAAGGAAAGGAGCCTGGACAAACATGAGGCACTGACAAATATGTGGAAGAAATCTGAGCATAGAACCGAAGACACTAGCAACTGGGCAATGCTGGGGAGCTTTGCAAAAGGCACTCAGCTCCAATTTTAGAATCATATCTGAAAAACCCAGAAATTATTTGGGGAATCTTTGACTGAGACACAGCGTTGTGCTTAGCTGATCTCACTCATCTTCACAACAGTATCCTTTTGTTGTTTTTTAATTATGCTATCAACTGCCCTTCCTCTGTCTTTGAGTTCAGCATTACCTATGACATGATCTGTAATTTAAAGAAACAACATCGAATTCAGCTAGATGTTCTCAAACTCTAGAGAATTTAAAACCAGGAAATATTTCTGCTGAGAGTATGTCTAACTTATATCTTATTTGCCCCTATTTTCTTAAAGACAACAAAACCCAAAAATCAATGTTGCACAAGCAGATCAGCAACTGGGTAAAGGTTAGATAATTCCTGTGATTGCTCATATTTCCTTCTGTTCTTCATATAAGCAACCGCAGTGGTCCCATGCTTTAGGATAGGGAAGCAACTCCAAGGCGGCCTGCTGCATTTTGGACTCTAGAGCTAGATGCTGTTGTGAAGGCATTTGTGTCCTTCCTAGACTGAGGAACAGGAGATTTCAACTTTCACCTTCAGAACCACTTCCTCCTTGGCTCACTCAGCAGGAAAGGGAAGTCTGTGGGAGTCTGGAGCTTTCACTCAGATTAACGTGTTTCTGGCTGCTGGCAAAATTAAAAAAAATAAAAATAAATAAGAACAGCATTAGGATGAAACAGCTGCATTGCATGAAACACCAATAAAGGCAATGGATTTTCAAAACCAGCAAGCCCACCCCCTTAGGCTTGAGAGGTCACCTCTGTCTTGCATAAAACATTCATCACCTTACCTCTGAAAATGATTTCTGACGATAACCCGGATATGAAAATTAGGAACCAGCCAGAAAGCATTTCCTCTCCTGTGTGGTGCCAGTTGGCCCCTCTGCGTCTTTTCATTTATCCTGGCAGTGGTTTGTCTCTTTGCCTTTAAAAGTTAAGTCCACCTTCATCGCACATTGTAGAAAGAACTGAAATTAAACTGCAGTGTGTTCCAGAGGAGAAAATCTACTTTATTCATCTCTCAGCCCTACTTTAACTTACACTGACCTAATTACAGCCCACACCAGGAGACGCCAAGTTGGCGGAAGGAGCGCTTCTGCCACCTAGTGGTCGATGCTCTCAACTGTGCACTGACACCTCACGTATTTTGCTTTAAATGTCTGACACAGAAGTCTAAATGACTTTTCTATCATCTGCATGAATGTCAAGGATAAGCATCCCACACCGCTCTACCCCTTCGAAAAGTCCAAAGCATAATGTTGGTCGGAAGAACTTCACCCAGAGAAAGGTGAATCAGTGGCTCCTAGGATGAACTGTAGTTTGAGAAGCATTTTATTACGACTGCATTATGTGACATTTTCATGAAAATGAAATTGAAAATCATAATGCAAATATTAATACTAGTTAAAGCAATATTTGATATACTATGTGTTGAATTGAATACTTAAAGGTCTTACAGCCCTCCTCACTAAATCAATTACTCCCCCTCTCAGAAGCCACACGATTTTGCTAGCTGAATGATTTCTTCCGTGAAACTCCGGGCTTGTTTGTTTGCTTCTGGGGGTGGCAGTGGACATTTAAGAATGCTTCGTTCTCTTTTTCTGGCTTCATTAACGAGTTATTGATTGGTTACTTGAAAGAAAAACTTGGAAGAAAAATGTAGCCAGTCTGAATCACCAATGCTAATTAAGACCAAAGAAGAAAAGGAAAATAAAAAGCACTCCTGTGCCCAAGCACCAGGGTAGTTTGGCTCCTCCTCCAATGCATTAAAGCAGGCACATGCTGTTCAACCTGGCCTTCCTTATATGATACTGGATGCACAGTCCAGTAAGGAAGCCATCTCTTGCAAAATTGCCCATGCATAAGGCAAAGGGAATTTCTGAGTGCAGAGAGCAGTTGATTCTCAGGTCATGAGAATAGACAGTAAGAATTACAGACACCCATTTCCACAAAGCATTCAAAGGGCTGTGCCCATTTGCAGTGTTTTAATGTATTACAGACCTCTTTAATGTCACACGTATGGATTGGAATATTATGAATCTAAAATATGATGACAAATGTTTCATCACTGTTCAATTATTCATAAGGTCTTTTTAAATCACTACTAGTTAAAAAGAACTTGTTTAGACTTTACATTTTTCTTTTTAGTTATTATTTATTACAATTTATTCACTTTGTATCCTGGCTGTAGCCCCCTTCTTCATGTCCTCCCAGTTCGACCCTCCTTCCCACATCTACCTCTATACCCCTCCCCTAGTCCACTGATTAGGGAGGTCCTACTCCCCTTCCATCTGACCCCAACCTATCTGGTCTCATCAGGAATGGCTGCATTATCTTCCTCTGTGGCCTTGCAAGGCTGCCCCACCAGGGCAAAGAGCAGGCCACTGAGTTCATATAAAAGACAACCCATGCTCATCTTACTAAGGAACACACATTGTGACTGAGTTGCCTAAGGGCAATGCCTGAGCAGGGGTCTAGGCCCCCTCTATGCATGGTCCTTCACTGGAGAATCATCTGTGTCTGCAGGCTCACTGAGCAGATATTTTGGCTCTGTTGGTCTCCTTGTGGAGCTCCTGTCTCCTCCAGGTTTTTCTACCTCCCCTTTCCTCCATGAAATTCCCTGCACTCTACCCAAGGTTTGACTATGAGTCTCAGCATCTGCTTTAATACACTGCTGGATAGAGTCTTTCAGAGGCCCTCTGTGGTAGGCTCCTGTCCCATTCCCTGTCTTCTCCAGTTTCCAATGTCTATACTGTTTGCCCTTCTGAATAAGAATTAAGCATCTTCCCTATAATCTTCCTTGTTGTTTATCTTCTTCTAGTCTGTAGATTTTAGTATGTTTATCTTATATTGTGTGGCTAATATCTACTTATGAGTGAGTATATACCCTGTGTGCCTTTATGCTTCTGGGATACATCACTCAAGGCGAAGTTTTCTAGTTCCCACTATTTGCCTGCAAATTTCATGATTTCCTAGTTTTTAATTACTGAGTCGTATTCAATTGTGAAAATGTACCACAATATCTGTATCCATTCTTCAGCTGAGGGACATCTAGGTGTTTTTCAGATTCTGATTCTTATGAATAAAGCTGCTATGAACACAGTAGAGCAAATGTCCTTGTTGTATGCTTGAGCATCTTTCGGATATATGCCAAAGAGTGGTATAGCTGGATCTTGAGATAGCACTATTCCTAATCATCAGAGAAAATCCCAGACTCATTTCCAAAGTTGGTTGTACAAGGTTATATTCTCACCAGCAATGGAGGAGAGTACCCTTTTCTCCACATCCTCTCCAACAATGTTGTCACTTGTGTTTTTAATCTTAGTCATGCTGTTAAGTATAAGGTAAAATCTCAGGGTTGATTTGATTTGCATTGCCAGGATGACTAAGGCCACTGAGCACTTCTTTCTTTTGGGGGGGGGTGTTCTTTTTAATTTTATTTATATTTATATTTTTATTAATTACAGTTTATTCACTTTGTATCCCGCCTGTAGCTCCCTCCTGCCTCACCTTCCGAATCCCTCCCTCTTCTCCTCCTATGCCACTCCCCCAGTCCACTGATAGGGACGGTCTTCTTCCCCTTCCTTCTGATCTTAGTCTATCAGGTCTCATCAGGAGTGGCAGCATTGTCTTCCATTGTGGCCTGGTAAGGCTGTTCTCCACCCTCAGGGGGAGGTGACCAAAGGGCAGGCCAATCAGTTCATGTCAGAGACAGTCCCTGTTCCCATTACTATGGAATCCACTTGGACACTGAACTGTCATCTGTGCAGCTGTTCTAGGTTATCTCCATGAATGGTCCTTGGTTGAAGTATCTGTCTCAGAAAAGATCCTTGTGCCCAGATATTTTGTTTCTGTTGCTCTCCTTGTGGAGTTCCTGTCTTCTCCAGGTCTTACTATCTCCCCCTTTTTTCAAAAGATTCCCTGAACTCTGCCCAAAGTTTGGCTGTATGTCTCAGCATCTGCTCATATACTCTGCAGAAAAATGCAAATCCAAACGACCCTGAGATTTCACCTTATACCCATCAGAATGGCTAAGATAAAAAACTCAAGTGAAACACATGCTGGAGAGGATGTGGAGAAAGAGGAATCTTACTCCTCTGCTGGAGGGAATGTAAACTTGTACAACCACTTTCAAAATCAGTCTGGTGTTTTCTCTGACAATTAGGAGGAGCACTTCCTCAAGATCCAGCTAGGCCACTCCTAGGCATATATCCAAAAGACACTCAAGTATACAACAAGGACATTTGCTCAACCATGTTTATAACAGCTTTATTTGTAATAGCCAGAAGCTGGAAACAACCAGATGCCCTCAGTTGAAGAATGGATACAGAAAGTTTGGTACATCTATATAATGAAATATTATTCAGCAATAAAAAACAAGGAAAACATGAAATTAGCAGGCAAATGGTAGGAACTGGAAAAGATCAACTTGAATGAGGTATCCCAGAAGCAGAAAGACATATAGGGTATATACTCACTCAAAAGTGGATATTAGATATATAATATAGAATAAACAGACAAAATCTGTACACCTAAAGAAGCTAATCAAGAAAGAGGACTGTGAGTAAGATGCTCAATCCCCATTCAGAAAGGAAAAGAGGATGGACATCAGAAGTGTGAGAAAACAGGGAACAGGACAGGAGCCTACCACAAAGGGCCTCTGAAAGGCCAAAGAGCACTTCTTCAAGTGTTACTATGCCATTCAATATCCCTCTGTTGAGAATACTCTGTTTAGCTCTGCATCCCATTTTTTTAAATTCAATTATTTGGTTTGTTGGTGTTTAACTTCTTGAGTTCTTTATATGTTCTGGATATTAGCCCTTTGCCAGATTTTGGGTTAGTGATGATCCTTTCCCTGTCTGTAGGCTGCTGTTTTGGTCTGTTGACTGTGTCCTTTACATTACAGAAACTTTTCAGTTTCATGACTCTCCATTTATTGATTTTCTATCTTAGAGCCTGTGCTGTTGGTATTCTATTCAGGAAGGTGTCTCCTGTGCTAATGAGATCAAGGCTCTTCTCCATTCTTTCTTCTCCAGGTTTAGTGTGTCTGATTTTATGTTGAGATCTTTGATCCACTTGGAATTTAGTTTTATGCAGGGAAATAAACATGAATCTATTTGCATTTTTCTACATGCACACATTCAGTTATATCATCACCATTTGTTGAAGATGCTATATTTTTTCCATTGTATTGTTTTGGTTTATTTTTCAAAAATCAGGTATCTGAAGGTGTGTGGGTTTATTTCTGGGTCTTCCATTCCATTCCAATGATCCACCAGACTGGTTCTCTGCCAGTACCATGCAGTTTTTATTACTATTGCTCTATAGTACAGCTTGAGATCAGTGATGTAGATACCTCCTGAAGATCTTTTATTGTACACGATCATTTCAGCTATTCTGTGCTTTTTTGTTTTCCATATGAATTTGAGAATTTTCTTTCAAGGTCTGTAAAGAATTGTGTTGGTATTTTAATGGAAATTGCATTGAATCTGTAGATTGTTTTTGGTAGAATGGCCATCTTCACTATGGTCTTCCTTCTGATCCATGAGCTTGGAATATCGTTCTATCTTCTGATATCTTCTTCAATTTCTTTCTTCAGAGACTTGAAACAAAAATTTTTGTACAGGTCTTTCACTTGCTTGGTAAGAGTCACACCAAGGTACTTTATGTTACTTGAGGCTACAGTGAAGGGTGTTCTTTCACTAATTTCTTTTTTTTAATTGAACTTTATTTTTATGTTAATTAAAGTTTATTTATTTGGTATCCCAGCTGTAGCCCCCTCCTTCAGTCCCTCCCATTCCTGTCCTCCCTCCATCATCTCCTCCCTACCCCTCTCTAAGTCCACTGATAGGGGAGGTCCTCCTTCCCTTCCAACTGACCTCAGTTTATCAGGTCTCAGCAGGACTGGCTGCAATGTCCTCCTCTGTGGCCTAGCAAAGTTGCTTCTCCCTTGGGGAGGGGGTTATCAAAGAGCCAGCCACTGAGTTCATGTCAGAGACAGTCCCTGTATAGCATTTTCTTTTCATTTTTATTAATTACAGTTTATTCCCTTTGTATTTCATCTATAGCTGCCTTCCTCTATCCCTCCCAATCCCACCCTCCCTTCGTCTTCTCTACCCATGCCCCTCTTCCAGTCCACTGATATGGGAGGTCCTCCTCCAAGTCCATCTGATCTTAGCCTATCATGTCTCATCAGGAGTGGTTGTTTTGTCTTTCTCTGTGGCTTGGTAAGGCTGCAGGCCCCTGAGGTATAGGTGATCAAAGAGCAGACCAATCAGTTTATGTCAGAGATTGACCCTGTTCCCATTACTAAGGATCCCTCTTTGACACTGAGCTGCTGTGGGCTACATCTGTTCAGAGGTTCTAAGTTATCACCATGAATGGTCCATGGTTGTAGTATTAGTCTCACAAAACACCCCTGTGACCAGATTTTTTGGGGGTCTGTTGCTCTTCTTGTGGAGCTCCTGTCCCCTCCAGATCATCTTCAACAAATGGTACTGGTCTAACAGATGTCTACATGTTGAAAAATGAAAATAGATCTATACTTATCACTCTGCACAAGTGGATTAAAGACCACAACATAAAGTCCAACTGGATCAAAGACCTCAACATTAAACCAGAATCACTAAACTTCTTAGAAGAAAAAGTGGGGGAAGAGACTTTAACTCATTGGCACAGCAGAAAACTTCCTGAACAGAACACCAACACCACAGGCTCTAAGATCAACAATCAATCAATGGGACCTCATGAAACTGAAAAGCTTCTGTAAAGCAAAGGACACTGTAGTCAGAACAAAACGACTGCCTGCAGACTAGGAAAGGATCTTCAACAACCCTATATCTGACAGAGGGATGATATCCAGTATATATAAAGAACTAAACAACTTAAAAACCAACAAATCAAGTAAATCCAATTAAAAAATGGGGCACAGAACTAAACAGAGAATTCTCAATAGAGGAATAATGAATGGCAGAGAAATACTGAAAGAAATGCTCTGTGTCCTTAGTCATAAGTGAAATGCAAATCAAAACAACTCTTAGATTTCAAATTACACCCATAAGAATGGCTAAGAACAAAAACACAAGTAACAACACATCTTGGAGAGTATATAGAAAGAGGAGAACCCTCCTCCATTGCTGGTGGGTATGTAACTTGTACAGCCACTTTGGAAATCAATCTGGTGCTTTCTCAGACAAGCATAGTGCTACTTCAAGATTCAGATATATCACTTCTACTCATATACTCAAAATATGTTCAAGTAAACAACAAGAACATTTGGTTAACCATGTTTGTAGCAGTTTTATTTGTAATAGCCAGAACCTGGAAAAAACCCAGATGTCCATCAACAGAGGAATGGATACAGAAATTGTGGTACATTTACACAATGGAATATTACTCAGCAATTAAAAACAAGGAAATCATGAAATTTGTAGGCAAATGGTGGGATCTAGAGAAGATCATTCTGAGTGAGGTATCCCAGAATTAGAAAGACACATATGGTATATACTTAATTACAAGTGTATACTAGACATATAATATAGGATAAAACTACATAAATCAGTACACCTAAAGAAGCTAAGCAAGAAGGAAGACCCTGGGTGACATTATCAATCCTCACTTAGAAAGACAAATGGGATGGATATTGAAAGAAGGAGAAAACAGGAAACAGGGCAGGAGCCTACTGCAGAGGGCCTCTGAAAGACTCTACCCAGCAGTGTATCAAAGCAGATGCTGAGACTCATAAACAAATTTTGGGCAGAGTGTAGGGAATCATATGAAAGAAAGGGGAGATAATAAGTTCTGAAGAAGACATGAGCTCCACAAGAAGAGTAACAGTACCAAAATATCTGGGCACAGGGATCTTTTTCAAAAACTACTCAAGTATACAACAAGGACATTTGCTCAATCATGTTCATAGAAGCTTTATTTGTAATAGTCAGCAGCTGGAATCAACCCAGAAGCCCCTCAGTTGAGGAATTGATACTGAAATTGTGGTTCATTTACACAGTGATATACTATTTAGCAATTAAAAACAAGGAAATCATGAAATTTGCAGGCAAATGGTTGGATCTAAAAAAAAATCATCCTGAGTGAGGTATCACAGAAGCCGAAAGACACACAGGGCATATACTCACTTATAAATGGATATTAGACATATAATATAGGATAAGCATACTAAAATATATACACCTAAGAAGCTATTCAAGAGGAAGGACTCTGGGTAATCTGCTCAATCCTCATTTAGAAAGGCAAAGAGGATGGATATCAGAAGAGGGTGAAAACAGAGGACAGGACAGGAGCCTACCACAGAGGGTACTCTGAAAGATCTTACCCTGTAGAGTATCAAAGCAGAAGCAGAGACTCATAACCAAACTTTGGGCAGAATGCAGGGAATCTTATGAAAGAAGGGGGATATAGAAAGACACTAATTTCTTTTTCAGCACATTTGTCTTTTCTATACAAGAGGGCTTCTTATTTTTTTTTAGTTGATTTCATATCCAGCCACTTTGTTTATCAGTTGAAGAGGTAAGTTCCCTGATAGAATTTTTGGGGTCACTCATGTATACAATCATATCATCTGCAAATAATAATACTTTGACTTCTTCCTTTCCAATTTGTATCCCCTTGATCTCCTTTAGTTGTCTTACTGTGCTAGCTAGGACTTCAAGAACTATTTTGAACAGATAAGGAGAGAGAGGGCAGGCTTGCCTTGTCCCTGAATCCAGTGGAATTAATTTAATTTTCTCTCCTTTTGGTTTGAAGTTAGCAATAGGCTTGCTGTATATTATCTTTACTATGTATCCCTGATCTCTCCATGACTTTAAACATGAACAGGTGTTGCAATTTGTCAAATGATTTTTTGGCATCTAAGGAGAAGATAATGTGTTGTTGTTGTTTTTCATACAGTTTGTTTATATGGTTGACTGTTGATTAGTTTTTGTATATTGAACCACCCCTGCATACCTGGGGTGAAGCTACTTGGTCATGGTGGATGATATTTTCGATGTGTTCTCATATTTGGTTTGCAAGTATTTCATTAAGTATTTATGCTTCAATGTTCATAAGAAAGATGGGTCTGAAATTTTCTTTCTTTGTTGTGTTTTTGTGAGATTTAGGTATAAAGGTGACTATGGCATCATAAAATGAGCTTGGTAATGTTCCTTCTGTTCATATTTTGTGAAAAAGTTTGAAGAGTATTGGTGTTAGCTCTTGTTTGAAGAAATGGGAGAAATCTATGCTGAAACCATCTAGTCCTGGGCTTTTGTTGAAAGGGAAAATTTTGATGACTGATTCTGTTTCCTTAGGGGATATAGGACTATTAAATATATTTACCTGATTTCCATTAACATTTGGTAAGTGGAATGTGTCAAAAAATTGTCCATTTCACTTAGGTTTTCAAATTTTGTGCCATATAGGCTTTTGAAGTAAGACCTAATGATTGTTTGGATTTCCTCAGTGTCTATGTTTCCCTTTTCATTTCTGATTTTGCTGATTTGGATCGTGCTTCTCTGCCATTTAGTTAGTTTGGCTAAGGGTTTAAACATGTTGATTTTCTCAAAGAACTAGCTCTTGGTCTCATCGAATCTTTGAATTGTTTTCTTTATTTCAAATTTATCAATTTGAGCCCTGAGTTTGATTATTTCCAGCAGTCTGCTCCTTTTTAGTGTGTTTTCTACTTTTTCACCCCCTAGGGCTTTCAGGTGTGTCGTTAAGTTGTTTGTAAGAGGTGCCTCAGACTTCTGAAGGCACTTAGTGCTATAAACTCTTATTAAATTTCATTTTATTAATATATTTATTTATTACAATTTATTCACTCTGTATCCCTGCTACAGCCCTTCCCTCATCTCCTCCCAGTTTTACCCTCCCTCCCTTTTCTTCTCCTATATCCCTCCCCTAGTCAACACATCCTCCTCCCCTTATATCTGACCATAGTCTATCAGGTATCATCAAGGCTGGCTGCATAATCTTCCTCTGTGGACTGGCTAGGCTGCATCCTTTCTTAGCACTGTTTATCTTTTACTAGAAAGTAAGTATGATTGAATGCTTGATATAAACGTTTTATGAAAACTCACATTATGGGGTAGAATGACCGTTTCATTATTAAGAGCACTTGTTGCTCTTTTAGAGGACCAGAGTTTTATTCTCAGCACCACACTAGCCTCCTCATGACTGGCTGTAACTTGAACTCCATGAGATCTGGTTCTTATATTCACCTACATATATAGAGAGTGAAGTTTGAGTCGTGTAAGAATCTGATTTATAGGGATCCAAGAAGGCAGCAACAAGCACATGCAGTTTCTGAGAGGCAGAAGAGCTGAAGCGCCAGAGTTGGTTAGTAGAGGGATGACTAAAGTCCTTGAGGAAACGATGGTGAGGCTTTCTGAACAGGAGAAAACATCACATGAGTTGAGATGTTTAGTCTCAGGTCACCCTCTGACTTCTTCAGGGAAAGAGAGAAATGATCATTTGATCTCCCTGCACTCCCCTTTTTCAGGCCTTCCTCCTCCTCAGCACAGCCCACATCTGGCTCAACAAGATTCTCAGCTCAGAACTCACTGCCTGGGGACTGCATGCTGATTCCACAGGGTCTCTCAGCCACTGACTATGGCCTGCCCAAACCCTCAGTGGCAGATAATAGGCTATATAGCCACCAAAGTCCAACAGACCCACCAAACAAACTAGGCACACCAGGTGCCTGGCCTCCCAGGTCTGGAGAGCATAGTGGTGAGCCCCCAGGCCTTCCCAGAAGGCATCTGGACTGGCATTCCAGTCTGCCGCTGCAGCTGGACTCCTAAGTTGGCAGCTTAAGAAGCACTGAGCTGGCAGAGCTCATCAGTCCTCCTGTATATGACTAAACAGATCCAGACCAGAGAGTGGAGAGCCCAGATGCCCCAATCCTTGCCAATGTGACCTGCTTGAGAGTGAGTGTGAACCTAGGTGACTGCAGAATCCCAGATCCAGGGTCGTTCTAAACTAGCAGCCAGACATCATACCACTCCCACCCATACACCCATTGTGGGAAATGGAGGGACTATTGAGACCTGCTCTGTGGGTCCAACAGTAGAGTTCAAGTGGATATCACTGGGAGCTTAGACAGAGCTGAATACAAGTAGCCTGTAGGCCACTGAGGTATTCAGAGGATTTGCATAAGGAAATTGCACTGCGATTATCACCAGCGCCTGCTACAGCACATGCACAAGTAACCCCTTAGATGCTTGCATGCACTGAGGCATTCAACATTCTCTATCACTCTGTCCCTCAAAGGCACGCTTCCACTCACACTTCCACGCACAGGCTTACCCGCTTTTTTCCTTCTGTGCCAGTGGAATTTCCTCCCACAGGTACAGCTGAAACAGCAACACACACACTGAAACCACAGGACCTCTCTCAACTTCTTCAAGAATTCTCCAGGTACAAACAGGGAAAGTTACAGATAAACAAATGGCCAAGGGTAGGCAAAAGAACACATTCAACATAAATCAGGACATCATGGCTTCACCAGAAAACCCCAAAATTGATGGATATGCCAATTCACCAGAAACACAGGAACATGAATTTAAAGCTATGCTTATCCAATTATTTGAGGCACATAAAGAGGAAACAAATAAATCTCTCAGAGGAATACCCACACAAATACAGTTAAACAGGAAACGAACAAATCTATCAAAGATTTGGCCAACCAAGTGGAGGCAAAGAAAGAGGAAATAAACAAAATTCTCAAAGAAACACAGGCAAATATAGGCAAACAAATAGAGGCACAAGAAGAGATAAAATTAGTGGCATATACAGAGGAAACAAAAAAAAATAGAGACCATCATAGAGAGACAGGAATCCACATTCAAACAGATGAAGGCAATGGTGTAAGACATGAAAACAGAATTAGAATCAATAAAGAAAACACAAAACGAGAAAACCCTGGAGCTGGAGAAATCAGAGAAAAGATCAGGAACCATAAAGGTAAGCATCACCAACAGAATATAAGAGATGGAAGAGAGAATCTCTGGTGCTGAAGATACACTTGTAGAAATTGATACTTCTTTCAAAGAAAAAGTAAAATCAGAACACCAAATATCCAAGAAATCAAGGACATCATAAAAAGACAAAATCTAAGAATAATAGGAAGTGATGAAAAAAAAAAAGATTCCA
>CM053763.1:16193569-16216880 GCA_028658305.1 Pachyuromys duprasi
CCGGCTTCGTGATCTGTGCTAGAAGCTGTGAGCACTGCAGGCTGGTCACCCCTCTGGTCTGGAGGTCTTGCTCCTCAGTCTTTTGAGATGTCAGCTGTGGTCTTTGTGCTCAGCCCTGGGCTTGTTGCTAAGGGCTGTCCCCTGGAATGGAGATTTGGCTCCCCCTTCTGAGCCAGGGCCTGTGCACCATGGTCTGAGATGATATTTGGGGCACACACAATGGGTTTGGGTTGGTGTGCCTCCAATGAATGCAGGCCTTTCTGAAATGGTGCCCGAGGCCTTCTCTGTCTGTCCTGTGGACACACACAGGGACTGAGCATTTTGCTGGCAGGTGCGTGCAGTGTTGGCCCTCAGTGTGCGTTCTGGTCAAGATGGTCCCTGAACTTTCTCAGTCTGGGGTGGCTCTGGTGATCTGTGCACACCCACTGGGCACCCGTGGGTTGAAGCAGAACTCAGGTCCCTCTCAGACTTGCCCGCGGACTGGCACTCAGACTGAGGTTTTGCTGGTGGAAGCGTGCGGAGTGTGCCTGCAGAGTGCAGACTGGTCAACACGGTCCCCCGCCCTTCTCAGACTGGGGTGGTTCCGGAGATTGGTGCTTGCCTGCCGCACACCCGTGGGTTGAAGCAGAACCTGGGTGCAGTGTGCGCTCGCAGGGTGTAGTTCGTTGAAAACGGTACCCTGTTCCTCCTCAGACTGCCCGTGAGACTGTGTGATCCAGTCTATTATGGCGGGTGCGTGAGCTCAGTGTGGCTGCTAGTTCAGATCAGAGCTGTGAGCTGCTGGTCACCTGGAGATTTTCCCGGGGAATAACTGGGTGTCCCTAGGGTTTTCCCACTTGATTTTCTCACCGTGGGAGTTCTGCTCACCTGGCAATCACGAATGCTGGCATTTTAGGTCCCAGAGTTCAGTCTCCTGGTCGCTGCATTGTTTCTGCTGTCCTACTCTTCAGACACAGTGTCCTCTAGTGGCAGCCATCTTGGATCTCTGGGAAGAATTTTTAGATTCTTAGTATTTAAATAAAATACATTAGGCTCAGGAACAAACAAAGCATAAGCCTTCAGAAGTTCTTTTTTTTTTTTGAAGGAAAGCAGTATTTATTTTGTCTCACAGTCTGAAAGTACGATCTGTCACAAGGAGAGATCAGAAGTTCTTGAAACTTACAGGATTAACAAATCTCCTTCCTACTGCTGTATAACTTGCCTAAGGAGAAAAACTCAGCCAGAAAAACACATCATGCAGGTTGTTCAGGGAGATCCAGAGATACAATTTCCTTGATGAAGCTGCCTTTGAGTCATCCCTGCTTTTGTAAATAACCCATCACCAATACTTTCACAAGTAACCTTAGTAAATGAATTGGTTCATTAAACCAAATTTGGGTGGAATCATTTCTTTGGCTTCCTGGTGCTACTGTATCTGCAGTAAATAATGTATTCTGGGCTCATTAGGAAAAGTTGCAAAATACTATCTTTATTTACATTTTTTCTCTGTTTGTGCAATGTGTGTGTGTGTGTGTGTGTGTGTGTGTGTGTGTGTATGTGCGAAACATGAAGTTTGTACTGTCAGTGAACATTTCACTCCAATGACTTTTTATTCATGCCCTTTATATTTATAATAGTATAATTTTTATAAGGACAAAAGGATAATAAGTACAAAGCAAAGGAGCATGAGGGATTTGGAATGTTTGGGGAGAACTGTTGCAAATATCAGTGGATAGTTTTATTGTAAATTGAAGCAATTATAGGATTGTCACTGCTTAAGTTTACATGTTTATAGGGCATTGTGTGGGCAGCAACCTTTTACCTTGTCTGTTCTGGAGAGGCTAAGAAGTCAAGGAAGTGAGAAGAAAATAGAACAAAGTACTAGACATGGAAGAAAAACTGCTGGCATATTCTTGCTTGCTTGAATTTGAATGCTTGTTAAAATTGTGAAAACATTAGATTTTGTGCTTAATGAATTTGAGCAGTCAAGGGAAATTTTGAAAAATGGGTGATATTATCCTGATAAATCATGAAAGCTGTTGTGTTGAGAATTGATATTTTGTGGGCAAATATTTGGAACTTACTAGGGAAAAGTAAAATCTAATATTGATTTGTACTCAGGAATTAATATGAAAAGTAGCTTCATCGTGACTGCATTTGATGGTTAATCAATATTTCCGGAAGAAACGCATATACAAAGTAAAAATCAATAAGTTGACTACTATAAAAATGAAACAGTTTTGTCTTTAAAACTGGAAGAAATAGTTGAACATAGCACATAGCTAGTCCTATTATGCAGGGAAGCTTAGGTCATAAGAATGTTTTTGTGAAGCTAGCCTGTACTGAAGTTTGGGTTGCCATTAATGGTAAAGGGAAAGACTAATGATGGCCAAATTTGGCTGAAGAGGATCAAGAGTTCAGTTATAGACATATGAGCCTAGCATGACTAAAAAATGGATGACAATAAAATGGATGATAAGCAATTGTTTGTCTGAGCATAGAAGACTTTGTAGTTCTTTAGAAAGACAAAACATCACACTGAATGTAGTCACCAAAAAGTAATATAGGAAAAAATACAAAAACGGCATCAATAGTGAAGTAATCCATCACTAAGATCCCAGAAAGTAAAGAAACATGCAAAAGGAAACAAATATGTGGACATAAAGACAGTGAAACTTTAGAGTATTTCTCTTGATTAACAGTAAAAGTTATTACATTGAACAGAAATCAACAGCAATTTTTACCAACTTAATAAAGTGAGTACTTATATTGGACATTGGATTTATGTTTCTTCTTTTTATGGATAATTATTATTATTTAAAATTTATTTGCTTTGTATCCCAGTTACAGCCCCCTCCCTCATCTCCTTCTAGTCCCATCCTCCCTCCCACTTCTTCCCCTATCCTCCTTTCTTAATCCACTGATAGGGGAAGTCCTCCTCTAGTGTCTGACCCTAGACTATGAGATACCATTAGAACTATGTGGATCCTCTTCCACTGTGGGCTGTCTTGTTTGCCTCACCAAGGAGAAGTGATCAAGAAACAAGCAACCAAATTTATGTCAGAGATTGGCTTTTCTCCCATTGCTAGAGGACGTGCATGAAGACTGAGTTGTCTATGGGCTACATATGAGCAAGGGGTCAAGGTCCTTTCTATGCATGGTCTTTGGTTTGTGCATCAACCTCTGCCATCTCCCTTGGGCCCTGATTTATGTATTTATGAATGAATGTATGTATGTATGTAGGTATGTATGTATGTGTGTATGTATGTATGTATGCATTTGCTTATTTTTATTTATTACAATTTATTCATTTTTTATCCCAGCTCTAGCCCCCTCCTTGGTCCCTGTGTAATCCTACCCTCCCTCCTCTTCTCCTCCAATCCCACTCCTCCAGTCCATTGATAGATAGGTCCTCCCACCTGACCTTAGTCTATCAGGACTTTTTGTTGTTGGTGGTGGTCTACTTGTGTGTCTCCTGTCCCCTCCAGGTCCTTTTATATCCCCCTTCTTCCATAAGATTCCCTGCACTTCTGTCCAAAGTTTGGCTCTGCATCTGCTTTGATCCCATGATGGGTGGAGTCTTTTAGTGAACATCTGTGGTAGTCCCCTTGTTGGATTACTTAGAGTGGAGATCATTAAATACTTTCACAAGAAAATATGGAAAAAATGTCACTGATGTTTAAGAAAGTACTTGATGCTAAAGAAAAAAAAGTGTGTGTGAAAGTATGTGTGTGTCTAGATGTGTTTGTAGGTGAATGAGTGTGTGTAGGTGTAGGTTTATAGGTGTATGTGTGCATGTGTATGTGTGATATTTACAAATACAATAATCCTGAACATTACTTTTAATTGTGTTTATATAATTGCAAGCCTTTAGAAAATCAGCAGTGAACCACGAACCTCAAAACAAAGATTAATATATTTTAAGTGTTTTTTTAATTAAGTTTTAAGTAATCTTGTCTTAGAATTTTGAAGAAAATGAGGATGTGGCTAAAGAAACAGAGAGAAAAATAACAGACTCTAAAATAAACAAATAATTTCTCCCTAAGTACATTTTATTACTAATTTTATTGAGGAAAAAAGAGCTAAATATAAATATTTGTTACAACTGCATGAATAATTATAACTAATGCCCCAAATGGTCTTTTTGTAAAGCCTAAGAAAAGTCAACATGAAGGCCAAGGCTCTTCTGAACCCATCATTGCTCTTGGAATTAGAATCTGACATACACACTAGCTGAATCCCCCTTCTTGGCTTTATAATATTTCACCTGAAAAGCTGGAAACAGATAAGTCATAGATTTTCAAAAGTTATACCGGAATCAACAGAGGATGGGAAATGTACATAAAGGGCCTTGTGATTTACTCGGCAAGTAGAGGTGTTTTATTTTCTAAATAGAACAAGTTTTAAAATTTTTCATCACCAGAGGAAGATAATGCAGCCAGTCCTGCTGAGACCTGATTGGCTAGGGTCCATGTCCCTAACAGTGGACTTAGAGTGGGGTATGGGAGGAGATAAGGGAGGGTGGGAGTGGGAAGGGAAGGGAGAGGAGGATACAGTTGGGATACAAAATGAATAAACTGTAATTAATAAAAAAATTAAAGAAGAAAAAATGAATTAAATGAGTGATTTAATACACTGTCAGCTGATACATTGACAGGGATTGATTGGAATTTATTGTTCTAACTGACAGCATAAATAAAAGCAAGGAAAATAAGCCGACTAGGTACCTGGGAAGTGCTAAGTGTGGCACATGAGGTTGAGACCTAATTGAAGAAAGGATAATTTTTATTCTGTAACACAAATATGTAATTGAGAATTAATTCACATAGTATCGACATAAATAATAGAAATAAAAAAATATACGTTAATCTCTATTTGGCCTCAGACCAAGGGTACAAGAGAGGAAAATCAGAGTAAATTCAGGCATGGAGAGGTGTCATAATGAGTATCATACTTCATATAGCCGGATTATGTGTCTTCAAGGTAAGGTGAGATGGAAACGCCCAGTCTATATTGTGTAAAAACATTTGTCCAAAAAACAGATTAATACATGATTTTATTGAAAGGTGCCTGTTACGTTGTTGGCTAAGTACTTCAAAGATTTTTTTAAGTCAATGCTACTTCAAATCATGAACTTAAGTCAATCCAAGGGAAATGGAGATTTCATATGACTGTTTCAGTACTTGAAGCAAAAAGGCTTCTCATTGAAGAAGGCCAAGTATTTTATTGAAGATGTTAAGTTTTCTGTCTTTTACGTTACAAAGATATGAGAACCTTTTCAAATCCATCTCACTTTTTTCTCTCATTTTATAAATTCAAAGGTTCATGTTTTACCTATATGAAAAAAAGTTTTAAAACTTTCGACATCTTCCAATCATTTGGATTAATTAACTAAATTATATTATATACAGTAAGACACTTTTTGAAAATGTGCTAACACCAGGAGTGTCTGCATTGTTTTCCTCTGTGGCCTGGTAAGACTGCTCCTCCCTCAGGGAAAGGTGATCAAAGAGCAGGCCAATCAGTTCATGTCAGAGACAGTCCCTGTTCCCATTGCTAGGGAACTCACTTGGACACTGAGCTGCCATGTGCTACATCTAAGCAGGGGTTCTAGGTTATCTCTATGAATGGTCCTTGGTTGGAGTGTCAGTCTCAGAAAAGATTCCTGGATCAGAAGGAAGGAGAGGAAGACCTGACCTATCAGTGGACTTTGGGAGGGGCATGGGTGGAGAAAGGAGAAGGAGGGTGGGTTTGGGAGGGGAGGAGGGAGGGAGCTACAAGGGGGATTCAAAGTGAATAAACTCCAATTAATAAAATAAAAATTAAAAAATGGAAAAAATGTACTAACACATTTACATACATCACGTACACAAATACTCTTTAAGAAGAATTAAAACTGAACATTTGTTTTATATTAAATATTCATTAGTATGTTTGAGGGAATAAAATATATTCATAAGCTGTTTTAAATTTTTAATGCAGAAGATTTTACCACCAAATGGATTCATTAAAGACTAATCTTAAACTGGTGTGTTTTTTTCTTTAATAAATATGCCAAGTTTAATTATCATGATCTAAATAGTATAGGAGAGAGAACACTAAATCCACTGTAATATTATTTTATCATTATTGATGTAAATTTAATTAAAGTATGAATTGGCAAAGACCAAATGCTACAATTATTTTTAGAAAAGCTTTAAATACCCATCATCAAACTTAAAGATTAAACATGTCCCAAACTAGACTGTCTTTAATTTCCCACAAGGTCATTCCATGGAAATAAATTAGAAAAAAACTTATTTAGTACATTTTTAATGTTTTTATCCAAAAAGTTAAAAATCAACTATTTCAGAGAACATTCTGTTTTTAGATGGACAAAAATAAAATTCTGAAGTCATGTCTAGGGAATGAGATTTTCTGTAGTTCTTTTTAGGCTTTTATATTTTATAACATTAGTTACAAACATTATTTGTACTCATATATTTTCATTAATTTGTCTTTTGCTGGATTTTCATACCTTTGGAAACACAAATAAAGCCATGGTAAATATTCCTTGAAGGTTGAACTCCTATGTAAACATTTTTTTTTCATTTTTATATCTTATTCATGGTTGTACAGTAGATATTTATTAAATATTTGTAACTAAATGGAAAAAATCCTTAAAAATCAATAAATGAAAGAAGGAGTGAATGAAGGAAATATTTTTTCCTCTTCTTTTTGAAATAGGGAACCACTCAGCCTTAGGGTTTTAGCTTGTTTAATCATGACCACTGGAAAGATTAAAGCTCTTATTGATAAGCTAAGTGTCTCACTATAGCACATATTCTCATAGAATCAATAGGTTAAGCACATACAGAACAATACAGATAGAATTTAGAGGAGTGATGTAATAGGAATAACTTAGTTTACTGTCTTCTGAGACATTAACTCAAATGATCTAAAATCAAAGATAGCAGACAAAGCATGAGATCATTACTGGATCATAGTGGTAAATGAACACTCTAAGCTAAGTAAGAATATGTGAAATATAAGGTAAATTTATATTATCTGGTAAACAGTGAGATAAATTAGATAAGCAATCTCGAAACAATAGGAAACCTTAAGAATTATTTTGTTCTTGCAAATATAATATAGAACATTCGTGTATTTTTAGAACCTAGTATCTGCTACCTCATCTCCAACGTAATACAACAACAAAACTGGTAGATAGAATTAATTCTTGACAGATCTTTAATGAAAATAAATAGACAGAATGATGGCTCAGTGAGTAAAAGTGATTCCTGAGCAGTCCTGACAAGCAGAGTTCAGCCTGGTGAACCCATGGTTGAAGGAGAGACTGACTCAGCAGGCACAGGAACATAAGGCAAGTGTTCCCTTCCTCTCCACACAAAAATCATATACATGTACAAAGGTTAATGGTTCAAAGTAGCCCTTTACCTTTCACCCTTGTGATTCACGGAGTGCTGAATGTAAGACAGGAAGATAAAGCCCTCAAGGTCAATCTACAGGATTTATGGGACAACAGAATAGCAAGCATTGCAGCGCTACTGTTCACCAATTGCCCTGTCTGGGGATATTATATGCAGTTGCTTGAATAGAATACAGCCAGAAAAAGCCTGAAGAATATTGCTTCCACGGTGATTGTAGACAAAGAAAGGAGTGTGATAAGGTTCAACATTTTAAGATTTTTTTCTAGAAAAATAGAATTTATGCCATATATTCTCTTTTAATTAATTAAGTTATAACATATTACAATTTATTCACTTTGTATCCTGGTGGTAGCGCCCTCCCCTTCTGCCCCTCTCCTACTCCACTGATAGGGGAGGTCTTCCTTCCCTTCTATTTGAATCTAGCCTATCACGTCTCATCAGGACTGGCTGCATTCTCTTCCTCTGTGGCCCTAAAAGGCTTTCCCTTCAGGCGGGAGGTGATCAAAGAGCCAGCCACTGAGTTCATGTCAGAGACAGCTCCTGTTCCCATTACTAGGGAACCCACTTGGACATTGAACTGCCATGGGCTACATCTGTGCAGGGGTTCTAGGTTATTTCCATGCCTGGTACTTGGTTGGACTATCAGTCTCAGAAAAGACCTCTCTGGTCACACTATTTGGTTCTGTTGCTCTCCTTGTGGAGCTCCTGTCCTCTCCAGTTCTTACTATTTCCCACTTTTTCATAAGATTCCCTGCACGCTGCCCAAAGGGTGGCCATAAGTCTCAGCATCTGCTTTGATAGTCTGCAGGGCAGAGCCTTTCAGAGGCCCTTTGTGGTAGGCTCCTAACTTGTTCCCTGTTTTCTCTTTCTTCTGATGTCCATCCTCTTTGCCTTTCAGGCTGGGGATTAAGCATTTTAATCAGAGTCCTCCCTCTTGATTAGTTTCTTTAGGTGTACAGATTTTAGTAGGTTTATCCTATATTATATGTTTATATGAGTGAGTGTATACCGTGTGTGTCTTTCTGTTTCTGGGATAGCTCGCTCAGGATGATCCCTTCCAGTTTCCACCATTTACCTGCAAATTTCATGATTTCCTTGTTTTTCATTGCTGAGTAATATTCCATTGTGTAGATGTACCACAATTTCTGAATCCATTCCTCAGTTGAGGGACATCTGGGTTGTTTCCAGCTTCTTACTATTACAAATAAAGCTGCTACAAACATGGTTGAGCAAATGTCCTTATTGTGTACTTGAGCCTCTTTTAGATATATGCCTAGAGTGGTATAGCTGGGTCTTGAGGAAGCGCTATTCCTAGTTGTCTGAGAAAGTGCCAAATTGATTTCCAGTGGTTGTACAAGTTTACATTCCCACCAGCAGTGGAGGAGGGTTCCCCTTTCTCCACAACCTCTCCAGCATGTGTTGTCACTTGAGTTTTTGATCTTGGCCATTCTGATGGGTGTAAGGTGAAATCTCAGGCTCATTTTGATTTGCATTTCCCTGATGGCACTCTCTCCATATCTTTTCAATATAGTTCTGGAAGTCCTTCCTAGAGAAATAAGACAATTAAAGGAGATCAAGGGGATACAATCAGAAAGAAAGAAGTAAAAGTATCACTATTTGCAGATGATATGATAGTATACCTAAGTGACCTCAAAAATTCTACCAGGAAACTCCTACAGCTAATAAACACCTTCAGCAAAGTGGCTGAATACGAAATTAACTCAGAAAAAATCAGTAGCTCTCCTGTATACAGAAGACAAAAGGGCAAAGAAAGAAATTAGGGAAACAACACCCTTTACAATAGCCACAAAAGACATAAAGTACCTTGGTGTGACCCTAACCAAGCAAGTCAAAGACTTGTATGAAAAAAAAAATACCAAGTCTCTGAAGAAAGAATTAGAAGAAGATATCAGAAAATGGAAAGATCTCCCACGCTCATGGCTTGGCAGGATTAAAATAGTAAAAATAGCCATCTTACCAAAAGCAATCTACAAATACAATGCAATTCCCATCAAATTACCAACACAATTCTTTACAGACCTTGAGAGAAAAATCCTCAACTTCATATGGAATAACCAGAAACCCAAAATTGCTAAACAATCCTCTACAATAAAAGATCTTCTGGAGGTATCTCCATCCCTGATCTCAAGCTGTACTATAGAGCAATAGTAATAAAAACTGCATGGTACTGGCATAGAAACAGAATGGTTGATCATTGGAACAGAATACATGACCCAGAAATAAACCCACACACTTACGGACACCTGATTTTTCACAAAGATGATTTTTCATTTTTCACAATGAAAAAAAGACTGCATCTTCAACAAATGGTGCTGGTCTAACTGAATGTCTACATGTAGAAAAATGCAAATAGATCCATACTTATCATCTGGCACAAAACTAAAGTCCAATTGGATCAAAGACCTCAACCTAAAACAAGACACACTAAATCACTTAGAAGAATAAGTGTTAAAGACCCTAGAACTCTTTGGCGCAGGAGACCACTTCCTGAACAGAACACCAACAGCACAGGGTCTAAGATTGTCAATCAATAAATGGGACCTCATGAAACTGAAAAGCTTCTGCAAAGCAAAGGACACTGTCATCAAAACTAAACGACCGCCTACAGATTAGGAAAGAATCTTCACCAACCCTTTATCTGACAGAGGGCTAACATCCAGTATATATAAAGAACTCAAGAAGTTGAAAAGCAACAAATCAAGTAATCCAATTAAAAATGTGGAACAGAGCTAAACAGAGAATTCTCAATAGAGGAATATAGAATAGCAGAGAAACACTTAAATGCTCAACGTCACTGCTAATTTTTTATGTGATGTCTGGGAATTCAAACTCAGTTGTTCAAGTTGTGTAACATGTAATTTATCAATTTAGTATTTTCTCAGCCCTTATTCTGTCCATTTTAATACATATCACTGATTTTCTGGATCTATGGAAAATAGGTTGAGCAGCAAGTTTCTCTGTACGTATAAGCCATTGTGGCTACTCTTTGCAGGGTTCCCTTGGTGACTTCACTTGCAGAACGCTGCAATGAGACTGAAGACCTGAGTTCAGATCTCCAGAATCCACATTAAAATCATAATGTGTGCCTATAATTCCAGCACATCCATGGAGACTTGGAGGTTAGAAAGAGAAGAATCCCCAGAATATGATTACCTCAAGATCAAGCAATACCACTCCTGTGTATATAACCAAAAGATCCCCCATCATTCATGAAGGATGTTTGCTTAACTATGTTCATAGCAGCATTATTTGTAATAACCAGAATCTGGAAACAACATAGATGTCCATCAGTGCAGGAATGGATGCAGAAATTGTGGAACATTTACACAATAGAATACTACTCAGCTATTCAAAACAAGAAAATCATGAAATTTGCAGGAAAATGGATCGAACTAGAAAAGATCTTCCTGAGTAAGGTAATCCAGAAACAGAAAGACAGATATGGTATACTCTTACTTATAAACGGATATTAGCAGTATAATATTGATAGCCATACTAAAATCGGCAGACCTAAAGAAGCTAAACACTAAGGAGGACTATATTGAGTATGCTTAAATCTCATTCAGAATGGTAAAAAGGATAGATACCAGAAGTGGCAGGAGAGAGGAAACAGGATAGGAGCCTACTATATACGGTCCTCTGAAAGGCTCCATCCAGCAGGGGATCAAAGCAGGTGCTGAGACTCACAGCCAAGATTTGGGCAGAGCACAGGGAGTCTCATAGAAGAAGAGGGGGTGGGAGGAAGGACATGGAGGGGACAGGATCCCCACAAGGAGACCAACAAAGTTAAAAACAAAAACAAAAACAAAAACAAACTTGGCTTACTTTTCAATATAATCACTATTACTTAAAACAAATATTTTTAACTTTTAGTCATTGTGAGTGTGCAGTAGAATACTGTGGATATTTTAGGCCAAATGTTCTGGTTACATAAATTGTACACAGTATTTTACACAGTAATTGTCTATAACATGCAGTTTGATAAATTCTGACAAGAAGATTAAGATATATATCATTTTACGTTTAAGCTGAAACCAGTAATTTAGCCTGTGTACCCTCAGGCCAGGATTAAACTAGCAAAAGAGGCCTATAAATAAACTATTTGGGTATAAGTAATTATGTATGTTAAAATTCTCTACCTTCATGTATCAAAAGAAATGTCTCATGAAATAGTCAAATATGAACGCTATTTAAAAGAAAAAATAATTAAAATAAATACAAGTAATTGAAATATTTATAGGATGAATTTTTAAAATCACTTATTATTTAATAAATAATAAGCCCCTAAGACATTTTAAGAATTTATACTTAAAATACATAATACAACTAGTCATGAATTGTGTGTGCCTGTAACCCCAGCACTTGGATGGTCATAGCTTATAATTCCAAGATTGACTCAAACATTTTTGTTTTTGTAAATTACCAATTTCCTTCAATTGCTAAATACTAACTGCATGTATGTGTGTATGTGTGTGCATGTACATGTGTATGTCAGTGTGTGCATGTGAGTGTGTATATGTATGAATATAGGGGTTATATAAATCTGATCATCTAAACCAAAAGTAAAAATAATTCCAAGCACATTATAGTTTATGGATAGTAGCTAGTCTGGAAGGTGAAAGAATTATACTGGAAGAAGAAAATAATGAAATTAACTCTATCTACCTTAATGTCAGAAAAGAAGAATATGCTAACTTATGCAAAATTACTCTAAATAGAATAAACATTTGAAATAATGTGTGGATTTTTAAAAAAATATTTTTTAATATGACATGTGATCTGTTGGGTCTGATTCACACTCCTAGTATTACTTCCATAGTACACTATTGCTTTTACCTTCTAAATGTTAGGTTAACTTAGTTTTGAAGAACATTTTGGATCTCATATGGATTAGAGTATTGCAAGAATTTTGATTTGCTGTATACATGGAAGAATATAGTTACATACATCTGATAAAACATGAATAAGTATAACATCAAATAACTCAGAAATATTTCAAAAATATAAGCAACAATAAAAAATGAGCCACAAAACTAGAGTATTTTCAAATAAAAATCACAAGTGGCTAATAGTATTTTTAAGAGTTTTCAACATCCTTAACCATCAGAGAAATAAACATTAAAACAACTTTGATTCAATTTCACTCAAGTCAGCATGACCATTATTATTAAAAAAAAAAAGTTAGTGACTAGTACCAAGAAGAGACAACACATGCTGGTGAGAATCTGCAAGATGAGAAACATGTATTTATATGTTTAGTAGGAATGTTAACTTCTAATTGAATAAACTGTAATAAATGACAATAATAAAAATTAAAATAGGAAATAGTCATAAAATGGTTTATTTTTTCTTATTTATCAAAATAAGAAATACTGTTTTGCTTTCCACACACATATACACCGTCTCAAGTGATTTCTGATTATTAGCTTTCAAATATGATTTGTCTTTTGAATTAATGTCTTTGGAAAAATGTAAAATTTCATATAACAATTGTCTATTTTCTTCAAGGAAGCCAGAATAGTTTTACTGAAAAATTAAGAATGATGATGTCACCGTTCCATAAATGATGTTGGCGATGATCTGTAATCACTAGCACAAATCCTTGTAGAAAAATTTCAAGACCTCTGTCTTTACATTATTTGAATTCCAGCTGAACGATTCTTTACAGCTGGGTCGAAATTATATTCCTAAAATGGGGTACACATTGTTTAGTCCATGGGCAGTGTTCCCATGGGAACTCCCAAACATTACAGGTTATTGCCAGTGCTGATGTCAAAAACCTTATTGCTGAAGATAAAAGTTACACATCTCGTTGAACACAGAGAAGTTTAGCTGGTGCCTAACTAGAAAGCTTACCTCTACTGACTAGTTTTAATAGTACATTGCATGCTAGCAGAGGAGAAAGGTAATCAATTATTAACTCAAAAATAAACACTGGATGCAAATTTCATGATTTCCTTGTTTTTAATTGCTGAATAGTATTCCATTGTTTAAATGTACTATAATTTCTGTATACATTCTTCAACTGAGAGAAATCTAGGTTGTTTCCAGCTTGTTTCTTTTATGAATAATGCTGTTATGAACATAGTTGAGCAAATGTCCTCTTTGCATACTTGAGCATCTTTTGAATATATGTATAGGAGGGGTATAGCTGACTCTTGAGGTAGCACTATTCCTAATTTTTTGAGAAAGCACCAGATTGATTTCCAAAGTGATTGTGCAAGTTTATATTCCCACCAGCAGTGGAGGAGAGTTCCCCTTTCCCCACATTCTCTCCAGCATGGTCAGTGATCCCTTGAGTTTTTGGACTTAACCATTTTGATGGGTGTGAGGTGGAATCTCAGGGTGGTTTTGATTTGCATTTCTTTCATTACTAAGGATCTTGAGAATTTCTTTTTTTTTAAGTAATTTATTTATTTTTATGTTAATCACAGTTTATGTACTTTGTATCCAAGCCCTAGCCCCCTCCCTCATTCCCTCCCACTCTCACCATCCCTCCTTTATCTCCTCCCTTCCCCCCTCCAAGTCCACTAATAGGGGAGGACCTTCTCCCCTTCCATCCAACCCTAGCTTATCATATCTCTTCAGGGCTGGCTGCAATGTCCTCTTCTGGATCTAGCTAGGCTGTTCCTCCTGGGGGGGGGGAGGGTTGAAGAGCCAGCCATTGAGTTCATGACAGAAATAGTTCTGTTCCCCTTACCAGGGTACCCAGTTGGATACTGAGCTAACATGGGCCACATCTGAGCAGGGGTTCTAGGATATATCCATACATGGTCCTTGGTTGGAGAAACAGTCTCATAAAAGACCCCTGTACCATGATCTATTTGGTCTTTGTGGAGCTCTTGTCCTCACCAAGTCTTACTAACTCCCACTTTTTTTCATATGATTCCCTGTACTCTGCTGAAGGCTTGGTTGTGAGTCTTAATATCTACTTCGATACACTGTTAGTTAGAGTCTTTCAGAAGTCCTCTGTGGTAGGCTCCTGTCCTGTTGCTTGTTTTCTCCTACATTCTATGTCAGTCCCGTTTGTCCATCTAAGCGAGGATTGATCATCCCAACCTGGGTCCTCCTTGCTTATCTTTCCTAGGTATATAGATTTCAGCATGTACATCCTATCCTATAGGTCTATATAAGTGAGTGTATACCAAGTGTTTCTTTCTGCTTTTGGGATACCTCACTCAGGATGATCGTTTCCAGGTCCCACCATTTGCCTGTGAATTTCATGATTTCCTCGTTTTTAATTGCTGAGTAGTATTCCATTGTATAAAAGTACAATAATTTCTTTATCCATTCTTCCACTGAGGGACATCTGGGTTGTTTCCAGGTTCTGGCTATTATGAATAAAGGTGCTACAAACATGGTTGAGCAAATGTCCTTGCTGTGTACTTGAGTATCTTTTGGATATATGCCTAAGAGTGGTATAGCTGGGTCTTGAGGAATCACTATTCCTAATTGTCTAAGAAAGTGCCAAATTGATTTTCAGAGTGGTTGTACAAGTTTGCATTCCCACCAGCAATGGAGAAGGGTACCCCCCTAAGGAAACTAAACTAAAGGAGGACCATAGGAAAAAGGCTTAATCCTTATTCGGAACAGCAAACAGAAGTAGGAGAAGACAAGGAACAGGACAGGAGCCTTCAAAAGGAGTCCTCTGAAATACTCTACCCATCAAGGTATCAAAGAAGATACTGAGATCCATAGACAAACTTTGGACAGAGTGCAAGAACCTTATGGAAGAGGAGAGAGAAAGAAAGACGTTGGTGGGGGTTGGGCAGGAATTCCACAAAGAAACCAACAGAGCCAAAAAAAAATCTGGTCTCTGGGGGGCCTGCTAAGACGGATACGCCAACCAAGGACCATGGGTGGAGGGAACCTGGACTCCCTGAAAATATGAGGCCCATAGGCTGCTCAGTTTCCAAGTGGTTCCCTAGTAGAGGAAGCAGGGGCTGTCTGGCCAGTTCTTTGATCACTTCTCCCTGGGGCTGCAACCTTGCCAGGCCACAGAAAAAGGTGATGCACCCAGTCCTAATGAGACCTGGTAAGGTAGGGTCAGATGGAAGGGGAGGAGGTCCTCCCCTATCCGTTGACTAAGGGAGGAACACAGGGGGAACAGAAGAAGGGTGGGTGGCTCTGGGAAGAAATGAGGCAGGAGGCTACACGTGCAATAGAAAGTGAATAAATTTTAATAAATACTATATAAATAAAATTTAAAATATAATTGAAGAAAAAATTATAAACACTGGGACCTACAACAGAGATGTGTCTGTAAAATACACTTGTTCAATAATGGTACAAATGTTATGAGAGTAACCAACCATTTTCTTATTGAGTTTAAGGTCAATGGCTTCTGTGAGCTGGAATTCATTCCTGACAGTCTAAAGTGGGCAAATACTTGAGACTATCCACCATTGAATGGTGTGAAGCCCAAAACTCTCATTCTCTGCTTAGTCATTGTTCTCTGGTGGTAAAGAAACATCATGATTTTCTTTTTTATTAAATTTTTATTTTTTATATTAATTAGAATTTATTTACTTTGTATCCCAGCTCTAGCCCCCTTCCTCATTCCATCCCAATCCCACCCTCCCTTCTTCATCTCCTCCCTGCCTCTCTCTAAGTCCTCTGATTAGAGAGGTCCTCTTCCCCTTCCATCTGACCCTAGCTTATCAGGTCTTAACAGGGCTGGCTGCAATGTCCTCCTCTGTGGCCTGGCTAGGATGCTCCTCCCACAGGGGTGGAGGAAGGTCAAGGAGCTAACCATAGAGTTAATACCAGAGACAGTCTCTGTTCCCCTTACTAGGGAGGCCGCTTAGATACTGAGCTGCCATGGACTATGTCCGAGAGGGAGTGCTAGGTAAATCTTAAGTTTGTTCAAATCTCAGCTCAGTAAGAGACCCTGCCTAAAGGCTATCAGATAGAAAGTAAAGAGCAGTATAAAACACCCAATGTCCTGCCCAGAACTGTACAGGTGGATATACCCAGACACTCACACTCATGCAGCACATGCCTATAACAAACACACATGCACACACATGGGTGCATGTGCAACACATGTATACAAATACTTTAATCAACCAATTAAATTAAATTGATAATATGCTTTTTTATTTTTGTCATTGATTTTTACTTTGTTTTAATGACGGCTTTCCTTTAGATTAGTTTATTATTTGTCCTATATTCTAATTTTTGACATTAGGTAAATAATTTCTTCCTTCTTAATATAAATAATTTGTATTAAATAATAGAAATTAGTGCTAACCTCATTGCACAAGTTTATGCTACATTTCTTTTATGTAGTTCAAAATGTTTTCTAAATTCTCTCCTGTCCAAAATTTTAAAATGCTTATGCATTTTATCACATATTACTTTTTAAATTAATGTTAATTCAATATCATTACCAGAGAAATTTTTTAACTTAGGTTTACTCTGTGTATATTTTTCATGGTGCTATTTTCTTTTGTGGTACATATATATACATTTTTTAACTTTATATCACTCTTTATGGGGAATCTGATCATTTATGTTTTATTAGTTCTTGTCAACCTCAAAAATCTTGAATACATATTTTTAGGGAAATTTGGAAATTAATTCTAAATGTTTATTTTTTATGAAAGTATTGTATATTTTCATTATATCTTTGTTTTAAAAAATTAATAAGCTTGTTTTAGAATTGCAGAAACAATGACCAAAACAGTCCTTAGAATCCATTTTACACTTTCCCTCATGCCATCCTACAGTTTTGCCAATAATCCATGTATTCCATGTACACTCTATTTCTTTCAGTGGATAAACAGACACTGTTAGATTATCATTACTAAAGTTGCTACTTTTATTATGGTTTCCTCTTTGTAACTCACATACTGTGCAAAAAAGTATCAGCTTTACATATTCACCAATACTGTATTATAAGAACAGTTTAACTGCCTTCAACTCTTGATTGCCCCTGTTCATACTCCACTCCTTCTCCTGGACTTCTTAGCAAATGCTAACATTTCAGCTGTCCCTGTGTTTATCAATTTTCAAATGTCATGACACTGAAACCACACAATACGCAGTCTGTGTGTGCTGGCTTCCTTCACATACCAGGATGGGATGGTGCACAAGCTGTGTCATAGGCTTGGCCTGGGAGTGTGGGGAAAGCATTGACAGGTGAGGTTTGGGGAGTTCTTCAGACTGGACTGGTGCACATGCTGTAGAAAGGTAGCCAGAGATGAGAATTTGAGTACCAAGGGGCAGCAAAAGATGGTAAGGTCGTCTGCTTGGCATTTAGTAAACTCGACATTTCCTTATGCTGTGAAAATTCACTTAATTTTTGAGCTGGACGATATTCAATTTTCTGGAAATACCAGAATATTTATTTCATGCCCTTAAAGGAAATCTTGGGTTACTTCCAAATTTTGGTAGGTACAAATAAACATGCACCGACATGAATGCTGATTAATACACGTGTGTAGGTTTTGCATGAATAGTAGTCTTCAAACAGTCTTCTCTGTATGGTAGCACATGCCTTCAGTTCCAACAGTGGGAAGGCTAAGGAAAGAGGACTGCTTCAATGTGAAGGAGGGTCTGGGCTGTTACACAATGACTTTGAAGCAAAATATAGGAGTACACAGTGATGTTGTGAGACTTAGTCAAAACAAACAAACAAACAAACAAGCAAACAACCCTGAGAGTATAAAAACACTTTCAAAAGCTCATATAATTACCATCCCAAGCAAGACTATCTGTGGCTTTGTAAATTTACCAGCACTTAATATGTCCAGCTCTTTGGGATTAAGCTGAGCTAATAGTAATGTAGTGACTTCCTTTCATTTCGCAGTTTTCACATTTCCAGTGACATTTAGTGCTGGATGTGTTCATATATCATTAGTCATTGCATAGCAGTGTTGAAGTTTTCCATGACAAATGGGAACAAGTAGCATCCTTTCAATGCCAAAAGGGATAATCTGGAATTGATCTAAGAGCCAACATGTAGAAAATAACATATAAAAAGAAAAGAAAAATGTTTATATGAAAATGAATTACTATCCTAAGTATTCATAAAAACATAATAAGTAAATGAAGAACAAAGCATGAAATGGGTAGAAGATTGTTCTAATCACAGCTACATTCGCCTTTTGCCAATTTGTATTTTGTTTGTTTGTTTCATCAAGGCAGCTCAACAATTTCTGTGCTGGAAAGATGACTCAAAAGTTAAATGCATTTACTGCTTTTGAGGCTGAATTGAACATGCTTCAGCACTCATATGACTGTTTACAACCACCCATAACTCCAGTTCCAGGATATCTTACATCCATTCTGTCATCTACATACACAAAGCATCATGCAGAGCACATACATGCACATAAGCAATCACATATATATACACCGTATATACTCTCTCATAAGTGGATTTTAACCATGTAATATAGGATAAACATACTAAAATCTATACTGCTAAAGAAGCTAAACAACAAAGAAGACTGTAGGGAAAATGCTCATTCCTCATTCAGAAGGGCAATTGCAATAGACATTGGAAGCAGGAGAACACAGGGAACAGGACAAGAGCCTACCACAGAGGACCTCTGAAAGACTGCTAATCAAGGCATCAAAGCAGAGTCTGAGACTCATAGCCAAACTTTGTCCAGAGGGCACAGAATATTACAAAAGAAGGAGGAAATAGAAAGACTTGGAGGGGACAGGAGCTCCAAAAGGAGAACAACAGAGCCAAAAAAACAAACAAACAACATACCACTACCACCACCACCAAAACAGCTGAGCCCTGAGAATCCTGCTGAGATTGTTAACCCAACCAAGGACAATACATGGAGAGGAGGAAACCCCTCAGAGACAGGTTCTCTGATCACCTTTCCCTGGGGGTTGAGCAGCCTTGCCAGGCCACAGAGGAAGACAATGCAACCAGTCCTGATGAGGCCAGATAGGCTAAGGTGAAATAGTGGACTAGGGGAGAAGAGGGAGGTAGGTTGGGGTTGGGAGGAGAGGAACTAGGGAGCTAAAGCTGGGATACATATTGAATAGATTGTAATAAATGATAAAAATTGAACACATAAAAATATTCTTCAGTTTCTGTAATCTAATTGTATTTCATTACTGGTTTCTTTTCTAGTTTCTTAGTATTTAAGTATATTCCTTTTAAATTAAGAACTTTGTTATTATGTCTCACAGAATTTTAAAATATAATGTTTCAGGAGCTAATCCAGTAGCTTCTCACAATAGTGAATGTATCATTAACATTCACTTCAAAATATTTTCTAGTTTTGTTTCATTTGACACAAAATTTTTTTATATTTTTTAATATCTAATATTTAGAAAGCTTTATATTGATTTAGTTGTAACTGGTATCTAATTTTATTTCCATTTAATTGGATGAAATATATGTCATAGATATATTTTAATTTGTCTAATACATCATGATACTCATATTTAAAGCTTTATGGACCACAGACTATTTTTCAATATATTATTTGATTTGGAATATATAGGGTTTTAGATTTGTTTTATTCTGTTGAACATTGTTGCTTGTTTGTTTGTTACAAGATATAGTCTCCTGTAGGCCAGGCTGAACTTGAACACCTGCCTTTTCTCCCCCTCACAAGTGCTGAGATTTTGAGCATGAACCAGATTTTTTTTCCTTTTTTAAGAAATTTTAATTTTTTATATTAATTAAAATTTATTTACTTTGTATCCCAGCTCTAGCCCCCTCCCTCATTTCCTCCTAATCCTACCCTCCCTTCCTCATCTACTCCTTGCCCCTCTCTAAGTCCTCTGATTGGGGAAGTCTTCCTCCCCTTCCATCTGACCCTAGCTTATCAGGTCTCACCAAGACAAGCTGCAATGTCCTCCTCTGTGGCCTAGCTAGGCTGCTCCTCCCATGGAGGGTGGGGAGGCCAAGAGCTAGCCACAGAGGTCATGCCAGAGACAGCTCCTGTTCTCCTTACTAGGGCACCCACTTGGAGAGTGAGCTGTTATGGGCTACATCCAAGCAGGGGTTCTAGGTTATATCCATGCATGGTCCTTGGTTGGAGAATCAGTCTCAGACAAGCCCTTGTGCCCAGATATATTTGGTCCTTGAGGAACTCCTGTTCTCTCCTGGTCTTACAACTCTCTCTTCTTTCATATGATTCCCTGAACTCTGCCCACAGTTTGGCCACGAGTCTCAGCGTCTCTCTTGATACACTGCTAGGTAGAGTCTTTCAGAAGCCCTCTATGGTAAGCTCCTTTGCTGCTTCTCATTTTCTCCTACTTCCAATGTTCATCCCATTTGTCTTTCTAAGTAAAGATTTTATATAGTTCTGTTTTATTGACTTCTTATGCTATTTTCTTCTATTGTAAGACATATTTTTATATAGTGTTAATCGTTCAGTCAACTTATTGCATTACCAATATATACTATGCATATTTGTCTATATAGTCTATGCATACACACATGCACACACACACATATATATTCCACTGATATTAATGAGATTTTTCTCAATGCAATCCATTAGTACTATAGAGTAGTATCTTACTTTTCTAAATATGTGCTTTCTTTTCTGTCTTCCTTTCTATCAGTTAATTTGAATCAACAGTTGAATTCATTTATTAATATTATTATTCTTTCATTTCCATTAATTTTCCTTTGTATAATTTGAAATTACATTATTAAGAGAATACATTTTAGAATTATAAAATCTTCTAGATAAATTGAACTTGTTATTAAATGATATACTGCAAATGATGCACTGCTCTGGTTTAAAATTTACTTTGATTATTCTGATACTTAGAGAACCATTATGTATTTACTATTAACAGATAATATTAATGAACTAAAATACAACTCTTGTATCATACAGAATCAGATACTTACTTTTGAATCTAATAAGAGTGTCCATGGCCAAGAAACTATACTCAGGTTAACCAAAATTCCATGTTCCAGTGTGGAATATTTTGGTGAAAATTTTATATTAACAAAATAAAGGAAGCCATAAATCAAAGTACTTTCAAACACATTGGTAGAAACACTAAATTTTTGGTATGATATCTAAGCTATCTGTTTCTTTTGGAATCTGAAAACATGCTTAGCCTTTGGATTAGTGGAGAATAGGGTGCAATTATAAATAATGTTAATCTAGTAAAGTGTCTGTAGAAGGGACCACTTTAAGATCCATGACCTTGCTAGCTCCATGTAGCTGTTGAAGTTTTTAGTAAAGATGATTTCCTAGATGTTGAGTGAGCCTTCCATCTGATTTCACAGTTCTTGGTTATTGTCAGGATATGCATCTTACTAATTCATCTTTACAAATATTTTTCAAAATGGTCATTATTATGATGAGTAGCTAAATATGACTGTTAATTGACTCTATTCCCCCTTTGGGTATAATACATGGTGCCTTCTGATACCTAGTAATGGGAAGAGGGACTGTCTCTTACATGAACTCAGTGGCCTGCTCTTTGATCACCTCCCTCTGAGGGAGGTACAGCCTTACAGAAGAAGACAATGAGACAATCCTTAAGAGAACTAGTAGACTAGGATCAGAGGAAAGGGGAGGAGGACCTCCCCTATAAGAGGACTTGGGGAGGGGCATGGGAGGATATGAGAGAGGGAAGGTGGGATTGTGAGGGGACTAAGGAGAGGGCTACAGCTAGGATACAAAGTGACTAAACTGCAATTAATAAAATAATAAAAAAGATAGAACTAAAGAAGGAGACTTTTTCATTAAATCCAGCATGAATCTCCTGAGTTCTATGTGTAAATTGTGTTGTTTTCAAAAACAGTGACTTACCATCAACTTGTGAGCAACAACCAAAGATAAAATAATATTTATATTATTTCTGTAGTTCCTTGGACTACTCTGAACAACAATGCAAACATAAGTTTCCTGTATCTTGTGCTGAGGTTTTCAATAGTCTGTAGTGTTTGTAAGGATCACTGTCAACCCAAGTGGCATATCTTCATTTAAGTTATATGTCTTCAATATATTTATATGCATCATGTAAAACTGAGGTAGATCTGAAATACTATAATTCCTTAATAATTTATCAAACATTCTTAGTGTTATGTGTCTATCCTTCCTCCCCTCCTGTGTTGACCTGCTATCTTTTTTCTTCAAGTAGAGCTCCATTCCCATATTTCCCACTATTCTTGTTCATTTCACCTGTACTCTGCCATTCCCTACTCTGTCCTCCTTCACTATTCCTCTTACTTTCCACGTTTCGGCAATTATTTTTTTATCAATTACTTTCTCACATCTAAAATTTGGGGGCTAGGAACCACAGAGAAGAAAAACATTCAGAATCTGCCTTTTGGTTTTGGTTTACTTCATCCAACTTAATATTTTCTTTTTTTTTAATTTATTTTTATATCAATCACAGGTTAGGTACTTTGCATCCCAGGCATAGCCCCCTCCCTCATTCCCTCCCACTCCCTCCTTTATCTCCCTCCTCCTCGCCCACTCCAAGTCCACCAACAGGGGAGGACCTCCTCCCCTTCCATCCAACCCCAGCTCATCCTGTCTCCTCAGGGCTGGCTGCAATGTCCTCCCCTGGGATATAGCCAGTCTGTCACTCCCAGGCTTGTATTGGGGAGGGTCAAAGAGTCAGCCATCCAGTTCATGACTGAAACAGTCCCTGTTTCCCTCACTAGGGTCTTCAGTCCAACACCAAGCTATCATGAGCCCAATCTGAGCAGGGGTTCCAGGCCACATCCACACATGGTCCTTGATTGTAGAAACCATCTCATACAAGACCCCTGTGTCCTGCTCAGTTTGGTCTTTGTGGAGCTCTTGTTCTCCCCAAGTCTCACCAGCTTCCCCCAGATCTGTCATTACTTCTCGCCCTCTGCCAAATTCTTGATCGCGAGTCTTAATATCTCCTCTGATACATCGCTACATTGACCCCCCCCCCCC
>CM053763.1:16217380-16252056 GCA_028658305.1 Pachyuromys duprasi
TGGACTTGGAGGGGGCGGGGAAGAGGGAGATGAGGGAGGGAGTGGGAGGGTAGGAGGAACTTAGGGAGGGGGCTATGCCTGGGATTCAAAGTACCTAACCTGTGATTGAGATAAAAATAAATAAATTAAAAAAATATATAAAAAGAAAAGTATTTTTATGCATTAATTACATTTTATTTACTTTGTATCCCAGTTGTAGCCCTCTCTTTCATTCCCTCCCAATCCCATCCTCCTCCCTTATCTCCTCCCAGGCCCCTCTCAATATTCATAGGTTTTGTCTTTTCATGTTGTCTTGTATTTCTTGGATGGTCTTTGTCAGGAATCTTTAGATTTAACATTTTCTTTAACAGATACATCGATTTCTTCCATTGTATCTTCCACATCTGAGATTCTTTCTTCCATGTTTTGTAGTCTATTGGTTATGCTTACCTCTGTAGTCCCTGTTTTCTTCCCTAAATTCTTCCTCTCCATAATTTCCTCCATTTGTGATTTCGTTAATTTTTCCAATTCTATCTTCAGATCTCTATCTGTTTTGTTGATTTCCCTCATTTGTCTGACTGTATTTTCCTGTTTTTCCTTCAATTCCTTCTGCTGTTTGTCTGAACATTCCTCTGTTTCTTTTATTTCTGTCAGTGATTTAATTATTTCTTTTCTAATGGCCATAAACTATTTGGCTGCTTCTTCGGGTATTTATTTACAGATGGCCATAATATGTTTATCGTTATCTTCCTGTATTTTTTTTTATGGATGCCCATGATATGTTTGTCTTTATCTTCCTCCAGTTCTCTACACATTTCATTTGTATCCTCTATTATCCTCTTCATAAGCGTAGATGTAAGGTCATATTCTTGAATTTCATTTATGCTGGTGTGTCCAAGGCTGCTTGCCCCTGCATAACTGGGTTCTGGAGATGCCATATTACTCTGCGTTTTGTTGGTTGAGCTTTTATGCTGGCCTTTACCCATTGGGCTATCTCAGGTGTTGGCTGATAGTTTCTGGTGCTTTCTGGAATCCTGGGATGGGGAGAATCCCCTTAGCAGGAAAATGATTTTTCCTGAAGGAGGCCCCCTCAGCTTTTTGGGTATGGTCACTGAATGGCCAGTGTTTCTCAGGAATTGCCACAGCTCACCTCAGGCCTACAGGCATGAGTGGTAACTGTGGTCTTTGTTAGTCAGGGGGGCTCTCCTCTCATCCAGAGAAGTCCTGGAGACAGCTGCTCTGCTGCTGGGTTTCTTGCTTTGAATTTAGTGAGCTGCTCCTGTTCTTTCACTGTTTTCTAGGCCCTGCCTTCTTGAAGAACCTAGGAGTCCCTTGGTTTGTGTAGTTTAGTTAGGGATAACTGGTTGCCCCTTTGAGCAGTATCTGGGGGCTGATCTCAGAGATCTCAGGCTTTTGTAGGTCTGAGGCTTGAGCTCTTTGTCCCAGTACCCAAGTGGTAATCAGTGGCAGGTGAGCACAGCTCTCATGTGTGGTGCAGCAGGAGGCTAGAGCCTGGAGCCTGCGGGATCCAGAAACTTTTCCGGAGCTGGGTTTCCTGAGGTCAGACCAGATGTTTCCCTACCACCACCACCATGAGGTTTCCTCAGAACTGGGAGACCCAATCTGTGGTGTTTTGTTGTCCACAGTTCTGTCTGGGGAGGTGAGTACAGCATGCAGGTGCAGGTGAATGGTAGCTCCAAGCTGGTAACTGGGTGCCTGCAGGAACCTGGGAACTTTTTTGGAGAACTTTTCTATGTGTGTGTTTGGGAGTGAGGAGGGGGGTGGGTGTCAGCTGAGTGCACTAAGCTCAGACCTGCTGTTTTTCTCACTGTTGGTTTTTCTCCTGACAGAGAAATCCAGTCTCTGGTGCCCTGGGGCACAGAGTTCTATCTGTGACAGAGAGTCAGGCTCTCAGCAGGTCTCTGGTCTGGCAGCTGGATCCCTGCTGGTTCCTGGGACCTTTTCCAGGGATTTACTACTTGACTTGAGCTCAGTCCCATTTGCTTCTTTCACTGTGGGATTTTCTTGCGACTGGAAATCCCAGGCTCTGGTGTTTTGGTGTCCACAGTTTAGCTTGGGAAGGTGATCAGGACACACAGGCATGTGACTCTGGTCTAGCTACCAAGTGCTTGCCTGGACCCCTGGGGAACTCTTCCAGGTTTCAGCTGGGTGACCTGAAAATGGACTCTATTGATTCCTACACTGTGGGGTTTCCTCTCACCTGGGAAACACAATTGCTCTTGTTTTAGGGCCCAGAGTACAGTGTTTTGAATGCTGTACCTATACTGCTGTCCTGCTCCTCAGACACAGTGTCCTCCCGGTGCTGCCATCTTGGATATGTGTCCTACTGTTCTGTTTCCCTGAAGAGACACCATGACCACAGCAACTCTTACAAAGAAGAAAACATTTAATGGAGCTTGTTCACAGTTTCAGTGGTTTAGTCATTTGTCATCATGGCAGGGAGCATGGCAGCACACAGGTGGGCATGTTGGAGAGGTAGCTACAGAGTTCTACTTCTGGGTCCACAGGTAGCAGGAAGAGAAAGTCACTGGGGGTGGTATGGTGTATTGAAACCCTAAATCCCACCACTCAGTTCCATACTTTCTCCCACTAGGTCAAACCTACTTCAGCAAGGCCACACCTCCTAATCCCTCCCACATAATACCATTCCTTGATAGACAAGCATTCAAATATGGTTCAAGGGGGGAGAGAGAATATTTAGGATGATAAAGCCTATTAGGAGATTTTTAAGCTGCAGAAAGTTTTATCTGTCTTGGAAGGGATTAGGGACTCTTATTCTCTATATTTCCTCTCTGTGTTTCATGGTCATGTTATGAGTCAGCTTTGATAATTTGTCCTAACATAATATTCTGTTTTGGCTAAGATAAAATGTTATGATTCCAACCACTCATAATCTAGAACTCTAAAGCAAAATAAACCTTCTATTCTTCTAAACTAATTGCTTCAGGCATCCTCTTATACTAACAGAAAGCTGAATATTTTTCTGCACAAATATACTTATAATCATCATGATATTTGTGAAATGAATAATACGGAATTTTAAGGAAAAAAAACCTAAGTAAAAAGCCTAAGTAAAATATACAAAGTAATGTTTTAAATGCACCATTTTTCAATTTGATAAAAAAAGATAATCTTTAATTCTATAATGATTATTTTAATCTAATTAATTCCCAATGCCACAGTACTCCAAATGATTCATATTCATCATTAAATTCTTGAAACCCCTTTTCTCATTTTCAATCCTCACATTTTACAGCAAAGAATAAAGTGGAATTCTTCTCTTCCCAGCTTCATTAGCATTGTAATTTCTTGCCAAGAGGATCAACTTGATATACTTGAATTCAACTTCAAGTTGAAGTGTACACTAATCCAGTTAAAACCTCTCTACAAATTTGACATAAATTAATGAAGTTTCCAAATGTTTTGTCAAATACATATAATGATGCAAGAGATCTAGACACATTTTCTTTTCTTCACAATATCATGAGTCTCTATTATAAGCTCAGAGAAAAATTTTGAAATTTAATACAAATATAATAATTCATATGGTTAATCATGCCTAGCATGTGTTTTGTTATTTGTATTAGCTAACTAATTTATATTCACTTGAGATTGATTTACCATGCAACTTTATATTTCATTTAACTTAAAGTGTTATTGTATTATTTAAGCAAGTAATTAAAAAAGTACAAATTAAATGAGGCTTATGAAGGGACTGATGATTTGGTTCATGGGTTAAGGGTGCTTGCTGACCTTACAAAGGATCCAAGTTCACTTCCTAGTACTTTCATGGTAGATGATAAACATCTATCACCTTAGTCCTAGGGAATCCACTTCTTTCTTCTGGCCTCTGAAGACACCAGACACAGACAGAGTGAACATACATGCATGCAGGTAAACACTCCAACACATGAAATACAAATAAATGATTCTTTAATATAATAGTCTGTGAACATTTTGTTTATACTATATTCAGATCTCAACAGTCTGGGGAAGTTATTTTTTTAACAATCTTATATAAACAACAACAAAACTATAGAACCCCATTGTAATAATATGGCAGGTGAAGTGGAAATTTCTGGTTTCCTTGAAGACTGAGTGTTGTCATGTGAGGTTTTGCTGCAAGCTGGGCACATGATGTTTTGCCCATGTTGGCTTGTTAGAAGGCATGTGATGTTTTACTGTGACTTCTCACATGTGAGGAGCATGACTTTGGCCGTCTGAGAATATCCATGGGTGGACTTTGAGGAGAGGACTTACATAGAGGTCCAGGCAGAGTGAGACGGTGCTTTTTGGATGGACATGACTATGCTAATCATAGTTCTTCAACATTTGACCTCACAGAGGGAAATGTCCCAGAGAGTTTCTCTGGACAATCTAACCGAGTCTTTGGCTTTCACTGACTTCCTGTTGCTGCTTCATGTTGGCCTTTGGACTGGACTGCTGGAATCCAGACTACTGAATCTGGTAATCTCCTAACCAACCCTAATCAACAGGAAGTAGATAAAAGAGGACTAAAACCCTTCTCCTTATTAATCTCCTACCTAAGGTTGCAGGGGCTTGGAAGGGAGGTGAAGGTGCTTAAGAACCCTAAATAAAGTAGACTTGGTAAAAAATCTATGCCTACAGCATGAGAAATGTAACTTCTTCTTATTCTTGATAAAAAAATTCAGAGAACAATGTTATTTTTATGCTGCAGACCTGGCAGATAATTATGAACTTGTATTTAACTTCTGTGCAGGGAATATAAAACAGAACATCACATTTCTTAATTGAGTCATTAACAGTGTCCTGCCTCAGAAATAGTCCAGATTAAATCAGTAGTGCTTGAGCATAGGTAATCATCTAAGATGAGATGACACAGATTCATGAAAGAGCTGTTAAAAATGCAAACCCATTACTGAGTGGAAAAAGCCAATTTATTCTATCTGGCTATGTGGACCGCTTCCCTCTACCATGGAAATGGTTAAATTTCCTTTGAAAACGGAGTTCAAGAGAGAAATACCATCCTCTATCTACATCAAATTAGGATATGCTATCACTTATAACTTATTTTTATCACTTGCATAAATAATATACCAACATAGTAAATTTTTACAAAAATGTTATATCATTGTTAATAGTGTTTGAAGAAATTATTCAAAACATCAAATTTCCTCCACACTTTCTAATAATTAAGACTGTTCATCTCTAGATTTTCAGATACAAAATGAGGATATGTAATATCTATTTTTATGGAAAATTATCAGGAGGCTCAGATAAAATAAATTCCAACTTAAAAAGTCAAATTTCTTCCTTTTGTAGAGAAGCAAAGAATTAAATGGTTGTGATAGGAAGTCTATGCCCTATCAAACCTACAACATAAAGACAATGTTTATATGCCTTAGATATCCAAACACAAAAATGAGCAAACACAACAATGATCCTTTTCTCTGTTCACTGTCTCTGTTTCTCTCTCTATCTCTTTACTAGTCTCATTTTCTTATCATATGCATGACATTTTTATTTTCCCCTTTTTATTTTTTTAATCTAGAATCACCTTCCACACGACTTTCAAAACATCAGGTTTTTTGAGATAACATAAAATATGTTTTCTTAACTGAGCTTTCAGAGGATTCTAAAGTAATCTGGTTCCCACTTACAAACTCCCTGTCCTTATTCCTTAGTCCTCTTCCAAATCTCTGGAGTTTAGGTTGTCTCTGTGAACTGAATTTATAGTGCTCCATACTAAATTACCTAAGGCTGACTCTAAGAAATGATTTTTCAATGTCTATATTACTGTCTAAGTATGCCACAAAATATTGTTTTATCAGTTGCTTAAATAATGAAGCAATGCAGTAAAATAAATGGAAGCTTATTTCAGCATAACTATTATTTGTGATAATTATTAAATTGTTTCATCTGATATGAGGTTTCCAATTCCCCTCATATCACATTCTATTCTATCCATAACTAGTTCATATGATTTCTGTCTTTTTGTTTTCCTGTTTTGTCTTTTTTTTTTGTCTCTCTCTGTGTCTATCTTTTATGAACCAAACTAAGGCTGCTGTCTTCTTTGAGCTTTCTGTATTTAAAGAATAAATTATCTGAGGTAAATAGCCTTATTAAAGTAGATTCTATTTCAGGTTTGAAAGAATTTATGTTAGTTGCCTTCTATTGACATAACAATGAACTGCAATCCAAGGGGATTGCAACAAAGAATACAGGTTTTTTTTTCTCCCATTTCTAGAAGTCAAAATAGCAAAATCGATGTCATCCAGGAACTCTTCGCTCTGATGGCTTTAAAGAATTCTTTCCTATTAACTCTTGCCAAGCTCTGCTAATTTCTGAGAGTGCTCAACATTCCTTCACCTACTGCCACATTAGTCTGATTTTTCCTCTGCCCTCATGGCCATCTGTGTCTGTCTCTATCCATATTCCTTCTAGTTAGAATACCAGCAGTTGGATGTAAGGCTCATCCTGACGCAGTGTGCTCTCACCTCAACTTGATTGTTTATGCAATGGCTGTAAAAGGTCACAATCACAGAGTAGTGATGCTAGGATATTTGCACATCTTTTTAGTTGAGAACATTCAATCCAATGTAAAGTCACTCAAATGCAAATAGACCAATCAATTACCAGTACAACATGGAGACATTCAAACTGACTCTGCTTAAATACTTATGATACTAGAACTCACACATTAGTATGCATCTTTAAAGTCCATAAAACAAGTAACAAGTAACTGTTTCTGAATAAATGCATGTATGTTTTGCCCTTGATTCTCTTCTTGAACTCTATAAAATGGAGGGCATTGCCTTGTCAATATTGCTAACTATTATATGATTAAAGACAGTTTATTTTCCCAGAAGATCTTCTTCGGGATATACATTCCCATTTCACTTGATTGCCTTTCAAAACTATGTCATTAGCAGACTGAAAACTATGACATGTGTCTCTCAGGAAAGCTGATTTAGTTCCAATTGTCTCATTTTTAAGAAAAATGTCTCTTAATTGCCTAGTTTCACATATAATTAGAGTTCATCTTCTCATAATGGCTTTGATGTCAGACAGATGTGGCTATGAATCCCAAATTTGCCACAAAATAACTATTTTGACATTAAAATTAATTTCCTAAGCTTCAACTTTCAGTTTGGCAAAATGGGGATGTAACATTACCACAAAGAGTTAATGAAAATAATAATTAGATAATAGATCATTAGCATAGCGCTTACTAGAATCGCTAGTTACTTGTGATCACTTTTATTGTTCCAGCTACATGGCAATATCATTTAACACCACAAAATCTGTTATTTCATGCTTGGTTGACACCCTTGTGTGATTTCATGGCTCCATAACACTATCATAGCTCATTCAGATTATTTGTGAACTGTTTAAGATACCAATATCTAGATATCTAGATATCTAGATATCTAGATATCTAGATAGATAGATAGATAGATAGATAGATAGATAGATAGATAGATAGATAGATAGATAGATAATTTTTGATACAGGGTTCTTTTGTGTAGCCTTAGCTGTTCTGGATAATTTTGTAGACCAGGTTGCCTTGGAACTCATTGTGATTTGCCTGCCTCGGCCTCTCAGAGTTCTGGGATTACAGAAGTGTACCACTGAGCCGGGCTGAGACTAAAATATTTTTATCTTCCAAATCTGTGTATAAAACAAAGTATTTTGGAAGGATTTTCAAGATGGTGGCAGCCAGGATGTACTATATCTGAGTAACAGAAGATCAGAGACAGAACTTATGGGTGAGTAACCTAGCAAAGAACCCCAAAACACTGACATTGGTACTTTGCCCTGAGGGGAGGGGACATACTAGGTGTAGGGAAGACATGCTTCCAGCAAAGACCATTTCCAAAACATGGTTCAGGACATTCTGGATACAGCACTTTCTGCCTAGCATGGTCCAGGTCTGGTAGCATAGTCAAGCTTACCTGAGTGCAGGACACAGACCCTTTCCAGCAACCATACCTCGGATCCCACCTGCTCCCCCACCTGGCTATTGGAGCCAGTATCCCAACCTCATTCCACGGGACCCAGGGACCAAGCACATTCCAGGGCTTTCTGTGTCCACCTACCCGAATGCTGGGCTTGTATTTCCAGTAACACTTCCTTCCATCAACCAGAACTTGGCTCACTCCCGCTTTCCCAAAGGCAGTATCTGGAACAGAGGCAGCACCCCAATCCCTATACAGGATTCTTTTGGTCCCTGTGTAGAGAGCAGCTGGACAGAACAAACTTACAGGGTCCTAGGTATAAGATGATGAAGCCAAGCCAAATCTGAGTTCCAGGAGCTCAGTGCCTGGTGGGCCAGCAGGAGCCCTGTGTCTGAAGTTGAATGTATAACACCAGCACACATTTGACCATTTGTTGTGGAAGCTAATCCTGTAACACCAATGCCCACTCATAATCTGCCTGCTCTGCCTCACCTACTCTGACTCACCTACCTAGAACACAGGCAGCAGAGAGTTCCTCCAGCCCCTGGTCCTCCATCTCATGGAGTCAGAATAGAACAACATTTAGTATATAACCCATGCCCTGCTAACTCCTGATCTACCTGACCCAACTGAGAAAAGGCCAGTAGAGTGAGTTGTAATCAGAGACTGACCCACATCTTCTATCTGTCATCCTGAGAAGGCCAGTATGATGCTCCAGCAACATTCAACTAACTGCTCTCTCTATCTACTCCAGAAATCTCTGACCATCAGAGACATCAAAATGGGTAGAGGTCAGGGTAAGAACACAAGCAACAAATTATTGGCCCATTTGACATAACCAGAAACCAACAGTCCTATCATAGCAAGCTCTGTAGATGCTATCACCTCCGAGGTATAAAAAAAATAAATCTGAGGTGATAAAAATGACAATGGTCTTAAAGAAGGAAAATAAATCCTTCAAACTAGAACAGGAAAATACAATCAAACATGTGAAAAAAACTGAACAAATCCTTTAAAGAAGTTAAAGAAATATGGTACACTACAATCAAACAGGAGAAGGAAATAAGTAAAACTGTTCAAGACCTAAAAAAAGAACTAGAACCAATAAAAAAAACCACAATCTGAGGAAATCCTGGAGATGGAAAACCTAGGGAAGAGGATAAGAACTACAGAAAAAAAAGTTTTACCAACAGAATACAAGATATGGAAGAGAAAATCTCAGGTGTAGAAGATACGATTAAAGAAATAGATACATCAGTCAAAGAATTGTTAAATCTAAAATGTTCCTGACATAAAGCATCCAAGAAATCTGAGACACTATGAAAAGACCAAACCAAAGAATAATCAGAATAGAAGAAGGAGGAGAATCACAGCTGTAAGGCCTAGAACATATTTTCAACAAAATCATAGAAGAAAACTTCCCCAACTTAAAGAAAGAGATGCCCATAAACATACAAGAAGCTTACAGGGCACCAAATAGATTAGACCAAAAAAGAAAAACATCCCTTCACATAATAATCAAAACACTAACTGTACAGAACTGTTGGGGGTTAGTCTCATGCTTGTATATTGATGCTGGTTACTGGCCCTCAAGATCTGGTTACTGCCTGGGCACACCTATACTTATATTGTAAATCTACCTGATTGGCTGACTAAATGGCCTATGCCTGAACAGGGCAGAATGGGGTAGGCATGGCTGAGTTTCCCAGGCTTTAGAGGACAAGAGAATCATGAGAATCAGATGGACTAGAAGAGAGGAGGGAAGAAAATGACATGATGGGTTAGCACGGAGAAGGAAACACATGGGCTGGAAGGTAGGACTCAATGGCTTGAAAAGGCCCAGATAAAGAATACAAACAAGTATCTTGGGATTATGGATGGAAAGTAGCCAAGCTAAAAATGTTTAAGTTGGATGACATTGGATGGATACTGGTGAGGTTATGAGATAGCACTGGTAGAAATATCTTCCTGGAACAAGTTAATAAGGCAATTATAAAAAAAAATAACAGGTTTCTATGTCTTATTGTTTTTGATAGTGGGTCAAATAATACTGACACAATAATTATTGGGCAAATCATAAACATTACATAGTCCAAAACTCATCTTTATTTATTACAACACAGAACAAAGAAAGAATACTAAAACCTGGAAGGGAGAAAGGCCAAGTCATATATAAAAGCAAATTACACATTATCAGAATTATACTGATCCCCACATTAGAAACTCTAGCCCCCAGGAGGGCCTAGACAGATGTCATGGAGACTCTAGGAGAACACAGATATCACCTACAACTACCATACCCTATGGGACCTACCCTATGGGAGAGTGCCAACCTCTGACACTATAAAAAATATTCTCCTAAGCTTGAAGACAGGAGACTGAAAGTATTGTTATCTGAAAGACTCTACCCAGCAGAGCCTCAAAACAGATGCTGAGACTCACAGCCAAACATCATGCAATGTTTAAGGAGTCTTGTGGAAAAGAGGGAGGAAAGAGAAAAAGACATGGAGGTACCATGACCTCCACAGGAAGACCAACAGAGCAAACTAATCAGGGCCCAGAGGGGCTTGCTGAGACTGAAACATTAACCAAGGATCATGCATGAACTGGACTTAGGCCCCTTACATAGATGTATCAGGGGACAGCTTAGACTTCATGTGGGTCCTCCACCAAGAGAAGTGGGGTCTGCATAGGGCACAGACTCACTTGACAGAGTTTTCATCACTTCCCTGGTGGGACTGCCTTACCAGGCCACAGGAGAGGAGAGAATGCTCAGCCCTAATGCAGCTTAATGAGCTGGGGTGTATGGGAAAGGGAACTCCCCCTTTCTGAAGAAAAGGCAAAGTGGGAAGACAGAAGGAAGGGTGGTACTGGGAGGGGAAGAGGGGTGTGGCTCTGCCCCATTCTCCCCTCTCCTCTTCAGAGAAGTAAATTCTTTTCATGAGACAAGGAATAGCAAAACAAAACTCTGTATTTTGTAGTATCCCTTGTAAACAGAAAGATATCTGTGATAAATTTCTGTTTCATTATCTAAAATCAGAAATAGGGTATAGCACTCCCAAGATCAGTGCAGTCTAAAGATTTTTCCTGAAGAAAAGAACAAGCAGGTAGGGGACCAGTAACTACTGGAGCAATAACTACTGCTTTATAAAGGTGCTATGAGGTCCTGAAGGTGAAGAAGCACACCAAAGAAAAGAGTAAAACAGGAGTATGTGAAAACAAATACTCATGAGTAAACATGTACATGAATCCATAAATCATTTTAAATTGCAGTTTTATAACTAAAACAACTATATTCATCAAGGGAAAAATGCCACCAGGAAAACATCACAATTCTGAAAATCTATTTCCCAAATACAAGGGCACCCCCATTTGTAAAAGAAACATTAATAAAATTTAAGTCATACATAGATCCCCATACATTAATGGTGGGAGTCTTCAACACCCCACTCTCAAGAAAAGACAGGTCAACAAAACCGAAATTAAACAAACAAACAATCAAAAAATAACAGGGGTTATGAATCAAATATACCTAACATACATCTACAGAACCTTTCACACAAACACAAAAGAATTTACCTTCTTCTCATAAATTCAGGGAACCTTCTCCAAAATAGTCCATTTAGTTGGTCATAAATCAAGCCTCAACAGATTCAAGAAGATTGAACTAATCACTTGTATCCTGTTTGACCACCATGGACTAAAGCTGGAACTCAACAACAACAGAAATAGCAAAAAGTCTATTCACACATGGAAACTGAACAACTTGCTACTCAATGACGGCTGGGTCAGGGGAAAAATAAAGAAAGAAATCCTGGAAAGAAAGAAGTCCTGGAAAAAAACAGGGATACAAAGCACTTACCGAATCATAGTAAAGGCAATAAACAGCAAGCCTACAGCCAATATCAGGTCAATCTGTTCATGTCAGAGACAGTCCCTGTTCCCATTACTATGGAACACACTTATTCACTGAACTGCTATGGGCTACATCTGTGCAGGGGTTCTAGGTTATCTCCATGCCTGGTACTTGGTTGGATTATCAGTCTCAGGAAAGATTCCTGTGCTCAGATTTTTTGGTTCTGTTGCTCTCCTTGTGGAGCTCAACTCTCAAATAAAAAGACAGAGACTAAGAGAATGGTTGCAGAAACAGGATCCAACCATCTGTTGTATACAAAAAACATACCTAACTCACAAAGACATTACATTACCTGTGAGTAAAGGGCTGTAAGACGGTTCTCCAAGCAAATGGACCCAAGAAGCAAGCAGGAGTAGCCATTCTAATATCTAATAAAATAGACTTTCAACCAAAATTAATCAAAAGACAAATCTTCTTTGGACCTTTGCCTAGTAGTAAGCTTATCTTGTATTATATGGCTAAAATCTGTTTAAAAATGCATACATACCATGTGAGTATTGCTGGGTTACCACACTTAGGATGATCTTTTCTAGTTTCATCCATTTGCCTTCAGATTCCCTGGTTTCTTTGTTTTTAATAGCAAAAATAGTATCCCATTGTGTAAATGTGCCAGTTTCTTTATTCATCCTTTTGTTGAGGGACATCTAGGTTGTGTCCAGATTCACAATTTAATGAATAAAGCTGCTTTGAACATAGAAATTGGATGAAGCAATGATTCAATAAAATTCCTATCAAAATACCAATGGCAAAATGTTCAGAAATAGAAAAAATAATAATATTCATATTAAATTCCAAATAACCAAAGCAATCTTTAAGAGGAGAAACATGTCTAAAAGCAATAATCTATTAGATTCCAATATTTACTGCAAAGCCTCAGACATGAAAGGAACATCATTTCATAGCAAAAGATATGATTATTACAAGTCAGGGACTGAATGCATATTTCCCAAAAGAAGACATACAACCAACAAACCAATAGGTTTACAAAAAAAAAAAAAAAAAAAAAAAAAAAACTTCAACATCATTTGTCATTAGGGAAATGCACATCAAGACCACACTTCGATATCTTTTGTCAGCCTTTTAGAATTACTTTTAAAATAGTGAAATGAAAGACAGCAATTGTTGGCAAGAGTGTGGATGAATTAAACTATTGAATGTTTTCAGTCTCATGGCAAATCTGTGCGTTAGCTATGAAAGGACAAATGGATAACTTAGCTTAATTCTTGGTTCTCATTTCTCTGCTTGTTTATTTTAAAAGTTACTGAAAATTTTATATTTCCTCCTTTGTATTGATAACTACTTTAAGTATCTTAACATATCTGCTTTATATAATCCATACATAAAAATGACTGCTTAGAAGAAAAATATCTGATAACTACATTGACCACCCAGTTTTAAGTGTATGGGCCCCCAGCATATAATAAGATACATGCAAATTAAATTACAGGGTGTGATAGCGTTGTTAACATTCATTTAACAATTTAATGAAACAACTGTGGTAATTAAATTTAATGTAATGATATGACCAGATAAAATGAACAAAAGTATTGTGTAACTACTTACAAATATCCCTCAAACAAAATCTGATTTGTGCTTAGAAAAATAACAATAAACAGTAAGAAAGTTCACAGAAATATGCAGCTTTTCTAACAATCATTCTATAATAATGAGAAAAATATAAAAACATTGCTAACTTTTTAAATCTTTAAAAAAGTGTTTATTTACAATTTATTATAATTTATTCATTTTGTATCTGAGCTGTAGCCTCCTCCCTTGTCCCCTCCCAATCTTGACCTCTCTCCCTCTTCTTCCCTTATGCCCCTTCCCTAGTCCACTGATGGGAGAGGAACTCCTCCCCTTCCATCTGACCTTAGCCTATCAGGTCTCATCAGGACTGGCAGCATCATTTTCCTATGTGGCCTGGAAAGGCTGCACACACACACCCTCCATGGGCAGGTGATCAGAGAGCTGGCCACTGTGTTCATGCCAGATACAGCCCCTGACCCCCTGACTAGGGAACCCACTTGGAAAGTGAGTCTGTGGACTACTTCTGAACATGGGATTAAGGTCTATCACCATACCAACTTTTAACAATCAGAATCAATATTGTAATTATCACTATACTAAATACTAACATTAAGAAATTTTCACAGATGGAAGGGGAGGAAGACCTCCCCTATCAGTGGACTTGGAGAGGGGACTGGGAGGAGATGAGGGAGGGAGGTTGGGATTGGTAGGGAAAGAGGGAGGGGGCTACAGCAGAAATACAAAGTAAATAAGCTGCAATTAATATAAAAATAAAAAATTAAAATAAGAAAATTTCAACGCAGTAAAATCCTTGATTAAATATCCTCTGATTCTCTTGAAACCCATGAAACATAAGCTATTTGCCTGTTGATCAGTAGATTTAATCGATAACCAATAATCTGGATAACTCTTGCTCATCAAATATTTGGAAAGTGGAAAGCCTTGGTTGTCTTGGTACTCATTGCTTACAATATCATGTCATTGTCATGTGATGATGAAACAACTTTAGAGAAGGTATCACTGCTAAGGAAAGTATAATGCACCTGAAAAGTACAAACAAAAGACAGAAAAATACAAAGATCAGGGAATAGAAAAGTATCTCTAGGAAAAAACTTGAGGAGAGGAGGTCTGACAAACTTTTATTTTGGGCCCTGGTTCTTTTAAGCTCTCCATTAAAGTTCTGAGATAGATAGTCCAGGTGACTGCCAGAACAGCAGACACAGACATGTGCTTTAGACATTGGAAATGAAAAAAAAATTAATCATCAAAACAAGCAGCAACAATTGTGTGTTTTTATGTTTGTTTGTTCCTTGAGAAGCAAGACCTCAATATTGCAGTTGGAATCCAGGAAGCTGCTTTATGAGTTTGCCTTCACAGAAGCATTGTTCATTCTTCAGGTCAGAAATAAAAACAGAGTAAAATTTCCCTCAACCTAAAATCCAGCTGCTACGGTACCCTAAAGCCTAGTAGAATAGTTCAAACATACTGTACAGTACCTAACCATTAACCATTGAGATCTGCTGTCCATTTTGAATAAACATGAAGTAGCAAATTGTTTCTCACTTTTCTACCAGAAGATTCTTGACTGTGCTCTATATTTGGTTATGAACACGCTGGATCACATATTTCATCTCTTATACAAGAAATTACCCATGTGCCACTGGCACTCTGGAATGTCAGGGCATCCTTGCATATTTTTGTTTCACTTAAGGCACTTGTTCTCATCAAACACCAAGATGCAGCTGTAAGGTGAAAAGAAAACACTATTGAATTATTTTATTTTGCATTTTTGTTACAGTGTTTTATACCTTGTTAATTTTTATTTTGATTGCATAACGTTTTGCATGCATTTATGCACATGTACACCAGGTTTGTGTTGGTGTCCACAGAGGCTAGAAGAGGGTAGTGGATGCCCTGAAACCAGAGATACAGGTGTTTGTGAGTCACTATGTGAATACTGCGAATGGAACATGAGTCTCAGCAAAATCGGCAAATGTTCTTGACTGATCATCCATCATTCCAGTCCCTTCCCTATTTTGCATTTGTATGAACTATGTGCAGTCCTTTTATGCAATCATACTCTCAAAAAAATATGAAAGAATGCTCATACTTTAGAATGGATGATGAAATCTAGTTCAACCTTACTTTTTTGACTGTAAAACAATTTTTAAAGAGCAATCTAAAACAATAAAAGATATGTGCTATAAGATAATAGCGAAGATCATAGTATCATGAACCATATACTACAAATTTTGTGTACCTGATTGATTTTAGATGATTTTTCAGAATAATATTAAAATAAACATTTATTTCAAATGTCCTAATATCAGGTTAAAAGTAGTTTGAACTTTTAAACTAAACCATGATTATTACATATTTTCAGGTTTCATTAAATTAATATGTACTTTAAAGTCACTCTCCAATTTCACTCTCTGCAATTATTAGCATGCAAATTATATAAATATGCTAATAGGCTTTGAAATGGTGAAATGCTATCACTTATTTTACAGCTACTGTTCCCAGTCATTTTAATACAATAATTAGGTCTAATAAATTGGTCCATAACCTAGGAAACCATCTAGTATGAATCAATGGAATCTTCCAGCTTCTTGGTTGTCATAGAAACTGATTATATCCAGCATGCTAACACAACACACATTTTAGGCAGAGTTGATTAATATAGCAGAGAAGTTTAAAAAGAAGTATATTCATACTATGCTACAACAACTTTAATAAATGTGATATATTTTCTGATATACAATATCCTACTTAAAATCCTAATATATATATGTTAGAAAATATGTATATAATTAAAATGAGAAGATAAAGTAAGTTCTTTGAGAGGAAATCTGGTATTCCTTTCATTAATGACGGATTACGTTATCTCCTATCATTTCAGATTAAGCAGTGTGTCTGCATGACTTGCCCAGCAACTCACTTATGCTTAAGTTGTTCCCACCACTACCGTATTGTGACAATGTGAGTGAAAAAAAATTGTCAAAATCCAACATTGGTAGGTATTCACTTAACTGTATCATCCTCAGGATTCAAAATGTAATTTCTGAAATAAAGAGAATTTAATTAGAGCCTTGAAAAAACTAGGCGGTGTTTTCTTTGAAAATAATAGAGATCCTGAGAGTGAGGTATTTGTACTTAAAGGTTCTTTATATAAAGCATATAGAAGAAAATGAGCCATTATTTTTCATGAAGTACATTTTTATAAATTATTTCTTTCATGTGATTGAAATAGTGGCAATATAATATGAGAAAATTACTAATCCTAATATATCAGTATCTCTACCCCAATACAGAATGTCATTAATTCTTCTGTCAAACATATGAACTTAACATTAAATAAAAGAATCTAGGAAAGAATAATCCATGGTAAATATGCTCATATCTACTGTGCATATATACACACATACAATGTTTATATAAACATATACTTGTGCACATATGTGATACTCAAATATACACATATATGTTTCAGTGTGAGTAGAGGGAGGGAAGGATGACAAGGGAGAGACATCCTTATCATCTAATGTTGTCTCCCGTTGTGGAACTAAACCTCTTCAGTTATCATTTTTCTGTCTATTTTTCTACTCATTTCAAATGTAAGCACACAGTCATGATGCTGTCAACTAAATGAATAAACCTGCCTAATTGTTTAGTGCCATCGATCTTCAATGGGTTTTCAAATTTTCCATCTATATCAGGAAATTCAAAGATTAAGATCTGAATATAGAGACACCGAAGCCATTCAACTTTTATATTTGTCTCTGTTTATCTCTTTTATTTTCCCCTCCACTTGAGATTTTTTGAAAATAGAGTATGTTGTCTCAGTTGTTTTATTACTGAATTTCCTGAAGAAACCTTGTTATTCTGCGAACTGATCAAAATTCTCTTTTTAATTTTGTAACTACTTCTAAGTAATAGATGTATGACTGTCCTCAAATTAAAAAGCCAAGTATCTGACAATCTTAATTTTGTGTAACAGAATTCATTAATGATAATTACCATCATGGGTTTTTGGGGGGGTTACAGTATAGTAATACTTATTTAATATATTAGCTAGGAAATTTCCTAAAAAGCTTCATTTATGAATTATTACACTATTATAGAATACAATTTTTATACACATGAGAGAACAAACACTGATTCTTTGTAAAAAAAAAGTATTTAGAATAGCAAAGTGTTTCTTGATGAGCATGGGCAGTGGTTACTGCAGAGACTCAAACAGGACTAAAAATGTTCTGATAATAAGAAAGTGAATTCTCATCCTGAAAACAGATATTTTAAATAACAGCCACTGCAACATCAGGGATCATCATGATAGGAGGAGTATACAGATGTAATCACTAATTAAAACTGTATTTGGGTATGACATATCTATTTCTTTCATCAATTTAAAGCATCTGTGTAAGGTCTATGCAAGATCAGCACAGTCAAAATTCCAGCAGGGTCCTCAGCTAAAGATTTATTGGCAGCTGATAGAGGCTGGGTAAGAAGAGCAAGTTTTTCTTGGGCCACTAATAGGATGCCCGTGCTACAGTGAGTATTATAACTGTATCAGTTTTCATCCCTTCTTCTCTACATCCAACTCCTCCCATGTCCTCAAAATCCTGGAGGTTCACAACCTCTTTTTCTTTAACTATTACGTATATGACCTCTTTTTCTTTAAATACACATATACTTAGATGTATATTAAATTAAAACTATATTTGTGTGTGTGCATATGTTTATATGTGTACATGTAAAACCTTCTGGATCTATTTAGTGTTTCCTTATGTTCATATGTTTAGTGATGACTACTAATTGGATAACTCATCAGGAGTTCATCCCTGGGAAAGACTTACTCTAATTTTCCTTCTCTCTGCAGCCATTACTTCCTGTAGCTCTTCTATATCAGGAGCCTAGTGAGATTTCTCCTATCCACAAAAACATGTCAAATGGTGTTACAATGGTGAAGGTCTTGTTTAGGAGACTATATTGTTAAAATTCCATGGGTGCAGCTTGCCTGCGATAACCTGAAGACACTCACAACAATTTTAGTTCTCTCTGGCTTACATAATCTTCCCACATCCTCTTGCAGTATGTCTCTGAGCTTTAGTGCGTAGGGTTTGTGATGTGAATACATCATTGGTTTGGGCACACTATGGCCAGTCGTTCAGTGCATTTTGACCAGTTGTGAATTCCTATAATGGCTTCACTTCACTCCTCTTCAAAAAGAAGCTATTTGGATAAGGAGTAAAAGCTATGCTTGTATATGGATAAGTGCAGTATATGAGTATAATGAGTATATGTGTCTTACAGAAGTTTATATGTGTATATAACATGCTGAGCATATAAAGATAAGTATTTAGAATGCAGTTAAGAATTATATTAGTTCAATAAAATGGTAGCAGTAGATTCTCCTCTGTGGCCTATGACCTTAGCAACCCTGAATATTTGGCTAGGTAACCAGTGTCAGTCAAGAATTACATACTGAGCAAGCCATGAGTCCAATTTCATTAGATGGCTGTTAATTATCCCTAAGATATATGTCACTATTCAATATTTGAAAACATCTGGGCATGCTTGTCATTGTGTTTCATACACTTATAGATGGGTGTGGTTATTCAATGATTTTCTCTCTTGGAAAATTGTATTGCAATTATTAGAGCTCATAATCAGGGAGAAGCTTTAAGGTCAGTGCTAGTATCTACTGTTTCATGTTCAGCAATAATGTTTTGCCTTCAAGTGCTAGGAGGCAGCCAGGGATAGCAACAATAGTCCATATTGTCTTGGGAATCCCTTGAACTCTGATGACCAACAACTTTAACTAATAGCTCTGCACATATTTTTAGCCTATGGTGCTGGGGGAAAGCATTATCTTCCAAATGATGTAACATCATTTAAAATATAATAATATATATATGTACATATACAAATTATATACAAATACACATGTACATATACATAAAATCTTGTGTAAAATATATTAATGTTTTCCTACAGATTAAAAAAATAGTGATGGTTACTGCTCTTTGCCTACTTCTTGTGTTACCCTCTTCCCCCATAGCCTGTAAAAATCCTTGGTTTTTGTGTGTGTGTTTTGTTTTGTTTGTTTTTTTCATTTCCCCATTCACAGCACATATGTCCCTTATCTAGATTTACTTTCTTCTACAATCTATTTTTACTTTACTGGTTTCTGTAATTACTCTAAGTTATATACTCACATTTAAAGACTGGAATTTGAAATTCAAGACAGACAGACAGAGAGAGAGAGAGAGAGAGAGAGAGAGAGAGAGAGAGAGAGAGAGAGAGAGAGAGAGAGAGAGAGAGAGAGAGAAACTGTGACATTTGGTGACATTTGTATTCCTGAAATTGAGTTAAATTACTCAGTATAATATTGTTTAGTGTCATTCATTTTCAAGAAATTTTCATGACCACATGTCCTTTTCTTTAACTCATAAAGTTACATTGTGTATATGTACCAAAAGTTCATCATCCATATATCATTTGAAGGACTACCAGGTCATTTCCATTTCCTAGATGTCATGAATAGAGTGGTAATAAAAATGGTTTAGCATATACTTGTGGGATAGGATATAAAATTCTTTGGGTATATGCCAAGTAGTGGTATAGTTGGATTTATTTTTAGCTTTCCCACCGACAGGAAATAAGGGTTACTCTTTTCCCACATTCTCTGGTGACAGTTGACAGCTGTTTTGCTGTTGTTGTTTTGATCTTAGCTACTCTGACTACAGTAAGATGAACTCTCAAAGTAGTTTTCATTTTCATTTCCCTAGTGGCTAAGGATGTTAATTACTTCTTTCTTTTGATAATTTATTACAATTTGTGGCCTCTTTCCTCATCTCCTCTCAATCCCACCCTTCCTCCCTCTTCTCTCTCTATGTCCCTCCCCTAGTCCACTGATAGAGGAGATCCTCCTTCCCTTCTATTTTGACCATAGCCTATCAAGTCTTATCATGACTGGTTATATTATCTTCCACTGTGGCCTGGCAAGGCTGCACATACCCCCCCCCCACCTCCCTGGGTGGTGTTGTTGAACAGAGAGCCTGCCACTGAGTTCATGTCAGAGAAAGTCCCTACTCCCCTAAGAACATCACTTGGAGACAGAGTCTATGGGCTACATCTGAGCCAGGGTTTTATGCCCTCTCCATGTGTTGTCCTTGGGTGGTATATTATTCTCTTAAGGACCTCCACGGCTCAGATTTCATGGCTCTGTTGGTCTCCTTTTTGAGCTCCTGTCCTCCCAGATCTTTTTAAGGTGCTTCATAGCACTTTTTTTTCCTTTTTATGACTATTATTTTTGTTGTTGTTGCTGTTATTATTTGCAGTTTATTTGCTTTATATCCTGGTTGTAGCCCCCCCCCCATCTCTCAGTCCCACCTACCCTTCTTTTCCTCCCCTATCCCTTTCTCCTAGTCCACTGATAGGGGATGCCCTCCTCCCCTACTTTCTGACCCTAGCCTTTCTGGTCCCATCAGTATTGCCTGGATCCTCTTCCTCTGTGGTCTGGCTAGGTTGCACAACAAGGAAAAAGTGACCAAGGAGAAGGCAACCAAGTTTATGTCAAAGACTGTCTCTTCTCCCCTTAAATCTTCTATTATAATCTTTCTGTTCAGATCTCTCTGTTTTATTTTTTTTCAAGAACATTAAACATGACCACTGCATCCATACCACTTTTGCGCCTCCTTCTTCTCCATCCAACTCCTCCCAAATTAATGTTACAGGTACATACATACACATGTGTACATACATATTATATTATTTTATTTGCACATATGTATATACAAATTACCGAGTCCCTTTAGTTTTGCCAATATGTACAAATGTTCAATTATAGCCCATTTTACAGTTGGGTCATTTGTTTTCTTGATTGTTTGTTTCATGAGATCTTTGTAAGTTTTTGGGTATTATACCTCTATCAGATGTTACCCAGCAAAGACTCCTCTGTGGCCTTGTTCTTCACTAGACTGATTGTTTCTTTTGCTACATGAATCTTTTAAAAATTTTATAATGTCTTATTTGTCATTTGTTGTCCAATATTCCTGAGCAAATGACATCTTATTTAGATAGTTTATTCTTATATCTGTATCTTCCAGGGTCCAGCCTATTTTTTTTTAATCTCATTTGTTGTTTTGTCCTAACACTTTCACATTGATCTTTTTGGAGTTGATTTTTGTGCAGGATAGATATGGGTCTAATTTCATTCTTCAACATTTGCACATCCTATCTTCTCTGTACCATTGATTGAATACACCATCTTTTCTCCAATATGTATTTTTGGCATTTTTGTCAAATATAAAATGGCTGTAGTTATGTGCTCTTATGTTTCCATTTTCTGTTCTGTTCCTTTGATCTACATGTCTGTTTTTTCCCCAGTATCATTCTGTTTTATGACAGTTTTATAATATAGCTTGATATCTAGTATGTCTATCCTTCTAGCTATTGATCTTTTTCACTCAGGACCACTTTTGTCATCTGACACCACTTGTTAATCCCCATGAATATTAGAGTGTTTTCTTTTTGTAAAGAAGCTCCTGAGTGTTTTAATTAAGATTGCATTGAAACTGTAAATTTGGGGGAGTAACATGGCTTTATTGCAATATTAGTTGCACTGATCCAAGAGCATAGGAGGGCTTTTCATTTTTATATAGTCTTTTGATTCTCTTTCTAGTTAAAATGTAAAATGAGGTAAAATTACGCTTATTCTGAAACAAGGGATATAAAACATATGTGTCTAGAAAATCAGGTATCCTATGCACATAAAAATAATTGAAACAATCTGGTCTCTACTTCCTGTGATATTCTCATAGTGTTGAACCTGTTTTATACATAAACAAAAGGATGTTGTAAAATCACTTAAGAGAAATAAGCACAGTAATTATATAGCTCAGTATCATGAAACAAAAGTTAATTTCAGACTTGCTGTATATGTCAGTCGTAATTTATGTGATGATTATATTTACAATTAGATTATTCTCTTCTTATATATATTTCAACCTTCCTCTGCTATTGCAATATTTTTCCACCAGATGGTAGCCAATAAGAGCAGTAAGAAAAGAGATTTACAGAGTTAAAATAAATAAAATTAAACTGACACTAAAAGCAATTTTTATAAATTAGAAACAACCTTTTTGCAAAAATAAAATCCTTTTAGACTTGTTAAGAAAACTACTACTCTGGTGCTGAGTTTAGACAAATTCCTCAGCATTCTCTCTTTATCTCTAATCCTTTAATACTAAGTTTGAGTGATACAGTGTTTATTGTTTCTTTAGACTATTCGAATACAGACTGGTTTTGAATATTTTTTCAAGTATTATTAGTAAAGCACTAAAGCTCTAAATATTTTAGGGTGTGTATTTATTAAGTTATTTTTATAACACTCATCTATCCCTCTTAACCTACAAAATTCAGGTGTGTGTCTCACCTGTGTGGAGCATTCTCTCTCCTTGTTAGCCTTGGCTTCAACATAAATAACTCATTATTTGCAAAAACCAATTATCATTCCTGTCTGGACACATTGATATTTTTTCTACAAGTCTTTCCCTCTCTATCACATTTTAAGCAACAATCTACATGAATTATTCATAATGCCCATATTGCAGGCAAGGATTTTTTTATTAAATTTGATCATAATATTAGTTATTACCGTGGTCATGGCAGTTTTATGAGCATTCTTCAATACCATTACCTGGAAAGATTTCAATCAAGAAATATAAAAGATGCAAATCAATTTCCATAATAAAGTTAAACTACACCATCCATTCCTTCACTCTAGCAAAGGAACTGATTGACAGGCTCTCTGTGATACCAGAAACAGATAGCATTGGGATATAGACATAGAAAGTGGAAAAACATGCCCACCTAAGAATTTCAGGGCATTTTCCTCCATTATTGCTGCTTACTGTCTGCTAATTTCATTGAATATAATGTTTAAGGCAAAATCTCTACAGAAATGTACATACAGAGTATTTTCTTTGCTGACAGTCATTGCTTTTTGGAAAATAGCTGTGGTTATATCAGAATAAACATGAATTAAGAGCTATTTTTCCATTTTTATCTCACTATGAGTATTAGTATGTATGATGTACCTCAGGAAAGTCTCAAACTCCTTTCAATGGCAAGAATTCCTTTATATGTGTGGTTTTTCCTAACTTGAACATCCAGAATTTTAGAACTAGGAGTGATTGATTTTAATTATGATAGAATATTTTAATTAAATTTAACATGTTTGTTCTGAATAGATTTTTCTTATTAACATTGACCATACTATGATATCATTCTGAGAGGGTTTTTAAAACATGCAGGGATTTTATGGTTTAGAATTATTGTGTAGCAAGGGCTGAGGAGATAGTTCAGTGAGTAAAAACAGATTATGTTTAAACAAGAGAACCTGGTTCAAGTCCCCATTCTCTAAATTGAAAAACTAAAATAAAAAAGTACATAAGTTGGAGAGAGAGTATATATAGGTGATTAAGAAAACATGTGTGCAGCTCTTGCAGGGAAACCACGTTCAGACTCAAAACCAACAGAATAAAGACCACCTGTCATCCACCTCTAGGAAATCCCAATGCCTTTGGCACATGTATTCACGTGAATATACCAACACATCAACTCACACAAGTAGACACAAACAAAGATAACTTTTCAAAACAACAATCAAAATACAACTGAATATGGCCACACATGCCTGTGTAGTTCCAACACTGAGTGTGGTAGTACAGACTTGTAAAGACGGTTTCTAGCTCTAGTGAGAAGTCCTTATCTCAAGGGAATAAGTGATAAAATATCACTTATTCTACTCTGACCAATGAAGGTGCAAGGAGACTCATACCTCCATAGTTAACATTCTTCTTCACTCAACATGAGTATTATGATGTGAATATAAAATATACCCATAGTTTATGTGTGTAAACCCTGGTCTCTAACTGGTGGCAGTATTTTGGGAGATTGGAAGAAGAATTGGCGTCCTGTGTGGATCTTGCCTTTAATACTAGCACTGAGGAGGCAGAGGCAAGGTAGATCTCTGTGAGCTTGAGGACAGTTTGGTCTACAAATTCAATCCAGGATACCCAGGTCTCTGTCACAGAGAGAAACTCTATCTTGTAAACCCAAACAAACAAATAAAGAAAACAAAAAATTACAAATAAAATAAAAAATAGGACAAAAATAAGAAAAGAAAGAAAGAAAATTTTCTAAAGTGATACTGAATAGTAATGGATAAACCTTTCTTCAACGGCTGTCATAAAGTGAACAACACTGCTAAACCCTGTCCTTTCCACTGCACCATTGTGTTTCACACCGGCAAATGGAAAGCCCTCAGACACTTAAACTCTGGAAATGTGAGCCAAGATGACTTCTTCATATCTACCATTGGTTTTATCCCATATTTTGTCACAGTGAAGAAACAACTAACTCAGTGAGTGACACAACAATGTTACTTTTTTCTTTTTAATCGCTTATTTTATTTCATAAATTTCCCATTTTATTATTAACCATGTTATTCCCAATGTCTTGTGCATTTCTTTCTGTTGAGCATGGCCCTCTTGAATATTCTTTTTTTTTAATTTTAACATTTTTATTTTATATTAATCACAGGTTATGTATTTTGTATCCCAGCTGTAGTATTCCCTCCCTATCCCACCCTTCCCTCCCTCATCTCCTCCCTGCCCCTTTGCAAGTCCACTGATAGGGGAGGACCTCCTCCCCTTCCATCTAACTCTAGCTTATCAGGTCTCTTCAGGAATGGCTGCAATGTCCTCTTCTGTGGCCTAGCAAGGCTGATCCTCCCCCATGAGGGGCGAACAGGGAGGTCAAAGAGCCAGCCATTGAGTTCATGTCCAAAATAGTCCCTGTTCCCCTTACTAGTGTACCCACTTCGGTATTGAGCTACCACATACAAGCAGGGGTTCTAGGTTATAACCATACATGGTCCTTGGTTGGAGAGACAGTCTCAAAAAGACCCCTGTGCCCTGATATATTTGGTCCTTGCAGAGCTCCTGTCCCCACCAGGTCATACTAACTCCCTCTTCTTTCATATGATTCCCTGCACTCCTCCAAAGGGTTGGTTATGTTTCTTAATATTTGCTTTGATACCCTGCTAGGTAGAGTCTTTCCGAGGCCCTCTGTGGTAGGCTCTTGTCCTGCTACTTGTTTTCTCCTATATCCAATGTCCATCTAATTTGACTTTCTAAGTGAGTATTAATCCTCTTACACCAGGTCCTCTTTCTTGTTTATCTTCTTTAGGTGCATAGATTTCAGTATGTTTATCCTATCTTATAGGTCTATATAAGTGAGTATATACCATGTGCGTCTTTCTGCTTTGGGATACCTCACTCAGGATGATCGTTTCCAGGTCCCACCATTTGCTTGTGAATTTCATGATTTCCTTGTTTTTAATTGCTGAGTAGTATTCCACAATTTCTGTATCCATTCCTCAACTGAGGGGCATCTGGGTTGCCCCACAATTTCTGTATCCATTCCTCAACTGAGGGGCATCTGGGTTGTTTCCAGGTTCTGGCTATGATGAATAAAGCAGCTTTGAATATAGTTGAGCAAATATTCTTGTTGTGTACTTGAACATCTTTTGGGTATATGCCTAGGAGTGGTAGAGCTGGATCTTCAGAAATCACTATTCCTAATTGTCTAAGCAAGTGCCAAATTGATTTCCAGAGTGGTTGTACCAGTTTACATTCCCACCAGCAATGGAGGAGGGTTCCTCTTTCTTCACATCCTCTCCAGCATGTGTTGTCACTTGAGTTTTTGATCTTAGCCATTCTGACTGAGCCATCTCTCCAGCCCTACAATGTCATTTTCTACAAAGGCAACAGAGACAATCACTAACATACATTGTGAGAAGTTCAGGATTCGTACAGTGATATAAATAATTGTCACGTTAGTAAAACACAGAATATCATCAATGCACACAATAGCTAGAACTGATTCATATCCTTAATGTTTGTTTAAAACTCTAATTTTTACTTTGTTATGCTCAGAAAATAGTTTGTGTTTTAAAGTACAATATTAATTATCTGATTTTTAATTAAATGTTTAGTTTAATTGTAGTTTACACTAACTACATTTTATTTGCTTTGTATCCCAGCTGTTGCCCCTCCCTCATTTATATCGAAGTATCAATTTTGTTTTTTTAAGCACACATTGGGAAAGCGTGAAAGCCCACTAAACGTTATTAAACCTTCTTTTCTCTGGTGTTTCCATGTGATGATGTTTGTGTGGATAGAAAAATGGACTGTAAATGAACAGTAGTTCTACTCCCAAGCAATTTAGTTTTGAAAACTCAATGTTTTGAAATGATTGCATTTGTGCAGTTTGAAAATTCTTTTTAGTTTGCACTATGTATACCATATATCATAAACATCAAAAAGAAAGAAAGAAAGAAAAAAACTCTGACATTTGTTCAGTGCCTGCTACTTGATCAAGTCATCAGTTTCTACAGGGACATCTTGTGCTAGGCTATTTGTTTGAAAATGTTTTCCTTTTTATATGTGAAAAATGTGTTAAAACAAATCAGCCGTATCCATAAATATACTTACCCAAGAATATATGTTAGTTCATTTACTTTAATATTTGCAACCTAACAGATGCTAGTATAACTAACAAAAACACTTCCAGCCTAATTTGCCAAGTTTATGCAACTAAAACATTTGTTTTTTTTTTGTTTTTGTTTGGCTATTTTTCTTTTTTTATCTGTTTATTTAGTATACATCCAAAGGGTGTTCCCTCACTCCTCTCTTCCTAGTTTCACCATTCCACTCCTTTCCTCCTTCCCTCTCCCTTTTCTCCCCAGAGAAGGGGAACCCCAATTCTATATTAACCCTCCCCAGCATATCAAGTCACATCATGACTGAGCATATGTCCTCATCTACTGCGGACAGGCAAGGTAGCCTCCATGAGGAAGTGATCCAAAAACAGGCAATAGACTCCATGTTAGAAACAACCCCCATCCCCTCCACTCACCAGGTGCCCCATATGAAGAGCAAGTGTCCCATCGGTCACATATGTGCAGGGGTTCTATGTCCAGAACCATGCGTGCTCCTTAGTTGATATCTCAGTCTCTGAAAGCCCCTATGAGACACTTAGTTGTTTCCACTGGTCTTCTTGTGGGGTTCCTGTCCTATCCAGGTTCTTCCATCTTTCCTCCAACACTTCCACAGGACCTCAGGGGCTCTGCTGCTTGCTTGGCTGCAAGTCCCAACATCTGTCTCCATTTGCTGATGGCTGGAGCCTCCCTGATGACAGTCAAATTAGGCTCCTGTCTGTAAGCATAGCAGAGTATTATTAATAGTGTCAGCGACTGGTTCTCTACCATGGCATGAGTCTCAGGTTGGGCCAATTATTATTTGGACATTCCCTCAACCTCTGTTTCCATTTTATCCCTGCACTTCTTGTGGGCAGGGTAATTTTTGGATCGAAGGTTTTGCTGGTGTGTTGTTGTTCCCCTCCTTCCACTGGCTAGTTATAAAGTTATAAAGACTTATAGTTTCAGATAACTCAATTCAAGTTTGTCAGTGTCATTTCCTTTCTTCTATGTGGTGGTCAAAACACCATGGTGAAGAATATTTGACAAAGAACATTGCTCACCTCATGTTTGCCTCAAGCCACGATAAAGGAACTGATGTCCCACTGTCTTCAACAGCCTACACTCAAAGACCTCACTCCCTTTTATTGTTTTCTCCCTCTCTCCCAACAGCATCACAGCTCTTAAAAATATTTTTAAGATATCCTATTTATATTCATTTAAAATCATAAAGAAAACGTAACATTAAGACCCTGAACCAGAAAATGTTCTATCCATCTCAAATGCAAAATACAAACAGTGTATTTCCAGGAGTTCCCAAATTCTTCTGTTCCAGGATTGCTTAGAAGTCTTAGTACAAAATCTCCTCTGAATTTATATACAAACTTGTTTTAGTTGTACCTTGAAAAAATAAAAATAAAAAAACATTAAATATAATTATGACATACAATGTCACATGATGCCTATTAGTATTCCAAAGGAAGGAATTGAGAAATGTCAAGGAGGAATTAGGCTATTACTCAACAGGGCAAACACTAAAAAAATGCATTGTCATGTCTAAACTACAGACATTGTCATGTCTAAACTACAGAATATGTGGATCTTGATGTGAGTCACTAAACACTAGAGTAGTTCACTCTCTGTAGCTTTTCTGGGTACAGCCCTCATGGCTTCTCTCTGAAGCTGGCTTAGTCCAAAGCAGTGGTATCCTGCTGCAAGTGCCTCGCTTTGCAGGCATCACTGACTTCCTACCTTTTCCACAGTTTCTTTGGCATCACTCCAACACCCTTTGCATTGTCCTCTTAGAGATGCCTACTTGGCCCTTCAACAGTGCTATTTACTACCTGTTCTTTTAAACTTTAATTTATTTTTTTAGTGGAAGTCCCTGCGATTCTACAACTCTTTAAAATATTCTAACTCAAAATATAATGGTATCATTTTTCCCTTTCCAAAGTCTCACACCTATCACATAAACTTCTCTTTGCAACTGAAGAACCACATTACAGACAACTATGACTGATCAGAATGTAGAAAACAAGTGATTGTGTTGTTCCTAGTTCCAACTGATGCATCTAAATTCAACATCTGTACCTCAGAATCAGGGAACTTCATGGAAGAAGGGATAAGCCAGAAGAGCAGGAAATGTACTATAAGATTTATACATTTTTTTTTTATTTTGTGTGCTTTGGGTGTATATGTGTGGATGAGAGCACATATGTTTAAGTATACATGCACTTGAGGCACAGAGACACTGAGGATGGTGAGAAGCTTCTGAAACCACACGCTTCTTTCCAATGACATACCTCTAACAAATCTATATGTCCTATTTTTTTCATAAAACCATGAACTGAGTTTCAAGTATTCATATGCCAGAGAAGTATATGAGACATTTCATTCATATCACCAGATTTCTGAATCAAATCAAGCACAATTACAACACCGATGTCACTTCTTGCTATTTCCTTTCTTAGCATTATGACATCCTCTCTGCCTCTCCGTGTGTCTCTCTGAGTCTCTCTGTGTCTCTGTCTCACTCCATCTCTCTTTCTCTGTCTCCATCTCGGTCTGTCCTTCTCATTGTGTATGTGTCTGTCAATGGTATGGAAGAAATAAACTTAAATGAAAAGAGGCTTATTGCTGTAGCTCAGAGCTCTAGGCTCAGTCCAGGATCACTTGGTTCAATTGTTACTGGACTGGGATGCAGCAGAAGTCTTTAGCCTTAGTGTATGCCAGAGAAACATTGTTTATTTTCCACAGGTGTGCTAAGGTTGCACTGTCTTTCAAGGGCACACCTGGAATGCTACTCTAACTTCCTCTCAATCTTCATTACTCCTGCAGATTCCATCACCTCCTGACAGTTATTCAGCCTGCTGTCAAGGCGTGAACACATGTTCTTTGGGAGACTTAAGAAAAACAGAGTAAGTAGACATATTTTGTTCAAGGCAGAACCTTTTATTGTTTTAAAAAAATTTTAAGCCTCTTTGAAGACAAGTGTGGCAGAGTTATGTTACTTATGTAATTATGCACAGATACACAAACACATGTGTGCCAGACACCAGTTCTAGGAAGTAGTTCAAACCTCTTGATGTGAAAAATGGATTCTAGCATCTACTATTTAGTTTCTTCAATGAGAAGCTGACACCGTGGTTGCTGGGAAAACAGTGGCATACCTACCATGCTGGTTTTTAAGCATCACACGTGTACATTTCATTTGTCCTTCTGTATTCTTAGTATCTTTCTCAGACAGCAATAAAGCTATTTTTCTAGTGGTAAAGGTGAGTGGTAGAGCACTTGCCTAGCATGAGAGAAGCCTTGTGTTTAGTCTACAGTACCATCTCACATACATACACACCAAAAGAAATCTTTTTAAGCCCAGGAGAGTCAGCATTTTAGGCTGGTAATGATTACAGACAGTGTCTCTGTACACCCCAATTTTTTTCTGGGAAGTTAATTTTATTTTATTTTTATTTTATATTAATCACAAGTTACGTACTTTGTATCCCAGCTGTAGCCTCCTACCGCATTCCCTCTCTATCCCCCCTTCCCTCCCTCATCTCCTCTCTGCCCCTTTCCAAGTCCACCTATAGGGGAGGACCTCCTCCTCTTCCATCTAACTCTAGCTTATCAGGTCTCTTCAGGACTGGCTGCAATGTCCTCTTCTGTGGCCTAGCAAGGCTGATCCTCCCTTGGGGGATGGGGAAGTTGAAGAGCCAGCCATTGAATTCATGTCCAAAATAGTCCCTGTTCTCCTTACTAGTGTACCCACTTGGGTATTGAGCTACCATTTGCTACATACAAGCAGGGGTTCTAGGTTATAACCATACATGGTTCTTGGTTGGAGAGACAGTCTCATAAAAGACCCCTGTGCCCTTGCGGAGCTCTTGTCCTCTCCAGGTCATATTAACTCCCCCTTCTTTAATATGATTCCCTGCACTCCTCCAAAGGATTGGTTATGTTTCTTAATATTTGCTTTGATACCCTGCTAGGCATAGCCTTTCCGAGGCCCTCTGTGTTAGGCTCTTGTCCTGCTACTTGTTTTCTCCTACATCCAATTTGACTTTCTAAGTGAGTATTAATCCTCTTACCCCAGGTCATCTTTCTTGTTTATCTTCTTTAGGTGTATAGATTTCATTATGTTTATCCTATCTTATAGGTCTATATAAGTGAGTATATACCATGTTCATCTTTCTGCTTTTGAAATACCTCACTCAGGGTGATCATTTCTAGGTCCCACCATTTGCTTGATTTTTGATAAAGAAGCCAAATCCATCCAATGGAAAAAAGACAGCATCTTCAGCAAATGGTGCTGGTCCAACTGGATGTCTATATGCAGAAAAATGAAAATAGATCCATATTTATCGCCCTGAACAAAACTAAAGTCCAAGTGGATCAAGGACCTCAACATAACACCAGACACATTAAATTGGTTAGAAGAAAAAGTGGGAATGACCCTAGAAATCATCTGCACAGAAGACTACTTCCTGAGCAGAACACCAACGCACAGGCTGTAAGACCAACAATCAATAAATGGGACTTCATGAAACTGAAAAGCTTCTGTAAAGCAAAAGATACTGTCATCAAAACCAAACGACAGCCTACAGACTGGGAAAGGATCTTCACCAACCCTATATCTGACAGAGGGCTAATATCCAGTATATATAAAGAACTCAAGAAGTTTAAAAGCAACAAATCAAGTAATCCAATTAGAAAATGGGGTATGGAGCTAAACAATTTTTTTTAATGTTCTTTGTGCCATTAAAGTCAGAAAACTGTCAGGTGAGATATCTTTTCCATATAGTAACTTCCTATGAAATCCAAGTCCTCCATTTTGCTCATTTTTTCATTATGTATCATTTTTATAATTTATTGACTTTGTATATAGATTGTAGTCCTTTCCCTTGTCTCCTCCAATTTCCACCCATCCTCCCTCTTCCTTTATCCTTATTTCTGAGTCCACATTAAGGCAGAGCCCTCCATCCCTACCATTTGACCCAAGCCTATCAAGTCTCATTAAGACTGCCTGCATTCTCTTCCTCTGCATCCTGGCAAGGCCACCCCACCAGGAGGGAGTGATCAAAGAGTAGGCAACAGAGTTCATGTCAGACATAGCCACTGCTCCCCTTACTCAGGAACCCACATGGAGACGAAAATGCCTGAAACAACGACTTGTAGACTGGGAAAAGTTCTTCACCCTACATCTGACAGAGGACTAATATCCAAAATATATTAAAAAATCAAGATATTAAACACCAAAAAACCAAATAATCAAATTTTAAAATGGGGTACAGAGCTAAACTGAGAATTCCAAACAGAGCAATATCAAATGCCTGAGAATCACTTAAAGAAATGCTTATTGTATGTGGTTATCGGGGAAATGCAAATCAAAATGACTGTGATATCTTACACCCGTCAGAATACCTAAGATCAAAAACTAAAGTGGCAGCACATGCAAGCTACGATGTGGGAAAAGGGGAAGCCTCTATTGCTGATGGGAGTGCAAACTTATACAGCCTTTCTGGAAATCAATCTGACACTTTCTCAGAAAACTAGGAATAGCCATACCTCAAGACCTAGCTATGTCTGAAAGGTGTTCCACTATAAAACAAGGTCATTTGCTGAACTATGTTCACAGCAGTTTTATTTGTGATAGCTAGAATCTGGAAACAAGCTAAATATCCTTCAACTGAGGAGTAGATAAAGAAATTGTGGTACATTTACTGAACTTCTTTTTAAAATTTTTTTAAAGTACTAAATGTACATTTTAATGAATGCTGTTTTAGAAAACAGTTTTGAAGTCAAAAGACATTGAAGATAACTGGAATTATTGTTGATTGTGTAAATAATATCCCAGCTGTAGAACCCTCCCCCATTCCTTCCTAATCACACTCTCCATCCCTCTTCTCCTCACATGCCCTTCTCCAAGTCCACTGATAGGACAGGCCCACCTCCCCTTCCATCTGACCCTAGCCTATCAGGTCTCATTGGGACCGGCTGCATTGCCTTGCTCTGTGGCCTGGCATGGCTGTTCTCCCCTCAGGGATAGGTGATCAAATAGTCAACCACTGAGTACATGCCAGAGACAGTCCCTGTTACCCTTACTAGGGTACACACTTGGACACTGAGGTGCCATAGTCTACATCTCAGGTGTTCTAGGTTATCTCCAGACATGGTCCTTGGTTGGAGTATGAGTCTTGGAAAAGACTCCTGGGCCCAGACTTCTTGGTTCTGTTGCTCTCCTTGTGGAGCTCTTGCCCCCTCCAGGTCTTTCTACTCACACTTCTTTCATAAAATTCCCTTCACTCTGTCCAAAATTTGGCTATGAGTCTCAGAATCTGCTTTAATACCCTGCTGGATAGAGTCTTTCTTTGTCCCTCTGTGGTAGGCTCCTGTCCTGTTCCCTGTTTTCTCCCTCTTCTGATGTCTATCCCATTTGCCTTTCTGAGTGAGGATTGATCATCTTACCCATGGTCCTCCTTCAGGCTTAGCTTCTTAGTTAACTTCTTATGATCTTATTATTAGAATTATTTGGCCAGAGAAAGGCAGGATATTACCATATTATTCCTGTTGGACTGTCCAGTTCTTATTTCATTTTTTAAATTGAAAATACCCCTACATGGTTGGCTAATGGTCTTAATTTTCAATCAGGGGAGAAAATAAATTACTATGATTCAGTCTAGACAAATCAGTCATTACCATACCTCTTTAAACTACTACCCCCTAATACTCACACAAAATACCCACCCATTCTAAATTAGTTGATATAATCTACCAGCTATGGCTCAAGAAAATTAAGAAGTGACATTCTTTGTGTTTAATTAAAGTTTGGAAGAAACTACACTCACAGATCCAAGATGGCTGCCACGAGAGAACACTGTGTCTGAGGAGTAGGAGAGCAGAAACAACGCAGTGACCAGGAGACTGAACTCTGGGACCTAAAACGCCAGCATTGTGAGTGCCAGGTGAGCGGAACTCCTACGGTGAGAAAATCAAGTGGGAAAACCCTAGGGACACCCAGTTATTACCTGGAAAAATTTGCCGGTGACCAGCAGCACACAGCTCTAACCTGAACGAGTAGCCACGTTGGGTGCCCGCACCCGCGATTATAGACTGAATCACACAGTCTCGCAGGTAGTCTCAGGAGGAACCAGGTACCATTTTCACTGAACTGCACACTGTGAGCTCACACTGCACCCGGGTTCTGCTTCAACCCGCAGGTGTGCTGCAGGCTCAGACCGATCACTGGAACCAACCCAGACTGAGTGGGTTGGGGGACCCTTTAGACCAGTCTGCACACTGTGGGGGCATGAGCCAAATGCTTCCGCCAGCAAAAAGCCAGTCAGTGTGTGAGTCCACCGGCAGGTCTGGGAGGAACCCGAGTTCTGCCTCAACCCATGGGTGTGCGGCATGCACGCACCTATCGCCAGAACCACCACAGACTGAGAGGATCCCGGGACCATCTTGACCAGACCGCACACTGAGGGCGAAAGCTGCACGCATCCGCCAGCAAAAACCCCAGTTCGGGTGTCTGTCCACGGGCCAGACAGAGAAGGCCTCTGGCAAAATTTCAGACAGCCCTGCATACAGTGGATGCACACCAACCCAAACCCACTGTGTGTGCCCCAAATATCATCTCAGACCTTGGTGCACAGCCCATGGCACAGAAGGAGGTGCCAAATCTCCATTCCAGGGGAGAGCCCTTAGCAGCAAGCCCAGCGCAGCGTGCACAACCCCCAGCTGACATCTC
>CM053763.1:16252556-16275339 GCA_028658305.1 Pachyuromys duprasi
CTCCAGCCTGCATTGTCACTAGAGTTTTTGATCTTAGCCATTCTGGTGGGTGTAAGGTGAAATCTCAGGGTCGTTTTGATTTGCATCTCCCTGATGGCTAAGGACGTTGAGCATTTCTTTAAGTGTTTTTCTGCCATTCTATAATCCTCTACAGTCAGCTCTCTTTTTAGTTCCATACCCCATTTTTTAATTGGATTACTTGGTTTCTTACTTTTTAACTTCTTGAGTTCTTTATATATACTGTATATTAGCCCTCTGTCAGAAGTAGGATTGGTAATGATTCTTTCCCAATCTGTAGGCTGTCGATTAGTTCGGATGACAGTGTCCTTTGCTTTACAGAAGCTTTTCAGCTTCATGAGGTCCCACTTATTGATTGTTGATCTTAGAGCCTGTGCTGTTGATTTCAAACCAACAAGATGGATATGTCAATGGTTTCACGGTAGTAACAACAGAGATAGTTTATCATTGGAGATACTGTATAGTAGATACTAGAACCTTGAAGTGTGCTTATTCCTTTGACCACAGGGGTTTTGTACTCCCTAGCATGTGAGGAACTTAGGACTGGTAGATGGAACCTACACTCATGTGTATGTAGATCTACAAATAATCACAAACAACATAGCTCTGCCATATTTGCCTTCAAAAACCTTAAAATTCAGTAAAAGTTTTACTAAAAATGCTTAGGCATAACTTTTTCAAACAGGTTGTGTATTTACCCTACATAAATTGTTTCTATTTACTCTCTTTTTCTTAGGGCCTCAAAAAAGACAAGCGTTAAAGCATTGCCAACAGGCTGTAGTGCTGTGTGTGGTGGTGGGATCTGTAGAAATAATGAGGAATTCAAGGATGTAAGACTAGCATTTCACGTGTTCCCTGAATGGATATTCCAACTTTAGCAGTCTCTTCTAAGATAAACAGTTAGCTCATGCAGTGCCTGCTATAATATTTGTCTCATCTTAAAATACAGATGAGGACTAAATGCCTTTTCTGTAGTAGTATATATGATACTTAAAGCATTTTGATTATATATATGCTTTTATTTATTTATTTATTTATTTATTTATTTATTTATTTATTTATTTATTCATATTAATCACAGGTTATATACTTTGCATCCCAGCCATAGCCCTCTCCCTCTTTCCCTCCCAATCCCACCATCCCTCCCTTATCTTTAAGTAACTTATTTTTTATTTTGTCTGTGTGCATGTAACACATTCTTGGCTGGTGTCAACACATAGTAGAGAAGGGGGAATTGTATTCTTGAAATTGTTGTTACGTATGGTTGTTAGCCACCAAGTATATTCTGGAATTCAGCTCAGGTCCTCTCAAAGAACAGTAAGTGCTCTTATACATTGATCTATTGCTACAACCCCAATATTTTTTATTTAAAATCTTAGCGTTGTACATTAAAATTTATTATCTTATTGAATTTCTTTTATCAGACACATTTGTGGTCAATGTTTCAGTATTTGAGAAAACTAATTTATAAAGAATTGGAGCCCTTATTTTCCCAGATAAGAGATTACTTACTAACTGTATATCATTTAAGAGAATCATACCCAATATATGAAACTTTGTTATTAATATCATGCATTCAGTATTCATTTTTATATATAAATAAAAACCCTAGGATAGAATAAACTTAAAAAATAGTTAATGTAAAAGGGAGTAAAATTATACCATGCTATACTCAGGTACTGAGTGCTCACAGTTTACCATGCAAGAATCAGTGCATATCCTAAAATTATTGAGAACATGGCCTTGGAGAGGAACTGAAGAGGAACAATGTTTCTTTGAATAAAACATTCCAGACATATTCAGGAAGTATGCACTCCAATTTCATAATAACATCCAAGATGTCTTGAAATATATGAAGCCAAAGGTAAAAAACAGACACAAAGGAATAAAGCCATTCAAGTCATTACAAAAAAGAACACAATGAGAAGCATGAATAATAAGACAATTTTATGCCTAAAGATATGTTAAGAAGGAAAACAATGAGATACTTCAAGTCTGTAGATTCAACAATAGCTAATCAGTTTTTACATTTCTACTATTATGCAAAAGGCTAATAAAGAGGGTCTTCAGTTTCAAAAGATAAGATCAAAAGAAAGATAAAAAGGAAACGAAATTATTCATATGAAGAAGTAATATAAATTTAAATGATGGGTTTTTGTTATTTCTGAAGAGTAAAATAAATTCATAGAGGTAATGATAATATTTGATAGAAATGACCACTTCCTGCATTAAATAAATTTTTAAACTTGCATATTTATAAGGCTCTATTCAGGAAAGATTAATATAAATATAAATCTGTTGGTCTCAGATTAATTTATAATAATAAATGCAATAAGGAGTTAAAATTTTATAAACTTATTTATGAGAAAATCCTATAATACTTTTCTCAGAAATGTATGCATCAGAATACTTATAAAAGTTACAAAATTTGATGACTTAAACTAACAAGTAATAAAAATTTAAGATGGATGAAATTGTAAGACACAGAAACCTTAGAATCAAATAGTATGTTCAAGTCACCCAAGGTCTTAAATTTGACAATCCTGAAATATCTATGAAGTCCCAAAGGTATAGAGCCTAATTAAACAACATTTGACTTAATACAGTAAAATTTGGCATTTTATCAAATTAATGATGCCAATGCAAAACTGCTCACATTTATCAGATGATACCAGAGAGCACCACACATGGCAAAACCCTGGATGCTATTTTCTGAGATGGCCATATGAAGAGAGATGGCTATTCTTTTTATTATCATTAATTTTTTATATTAATCACAGGTTATTTATTTGTATCCCAGCTATAGCCGTCTCCCTCATTCCCTCCCAATCCCACCCTCCTTCCCTCATCTCCTTCCTTTCAAAGTCCACTGCTAGGGGAGATCCTCCTCACCTTCCATCTGACCCTAGCTTATCAGTTATCTTCAGGACTGGCTGCCATGTCCTCCTTTGTGGCCTAGCAAGGATTCTCCTCCCTTGGAAGTGGGAGAAATAAAGGAGCCAGTCATTGAGTTCATGTCAGAAATAGTTCCTGTTCTCCTTACTAGGGAAACCCACTTGGTTACTCAGCTACAATGGGCTACATCTGAGCAGGGGTTCTAGGTTATATCCATACATGGTCCTTGGTTGGAGAAACAGTCTCATAAAAGACCCCTGTGCCGTGATATATTTTGTCCTTGTGGAGCTTCTGTCCTCTACCGGTCATATTAACTTCCCATTTTATCATATGATTCCTTGCACTCTGCCAAAGGTTTGGTTGTAAGTCTCTGCATCTGCTCTAATACACTGCTAGGTAGAGTCTTGCAGAGGCCCTCTGCAGTAGGCTCCTGTCCTATTTCTTGTTTCCTCCTACTTTCCATATCCATCCCATTTGTCTTTCTAAGTGAGGATTGATCATCTTACTCCTGGTCTTCTTTCTTGTTTATCTTCTTTAGGTGCACATATTTTAGTATGTTTATCCTATCTTATAGGTCCATATAAGTGAGTATACACCACGTGTGTCTTTCTGCTCCTGGGATACCTCACTCGGGGTGATTTTTTTTCAATCCCATCATTTGCCTGTAAATTTCATGATTTCCTTGTTTTTAATTGCTGAGTACAATATAAATTTGTACAACCACTTTGGAAATCAATCTGGTGCTTTCTCGGATGATTAGGAATAGTGTTTCCTCAAGATCTAGCTATACCACTCCTAGGCATATATCCAAAATGAGCTCAAGTACACAACAAGGACATTTGCTCAACCATCTTTGTAGCAGCTTTATTCATAATAGCCAGAAACTGGAAACAACCCAGATGTCCATCACTGGAGGAATAGATACAAAAATTGTGGTACTTTTACACAATGGAAAACTACTGATCAATTAAAAACAAGAGAAAGCTATTCTTTCCTAGTCAGGATGGTGCAAGTCTCAAATCCAGGTACTGGAAAATCCTTGCTTCTTTCCAAACCAGTGAGGGGATCTATCTTATCCCCTCTTAATATTTAGTAGTTACCCACCTTCTTGATACTACTTGGCTTCCAGCTACCCACTTCTCCTTGACACTTTTGCACACACAAACACACACATACACACACACACACACACAGAGACAAAACCACTAGGGAAGGAGCAATATTTTTGAAATTATAAACTTCTTAATTCCTCTTCTTTTTTCATGAGGGATGGGACTACAGCTGGGATGCAAAGTGGATAAACTCTAATTAATATAAAAAATAAACATTTAATTAAAAAAGAAAATCACAAAATATGTCCAATTACTAGAGTTCCAATATCATATGTGTTTTCTTTGTTGTAACTTCTTTTTAATTTTTATTTTTATTAATTACAATTTATTCACTTTGTATCCCCACTGTATGTCCCTTCTTCCTCCCCTCCCAATCTTACCATCCCTCCCTCTCCTCCACCCATGCCCCTACACCAGTCCACTGATAGGGGAGGCTTTCTTCCCTTACTTCTGATTCTAGTTTATCAGGTCTCATCAGGACTGGCTGCATTGTCTTCCTCTGTATCCTGGAAAGGCTGCTCCCCCCTCAGGGGGAGGTAATCAAAGAGCAGGCTAATCAGGTCATGTCAGAGACAGTCCTTTTTCCCATTACTATGGAATGCACTTGGACACTGAAAAAGAAGTTGGAAATAGTAAGAACCGGAGGGGACAGGATCTCCACAAGGAGAGCAACAGATCCAAAAATCTGGGCACAGTGGTCTTTTCTGAGACTGATACTCTCACCAAGACCATTCATAGAGATAACCAAAAAACCCTGCACAGATGTAGCCCATGGCAGTTCTGTGTCCAAGTAGGTAACATATGTGTCTTTTTAAGGTCTATGCATTTGTGTGTATGATGTTTGTGTGTGTGTGTTAGTGTACAACAGTGCAAGTATACAATTTTCATGATATTCTAGTATAAGTCAGAGGAAGAGCTTGTCAATCAGTTCTCATCTTCCACCTTGTTTAATACAGGGTCTTTTGTTTGAGATTTGAACACCAGATTATCTGTTCTGTGATCTTCCAGGGAATCTTCTGTCTCTATTTTCTAGCTCTCCATATAAGCCAAGAGAATTAGGATGGAATCAGTCAGCTTGAAGAAGAGTTTGAGCCAAAACAGATGAGCTGAACCAGCCAGCCAGAGTTTAGAAAGAGCTATTAAGGGTGAACTTATTCAGCATTAAGTCTTGGACTTTTTAAACATTCTAGGTCTAGGTTACCAGGTAGAGAATGGAAGCTGTAGCCTTCAAGGTCCAGGTTTACAGAAGATTAGCTTGTACAGAGGTTAGGGCTGGGATTAGCTAGAACAGAGAAAGAAACACTCTGGGTTTAGGCCAAGCTGTGTATTCCTACAGCTTGGGTGTGGATCTCATTCCATCCCTTCCTTTCAGGAAATAAAAAATGTCATTTACATGATATATATTATCAGGAGAAGAATAAAGGAGTGGGTAGATGGATTCCCATTTGTCAGACCATTTAGAATCACAACTAAATTGTATTTAATTTTAGTTTGCTATGCTTTGTGACAGAGTAGCCATAAACAATATAGCATCATCCTAAAAATCTGATAAGTGGTTACTACAAATATCAGGCAAACAATACGACCAATTCATAAGGTAGTGTGCATGCGCTGAATTTTCATTGTATGGTCCGTAATTTTTCCAAGTTTACACTGAGTATATGTAGCATAACTGTAATTTGAGTCTCACTATTGATTAAGGCATTATTTGATGTTTTGTGTATTTCAATCGATGTTACACACAATTCATAACTGACGTGTTAGTGGCACAAAAGCAAAATCTAATCAGTAGGGTTTTTTCTAGTGATATATTTTTACAGAATGTTGGCTTTGCAACCAAATAAAATTTAGGACTTATCATCAGTTATATAATCTCCCAGGCTCCAAGTTTCTCTTTATGTCAGTAAACATACTTGGAGGAAAAATGGCATTGCAATCTACTTGTTTCTTTTCATCTCTTGCCCCTGATAAGTGCAAATTAGTATATTTAGGTCCTTGGTATGGTGAAATTATTATATGACGATTGCCGCTGCTCTTGGGTGTTTGTAGACCTAAGCAGAAGTCTGGTTTGTACCGGCACTGTCTAGTCATGGTGTTTTGGTGCCTTGTTTCTTGTAGCATGAGGACTAGCACTTCTTAACATAATCATAATAGTAACATAAAGGAGGGATATAGAGCCACACCACAAATCAGGAGAATGTTGAAAGAAATTTTTAAAGTCTCCAGTTACAATAGTGGATGTATCTAACTGTCCTTTTGTTGATATTAAATTTTTGATCAATGCATTTTGCTGATTACATTACCACTTAGAAATGTTACCTCTTCCTATTTAATATTCTGACATGATTATGTAATGCCTCCCTTCATCCCTGATTCTAGTTAGTAACCTAAAATGTACATGATCTGATGAGTAGAGAGTCACATTAACTTTCCCTTTGCTTAGTATTTGAATGCATTTTCAAAATTTTTCTTTCAAAGCTGGGTGTATACTTAACATTCTGTATTTAACTATTGAGGGCACATTAAGCGTTGTATTTTTTTCTTTTTACATTATTTAACATTTTTATTACTGTATTGTGTAAGAATGTATATTATTGTAGCATATGTGATTGTGATTTGTGTGCATATGTATGCTAGTACACACACCTGTGTGACTTGATGGAGAACATGTCAGGTACCCTGATCTGTCACTTTCCCCTTCATAATCCCCTTAATAATGTTAGGACAAGGTCTCTTCTTAAACATGGATTTATTAGGCTATCAGCTAAAATGCATCAGCAAATTTTCAGCAAAACTGTATCACTGAGCTAATAGACATATAATGTAGTCATACTCAGGATTTATATAGATTTTGAAATCTGAAATCTAGTCCACAGGAAAGAACAGCAAGCACTCTTTCTTACTAAGCTGTTCTCTCTTTCCTTCTTTCTTTCTTTCTTTCTTTCTTTCTTTCTTTCTTTCTTTCTTTCTTTCTTTCTTTCTTTCTTTTTAGGTCTTAATATTAAGGTACTTTATTTTTCATAGTTTACATTAGATATTCTTTGAATATCTAACATATATTTTTAACTTTTTCATTACTATTTATTACAATTTTTTTAAATGTGTATCCTGGCTATAGCCCCTCCCTCATCTGCTCCCAGTACACCCCTTCTCCTTCTTTCTCCTCCAAAACCTCTCCTAGTCCACTGATAGGGGAGGTCCACCTCCCTACTATCTGAGCCTATCCCCTCTGGTCTCAACAGAACTGCTTAGATCCTCTTGCTCTATGGCCTACTTAGGCCACCTGGCCAGGGGGAGGAGATCAAAGAGCTAGCCACTGAGTCCATGTCAGAGATAATCCCTGCTCTCCTTACAAGAGAATTACATGGAGAACGCCCATGGGCTACATCTGAGCAAGGGGTCTAAATATTCTCCATGCATGGTCCTTGGTTGATTCACCAGTCTCTGAAGGACTCCCTGAGCACAGACTTTTTTGGCTCTTTTGGTCTCCATGTGGAGCTCATGTCCCGTCGATATCTTTCTATCACTCCTTTCTTCTATAAAATTCCCTGCATAGGCCCAAAATTTGGCTATGAGTATCACCATCTGCTTTGATACCCTGATAAATCGTCTTTCAGAGGAGCCCTATGGAAGGCTCCTGTCCTGTTCCCTGTCATCCCCTACTTCCAAAATTAATTCCATTTTGCCTTTCTGAATGAGGATTGAGCAACTTCCCTAAGGTACCCCTTGATGTTTAGCTTCTTTAGGACTATAGATTTCAGGATGTTTATCCTATATTATATGGCTAATATCCTCTCACAAGTGAATCTAGACCATATGTGTCTTTCTGGTTCTTAGCTACCTCACTAAGGATGATCCTTTGTAATTCCATCCATTTATCTGAAAATTTCACACTGTCCTTGTTTTTAATTGATGAGTAGTATTTCATTGTATAAATTCATCACAATTTATGTGTCCATTCTTTGGTTGAAGGACATTTAAGTTGTTTCCAGATTCTGGCTATTACAAATAAAACTGCGACAAACATGGTTGAGCAAATTTCCTTGTTGTATACTTGAAAATCTTTTGAACATATGCCTAGGGGTGGTATAGCTGGATTTTGAGGAAGCACTATTCCTAATTGTCTCAGAAAGTGTGAGATTGATTTCCAAAGTGGTTGTACAAGTTTACATTCCCACCAGGAATGGAGGATGTTTCCCTTTTCTCCACATTCTCTCCAGCATGTGCTGTCATATGAGTTTTTGATCTTAGCCATTCTGATAGGTGCAAGGTGAAATTTCAGGGTCATTTTGATTAGCATTTCCCTGATGACTAAGGACATTGAACATTTTCTTTAAGGGTTTCTCTGCCATTTGATATTACTCTATTGAAAATTCTCTGTTTAACTCTTTACCCCATTTTTAAATTGGATTACTTGGTTTGTTGGTGTTTAACTTCTTGAGTTCTTTGCATATTCTAGATATTAACCCTCTGTCAGATGTAGTTTTGGTGAAGATCTTTTCTCAATCCATAGGCTGTTGTTTTGTTCTGTTAACATTGTTCTTTGTTTTACAGAAGGTTTTCAGTATCATGAGGTCCCATTTATTTGTTGTTGCTCTTAAAACCTGTGCTGTTGCTGTTCTGTTCAGGAAGTAGTCTCCTGTGACAATGAGTTCAAGGCTCTTCTCAATTTTTCTTGTAACAGATTTAGTATGTCTGGTTTTATGTTGAGGTCTTTGATCCACTTGGACTTTAGTTTTGTGCAAGGTGAGAAATATGGAACTGTTTGTATTTTTCTACATGTAGACATCCAGTTAGACTAGCACCATTTGTTGAAGATACTATCTTTTTTCCATGGTATGGTTTTGGCTTCTTTGTCAAAACTCAATTATCCATATGTGTGGTCTATTTCTAGATCTTCGATTTGATTCCATTGATCCACCAGTCTGTTTCTATGCCAGTACCATGCCATTTCTATAATTGTTGCTCTATAGTACAGCTTGAGATCAGGGATGGAGATACCTTCAGAAGATCTTTTATTGTACATGATTGTTTTAGCTATTCTGGGATTTTTGTTTGTTTGTTTTTCCATGTGAAACTGTGAATTGTTCTTTCAAGGTATTAAAGAGTTGTGTTGGTATTTTAATGGAAATTGCATTGAATCTGTAAATACAAGAGCAACAGAGTGAGACTAATAATCTGTATGCATAAGGAAATCATAAAAATAAATAAGGACAGACATGATATAGAAATAAATACCTTAGTACTGAGACAGAACAGAATACTCCCAAAATTGTCTCAGTGCACCTTTTGATTTTTCAAAATAGTCTGTGATCAAATTTTCTCAAAGATTTAAGGATTTACATTACTTTGTTTTAATTTTGAATAAGGATCATATATGTTCTTTTCCCCAATATACCAATAACTCTAGTGCCTCCTATTGCTTTTGGATTGAATTACACAATATTCTCTTTAGATGTTCATATGGTGTGATTGTGTGTTGGAGGGGTGCACACATTTTTGATCTCACACAGAGTCACAGTGGACCTTTGTTTTTCTGATATAGTCCATCTCTTCTTTTATAGGTCAATTGTAGGACATTTGTAATAAGATTTGTTGTTAGTAGGCTTTTCTTGCTTTATAATTTATTTGCAAACTTGCTTAAGTAACAACTGTTAAAAAAACATAAATACCAAAGTTCTCAGTATCTGGATATCAAAAAAAAAAGCCTTGTTGTTTTCATATTGTAAACATAATTTTTTTTTATTTTAGCTACAACCATGTTGCAGTATTCACTTTACTAGAACCTGATAGTGACAGTAAGTATGACAATTTCACTTGGATTTTTGTGGCCATTTGGGTTTAGCTTTTTTTATTGCTGAAAAAATTGATTTTATCATCTCTTTGAAATTTCTATGGTCTTCCTACAATTAAATCTAAAACATTTATCTTTCTTCTTTTCTCAGTATTTACCAGAATTTATCACTCATTTTTTTTAATTCTCTCTCTTGTAGTGCAGCATACTCAACTTGTAATGGGACTATCAATAGAAAAAATTTAAATACATATTCTCCTGGGCTATAAAGCAGTCCATCTTGAAAATGTCAAAACACCAGTGAGATAGTATATCTTACTGCAAGATCTTGAGAAAGAGCCATAACTTAGCCTCATAAAAAATTCCTGGCGTAGTTTTCCAGAAGGTACCAACAGCAAATTAAATCATACGTTACCTATATTTCACTTTTACTTTTTTTTTTTTTTTTTGCTATCTTTGCTTAAATAAAACCCCTAAGCACTTTGTCCTGAGAAGTGGCTGGGCATGAGGAGTGTTCTCAGTGCCTGAGGCTCACTGCATAGTTGAGAAGCATAGGAAGCCTTGTGCTGGTGTTTACTAGAATTTTTATTTAATGGAATCTTCATTTATGGAATGACTGGTTCTATTGCTTTCAAGTACTACTCTAATTTTGATGACAGAGAGAAGGAAGGGAGAAGGAGAGAGGGAGAGAAAGAGAGAGGAGGGAAGAAACCAAACAATGAGAATTGGATTTTTTTTTTTGGTTTGATTTCTTTTGGGCTTGGTTTGTTTGTTCATTTGTTATGGATCATAAGGTAAACTTCCTGGTGAACAGACAAGCAGGATAGGACAGGAGATTATGATGCTACCAAAGAAGATACTATTTGAAATCCTTCTAACTTAATGAGTTCTAGAGAGATTGAAAGCCACTTAACTATATGTGCTTCAAAAATAATAGAAGACTACTATATCACAATTAATTAACGTCCTTCCATATTAATTCTTCTCTGATTTTATTATCAAAACCCTACCATAAAAAGTGACTTATGGGGAGGGGATCCAAGATGGTGACAAACAGTACACACCTTGTTTGAGGGGCATAGGATCTAAAACTCCAAAATTGTTGTGTGGAGGGGCAGCCAAACCCAAAACAATGACAACAACGCTTCTGGGGAGAAAGGGGGCAAACCCTGAACTAAGACCAATAGGATACAGGTCAACCGCGAACTTCTCCTGGGAACTCAGTTCCCAGGCATTTCCCCTATAACGGGCTGGTGGAGGCAGCAGCAAAGCAGTGCAGGTAACAATGAAGGCACTGAAGATGGTCCACAGTGCAAGCAGCTCGTAGCACAGAGCACAGTGCTGGCTGCTCCAAACACAGAACTCCCTGCTTGAGATTTGAGACAGAGAATACTCAATCCCCAAGCATTTCCCCTTGGCAGTCCTTCTTTCTCCTTCCTTGACAGAGGCAGAGGCTGCAGAGGAGGCCCAGTGTCCACAAGAGAACACAGCGTCCAACTGCACTGCACACAGCCCCTAGCACAGAGCACAGTGCTGGCGGCTCCACCAGGCCACCCAGGGCTGCAGCTCACCAGAACCTACCAGAAGTCATTGGTGACAGAGGCCTGCTAGTTCTACCTCAGTGGCAGGACTCCCAGGGTACTGCAACACCAGGCACCAAGTTCTGCAGCAACATAGAAGGATTCTTGGGACAACAGTATCAACAATGAAGCCCTTGTTCTGCGGGTCTACCAGTGAAGTCCAAGCAATCAACTCCTGGAACTCAGAAAGACTCAAATACACAGGACTGTAGACCACCAAGGTATTCAGGGAATCAGTGCAGGTACACTGTACCAGCAAACTGCACGCTAACACTGCTAGCTTCTGCACCTCCCTGTGCCTGCATACTCCTGCCCTACATTCCAAGCATCTACACTCTCTAGCACCCTGTCTTTCAAGGCACATTTCCTTGCACACCTCCACGCTTGATTGCCTATACTTGTGCATCTGCACCTGCAGACCTCTCTCCCTTAGGTACAACTGAAACACCCAAGCACACTCTCAAACCAATGGACATCTTTCATATTCCTGAAAAATACTCCAGACACCAGAGAAAGATGGATGCAGTCTGAAGTACAGACTCCAGGAACAAACAGTGAAGGTTACAGATAAATAGATGGCCAGAGGTCAGCCTAAGAACACATCCAACAAAAATCCGGACATCATGACTCCAACAGCAACACCCAAAATCAATGGATATTTCAGTTCAATGGAAACACAGGAAAATGACTTTAAAGCTATGCTCATCAGGTTATTAGAGACACATAAAGAGGAAATGAACAATTTCTCCAAGAAATAGCCACAGAACTGGAGGCAAATAAAGAGGAAATGAATAAAACTCTCAGACAAATACAGACAAATACAGCCACATAAGTAGAGGCAAAATTAGTGGCATATAGAGAGGAAACAAACAAAAAAACAGAAGCCATCATAGAAAGACAAGAACCCACATTCAAATAGATGAAGAAAATGGTGCAAGGCATGAAAACAGAATTAGAATCAATAAAGAAAACACAAACTGAGAAAACACTGGAGCTAGAGAACTTAGAAAAACGATCAGGAACCACAAAAGTAAGCATCACCAATAGACTACAAGAGATAGAAATGAGAATCTCAGGTGCTGAAGATATACTTGCTGAAACTGATACATTCCTCAAAGAAAAAGCAAAATCAGAAAACTCCCCAAAACAAAACATCCAAGAAATCAAGGACACCATGAAAAGACAAAAGGTAAAAATAATAGGAATAGACGAAAAAGAAGATTCCAGGCTCCAAGGTCCAGAAAATGTTTTTAAGAAAATGATAGAAGAAAAAATTTCCCAACTTAAAGGAAGAGATGTCCATAAACATACAAGAAGCCTACAGAATATCAAATAGACTAGACCAGAAAAGAAACTCTTCACTTCAGATCATAGGCGAAAGCACTAAGCCTACAGAACAAAGAAAAAATATTAAAGGCAGCAAGGGAAAAAGGCCAAGTAACATATAAAGGTAGACCTATGAGAATCATATCAGACTTCTTTCAGAAACTATGAAAGCCTGAAGGACCTGGGCAGATGTCATGCAGAACTTACACAACCATAGATGCCACCCCATACTACTCTATCCAGCAAAGATTTCAATCAACATAAATGGAGAAAGCAAAATATTGCATGACAAAACTAAATTTAAACAATTTCTATACAGCAAACCAGCCCTACAGAAGATACTAGAAGGAAAACTCCAATCCAATGAAAACAACTACACTCAAGAAAACATAAGAAACAGATAACTTTCACAACAAAAATGAAAAGAAAACAAGGAATGAATCAGAGTAACACCAACAACTCCACAATAAAAGGTATTAACATTCATTGGTCATTATTTTCTACCAACATCAATGGACTCAACTCTCCAATAAAGAAACACTAACAAAATGGTTGCAGAAACAGGATACAACATTCTTTTGCATCCAAGAAACACATCTCTGCAACAAAGATAACTTTACCTAAGAGTAAAGGGCAGTAAAAATGTTTTTCAAGCAAATGGACCCAGAAAACAAGCTAGGGTAGCTATCCTAATATCTAATAAAACAGACTTTCAACCAAAATTAATCAAGAAAAGATGAGAAGGGTCACTTCATTCTCATCAGAAAAAAAAATCCACCAGGAGGACATTACAATTCTGAACATCTACGTCCCATATACAAAAGAGCCTACATTTGTAAATGAAATATTATTAAATCTTATTAAACATTATTAGCTAACACTATTAAACTAACTAAAAGACAGAGAGAAACTATCCAAATCAGCAAAATCAAAAGTGAAAAGGGGGAAATAACAACAGACATAGAAGAAACCCAAACAATCAATAGGTCTTACTACAGAAGTCTATATGCCACAACATTTGAAAATCTAAATGAAATGGACAATTTTCTTGATAGATTCCAATTACCAAAATTAAATCAAGATCATGTAGAAAGATTGAGTAGTCCTATATCTCCTAAGGAAATAGAAGCAGTCATCAAAAGTCTCCGTTCCAAAAAAAGCTCTGGGCAAGATGGTTTCAGCGCAAAATTCTACCAGACCTTCAAAGGAGAGGTAACTCCAATTTTCTTCAAATTATTCCACAAAACAGAAACAGAAGGAATACTACCAAACTCATTCTAGAAAGCCACAGTCACCCTGATACCTAAACTACACAAAGACACAACAACAAAAAAGGGAACTTCAGACCTATCCCTCTTATGAACATTGATTCAAAAATACTCAGGAAAATACTGGCAAAATGAATCCAAGAACACATAAACGATACCATCCATCATGACCAAGTAGGTTTCATCCCAGGTATGCAGGGGTGGTTTAATATATGGAAATCCATCAATGTAATCTGTCATATAAGCAAACTGAAGGAGAAAATCACATGATCATCTCCTTAGATGCTGAAAAAGCATTTGACAAAATCCAACACATATTCATGTTTAAAGTCTTGGAGAGGTCCTGGAGACAAGGCACATACCTAAACATACTAAAGACAATATAGAGCAAACCTATAGCCAACATCAAACCAAATGGAGAGAAACTTAAATCAATCCCACTGAAATCAGGGACAAGGCAAGGCTGACCATTCTCTCCATCACTCTTCAACATAGTGCTTGAAGTCCTAGCTAGAACAATAAGACAACTAAAAGAGATCAAAGGGATTCAAATTGGAAAGGATGAAGTCAAAATATCACTATTTGCAGATGATATGATAGCCTACATGAGCAACCCCAAAATTTCATCCAGAGAACTCCTTCAGCTGATAAACATCTTCAACAAAGTGGCTGGATATAAAATGAACTCCAAAAACCAGAAGCCCTCCTGTATACCAAAGACAAAAGAGCAGAGAGAAAGAAATTAGGGAAACAACACCCTTCAGGGTAGCCACTAATAACATAAAGTACCTTGGGGTGACTCTAACCAGTCAAGTGAAAGACCTGTTTGAAAAAAAAAAAACTTCAAGTCTCTGAAGAAAGAGATTGACAAAGATATCAGAAGATAGAAAGATCTCTTGTGCTCATGGATCAGTAGGATTAGCATAAAGAAAATGGCCATCTTGCCAAAAGCAATCTACAGATTCAATGCAATTCCCATGAAAATACCAACACAGTTCTTTACAGAACTTGAAAGAAAAACTATCAACTTAAAAAAAAAAAAAACAGAATTGCCAAAACTATCCTGTACAACAACGGATCATCTGGAGGTATCTCCATCGCTGATCTCTAGCTGTACTACAGAGCAATAGTAATAAAAACTGCATGGTACTGAAATAGAAACAGAATGGTCGATTAATAGAAGAACCAGAAGTAAACCCACACACCTGTGGTTACTTGATTTTTGACAAAGAAGCCAAAACCATACAACGGAAAAAAGACAGCATCTTCAACAAATGGTGCTGGTCCAACTGAAGTCTACATATAGAAAAATGCAAATAGATCCAAATTTATCACCTTGCACAAAACTAAAGTCCAAGTACATCAAAGAACTCAACATAAAACCAGACACACTAAATCGGTTAGAACTAAAAATTGGGGAGAGCCTAGAACTCATTGGCACAGGAGACAACTTCCTGAACAGAACACCATTAGCACAGGCTCTGAGATCAACAATTAATGACGTCATGAAACCGAAAAGCTTCTATGAACAAAGGACATTCTCATTAGAACAGAATGACATCCAACAGACTGGGAAAGCATCTTCACCAACACTATATCTGACAATAGCTGTATGCAGAGGAAGCACTATTGCTAATTATTTAAAAAAGTGCCAGATTGATTTCCAAAGTGTTTGAACAAGTTTATATTTCACCAGCAGTGGAGGAGGGTTCCCCTTTCTCCACAACCTCTCCAGCATGTGTCATCCCTTGGGTTTAAGGAAGAGGTTTAAACCTCACTCAGAAGAGCCTGCTACAGAGGGCATCTGAAAGACTCTACCCAGCAGTATATTAAAGCAGATCCTGAGACTCATAACCAAATTCTGTGCATAAGTGAAATCAGAGGGTAATTGCAGATGTCAAGGTCCTCAGTCTTAATATGGAGTTGGAGGGTGGAACTCCTGTTATATATGGTAGGAAGCCCTTTTCCCCAGAATAATCAAACCTATAGGAGTTACCATAGTTCAGCCAAGGCAGCAGGTGTATTTGAGACATTGGAAACAAACCTTACTTCTCAAGTAACTCATTTTCCTAGACTTTTGAAAGCCCATTTAAGCAGTTTTTCCCAGTTTCTTTGAGGCCACAGAGACCATGTATAGTTCATGACTTTTACTTGATCCATTGTGTCAGTACTTTTTTCACCAAAATCTGTTTTCTTCTTCATATACCACATTTGGAAAATATTTTATATATTATTTTAAAACCTCATTAAGCTAGTAGTCATCAAAGAATCATTTATGGTGAAGTACAAACCTGTTCATCTGAATCATCTATTCTGAATATGCCATTCAGTATCTGACTAGTACCTCCAACTCAACTTGGATAATATTAAGGTAATCAAACTAACCGAAATATCCACCAGTTTATGATTTTAAAATTTCTCTATATAAGGTTGGCAAATAAAGTAGAGAATATATAATTGTTCTCGAATTTTAGCAAAAAAAGTAACTATATGGTACAAACATGCTTTAATTATTATGTGGGCACACGCAGAAAAAGTATCCATTGTGTTTTGAAATTTAAATTAACACAGTATTAATTATACATAGGATATATAATATATAAGTATACATAAAATGTCTTAGTTCCAGCAGTCTTTGTGGTCTTTCTGGAAATATATTTTTTCTCAGATATCTACTATGTACAATCTCAGATATCCTTATTGAATAACTTCATCTTTCTTTGCTCTGTTTTTCATGTTATTATTTTAATTTATTTATTATTTATTACAATTTATTTACTTTGTATCCCAGCTGTAGCCCTCTCCCACATCTCCTTCCAATTCCACCCACCCTCTTTCTTCTCCTCCTATTCCCCTCCCCTAGTCTACTGATAGGGGAGGTCCTCCTCCCCTTCCATCTGACCTTAGACTCTCAGGTCTCATCAAGACTGGCTGCATAATCCTTCTCTTTGGCCTGGCAAAGCTGCTCCCTATAGAGGGAGGTGATCAAAAAGCTGACCACTGAGTTCATGTCAGAGATAGCCCCTGCTACACTTACTAGGTGACCCACTTGGAGACTAAGCTCTCTATAGGCTCCATGTGAACAAGGGGTCTAGGCCTTCTCCATGCATGATCCTTGGTCAGACTATCAGCCTCTGTAGGCAACACTGGGTCCAGATTTTTTGTTCAGTTGGTCTTCTTGTGGAACTTCGGAAACCTCCATGTCTTTTTGTCTCCCCGTTCTTCCATAAGATTCCCTGCACAAAGCCTAAGTTTTGCCCATGAGTTTCAGCATCTGCTTCAATACCTTGTTGGGTAGAGTCTTTCAGAGGCCCTTTGTGTTGGGCTCCTGCCCTCTTCCCTGTCTTCTTTTTCTTCCGATATCTATCCTGTTTGCTTTTCTGAACGAGGACTGAGCATCTTCCCCAGGCCTAAAGAAGCTAAGCAAGAAGGATATTGTCCTTTAAATTGCTTTTTTGCCCCTCAAATATTTGCCACACAATGGGAATTTGATAACATTTTACTCAGAACGTATTTGTCAAACTTTGAGTATGAATGCATATGTTTATCTTTTACTCAATTGTCTTTGAGATTATACATTTAGTGCTGAGTTTTAATTATTTACTTTGTGTTTAATTGCTTAATTTTTGTTTCCTACACTTAATTAAAATTGATTATGTTAATAAAAAATGAAATGCCTGACTAAAACAAAGAAACAAAAAGAAAATATATTAATATTCACTCCTCAGCAAATACTTTCTAGAAAATGTAATGATCCATAATTAAATAGAGGTGTGCTGTTGTGTTTTCATGATTTATAGCTGTGAGACCTTGATCTTTTACATGAATAAGGTCAGGGTTGCATCAATGAATTACAAAGAACAGCTTTGGGAGAGCATGATAATAACTGATGGGGGAGGGGAGCACTTGACTTCGATTTTCTAAGTTTTGCTCATTTGCCTAACTGAAATGAGCAGATTTTAAGTAGGAGTTCTTTTACTTTAAACTTGTTGAAAAATATTCTGTTTATGTCAGCCAAATGACTTTTTTGGAAGGCAAAGAAAATTTAGAAGTGTTTTCTATATGAATTGAAATAATTCAGAAAAAGAAAGAGTAAAATATTTTTGCTATAAAGTGGCTCTTTTGCAGCATTTGAATTTAGATTGGAGAATCTGATGATACTGTCATGTATCTTATGTTATATTAGTACTTTTATACATTACTTTATCATGTTAAAGGCAAATAATAGCCTTTCATGAGGCATTACTTTGGTAAATAATGATAGCAATAAACCCTTCAGTTTAGGTTAGCACAAGTTTCATATCACCCCTTGTACCATACAAGTGTTTGCTTATAGTACTTGAACACTATGAATGCTTTATCTGAAACGTTTCTTTTATACTGTTAAATCTAACCGGAGAGCCGAGCCTCCACTAACAGACCTTAAATGACATTCTAGAAAACACATTCCAATGCTGCTCTTGACTCTCAATCCATTTTCACTATATATATTTCCTTGTTACAAAAACAGATCATGAACTCAAAACAATAAAAACACTCAAAACAACACCAATGTAGAACCATAAACTTTGTATTTTTCATTGCTTTTTGAAGATAGTCTATTGTTGTTATTTGTTTAGACATTATATTTGAGGAGGTCATGGGCATAAGCCTAAACTCTCAATGTTTCACTTTTTATATAAAACCTGAAGAGTGAGTAGGCAACCAGGATTCAGAACTTAAAAACAACAATAAAAAATTGGTATCAGCTGAGTTGTGAAGGGTCTCTAAATTGCAACAAGGGCTGGAAAAAGGATTTTATAGGAACAGAGTTTCGGGAAGATTAGGGTAGCATCGCTCTGACAGCTGTAGAGGACTGCTTTGGAAGTGTTAGGAAGATAAGCATCATTAAGTGGTGAATTCATATTATAACTATAGTGGTCATTTCTATACATTCTTCGTAACTCCTATGTGCACAGTGCCACCAACAGGAAAGACAGGCACTATGAAGTGGCAATAGATTTAAAAGGCAAAGGGAAATCCAAAAATAACCTTGAGGGACTTCTAAGAGTTGTCAGATGCTGAAGATATGTCTTTAAGCCACTGTCATCTTGACGCCTGAGCTTACATTTAAGGAACTATATTATTTTTCTTTCATATGGATCATGGGTAATGTATAGTAAGTGCATGGTTGACTGTTACTTGTATTCATTTAAAATGAAAAAGAGTAATTTTTATTGTCCCATAGTTTGTGTGTGTGTGTGCTTTTGCATCAGTACAACTTAAGTAACACCGAGAAAACAATTGGTTGAGGTGAGTTTGTGCAATGTCCTCTAATGTTTTATTTTTCAAAGTTGACTTTGTCTGATATCTATCTGCCTTCTCACAAGATGAGTTCCATTGCTTTGCATCCACATTCTTTGAGTTTAATGAGGTCTGTTAGCCTTCAATTGTCTAAACCGTTGTCTGGTAATTAAAATATATTGACTAAATGTATAAACCATGTTACAGATAGGTATTGAAATTCTCATAGAACAGTTTTTCTGTTTGAAATACATTTATAAAATAGTTCAAATGAGGGAGGGTAGGACTGGAAGGACATGAGGAAGAGGTATTTAGCTGGGATACAAAGTGAATAAATTATAATAATTAATAATAAAGAAGTTCAAAATATCTGCTCATGTGTGATCAAGTAGAATATATTGACCATTGTAAGCAAAGCTTGTTGGGGAGAGAATCATGTATAAACTAGAAGGAGAAAGAAAATACTTAAGAAACTTAAATATGTAGATGTAAATAAACCCTTAGCATTGATACCCATATTTTCTGTGACTTTCATATTTTCAAAGAAGAATAATCCTCCAGGCTTATTCATTATTACTTCTGCTTACTACTATGCCTTTTAAGTTAAGACTCTATTGATAATGACTGAAAGAATATAACCATAAAGTAATTCTAGCCAAAACACAAATTATTTGTAATTAGATTTTAACTAAACTTTTCATAACTATTTTTACAATGATATTACCTATTTCATAATTATTTAAAATTTAATTAGAGTAGTTATGTTACTGTGTCATCTTTTAATAAGAGAGATATACAATTGAATGTGTATGTGTCCATATATGTATGATGTTTTCTTGTGTGTGCAGGTGTACTTGCTTATGTGTGTGTAGAAGCCAAAGATTGATGTTAGAGGTACTTACAATGTATGGTTTTGGTGCCCAAGTTTCTCAGTGTACTTAGAAATCACTGTGCTCACTAAACTGTCTGCCTCAGAAGAGCCACAGGATCTCCCTGTCTCCTCATCCCCAGCACTGTAGCCTCGGATGCATGCAGCGCCAGCCATGTATCTTTTGATATGGATTTTCAGATTCCATTTCAGTTCTTCAAGCTTGTGCAACAAGTACATTCTGCACTGACCCATCTTTCCACTACTGCATCTTTTAATGTTTCATATGTGTGTTTAAAATAATTGTAAATGAATCTTCTTACTCTTAATCACCATCAAAATATATTAAATGATATTATTAAATTTTTCAAATTGAAATAAGATACATATAGGAAATGAATAAAGATTGAATTATAGGCCTTTGCAAAGCTGTCCCAAAGGAAATCACTTTACACTCCACAAGGGGGCACAGTGAAGGAGAGAAAAAGAGGAGTGCATTTAGACATTTTTAAAACCAATGGAAAAATACCAGTTTGTCATTTAAATGTCTCTTTTTTCCCCCCTCTTTTTGTCCTCATCTATCTTCCTCTGTGTCTGAAAAATAAAAACTAAACTGTTAAGAGTTTTGAAAGAAAATTTTTCCTATCCAGGGCTTGTAATGTTCTTCTGAAGTTTCTCAAGACAGTCGGTAGACAGCATATTCAAACAAGTAGTATACTCAAAATAATATTATAAATCAAATACAATTTTATAAATGTAATGAGTTTTAAGTGGCACGGACAGAATCAGTGTATATTATTTCTCTGTCTTCCCCTTCTTTTGTTTCTCCCATTCCTTCTGGCTCTTTTTCCCACTTTTCATCTAACTTTTCTATATTATTTTATTTTCCAATTTTTATTCCCCCTTGTACTTTTTTTATTTCTCATATGCCTCAATGCTGAAAATAAATTAGCATCATCAGAGCTCAGAGGCTACGGAATCTGGCATATTCCAGATTGAAATGTAGTTGAATGTGCACTTTGAATCATAATAGCCAGAATCTGGAAACAACCAAGATGTCCCTCAACTGAAGAATGGATGCAGAAACCGTTGTACAATTACACAATGGAATACAACTCAGCATTTAAAAACAAGGAAATCATGAAATTTCCAGGCAAATGGTGGAAACTAGAAAAGATCATCCTGAGTTTAGATAACCCAGAAGCAGAAAGATGAATATGGTATACACTCACTTAAAATTGGATATTAGCAGTATAATATGGGATAAATATACTAAAATCTACAGTTCTAAAGAAACTAAACAACAAGGAGAACCCTACGGAAAAGGCTTAATCCTCATTCAGAAGGGCAAACAGGATAGATATAGGAAGTAGGAGAAGACAGGTTACAGGACAGGAGCCCTCCACAGATGTCCTCTGAAAGGCTATACCCCTCAGGGTATCAAAGCAGATGCTGAGACTCATAGCCAATATTTGGGCAGAGTGCACGGATTCTTATGGAAGAAAGGAAATAGAAAGACCTGGAGGGGATAGGAACTCCACAAGAGGAGCAACAGAACCAAAACATCTGGGCTCAGGGGGTCCTGCAGAGACTGGTTAATCAACCAAGGACCATGCATGGAGATAATTTAGAAACGCTGCTAAGATGTAGCCTATGGCAGCTCAGTCTTCCAAGTGGGTGCCCTAGTAAGGGTAGCAGGGGCTGTTTCTGACATGAACTCAGTGGCTGACTTTTGATCACCTCCCCCTCAAAAGGGGCTCAGTCTTACCAGGCCACAGAGGAAGACAATTCAGACAGTCCTGATGATACCTCATAAAGTAGGGTTGGATGGTAGGAGAGGAAGACCTCTCATATCAGTGGACCAGGAGAGGGACATGGGAGGAGAAGAGGGAAGGAGGGCAGGAATAAGAGGGAGGGGCTATAGCTGGGAATAAATTGTAATAAATTTAAAAATACATTAAAAATAAAATTAAATATTAAAAATCGTATTACTTTTGCTAGTCTGTAAGTTTTAGCATTATTTTTATAATACTGTGAAAGCATCATATTTTATACGTAATGTAACATATTCTTTGTTAGAGTTAACTGTTAATTTGATACAACCGGGGTCGCCAGAGCAGGAAGTATCAGTTGAGGAACCATGCAGGTCAGATTGCTCTGTTGCCGCATCTGTTCAGCACGGAAAGTCCCAGTCCACGGTAGGCAGCATCATTCCACGAACAGGTGTTCCTGGGGTGTATAAGAAAACTCCCTAACACAAGTCTGCAAGCAAGCAATAAGCAGAATTTCTTTGTGGTCTGGCCTTTGCTTCATGTTCCTGCTTTAGTTCCTGTCCTGTCTTCCCTCAGTGATAGACTGTGATGTGGTAAAGAGGTGCAAACCAACCAAACCATTTCCTCCTTTAAGTTGTTTTTGGCCAGTGTTTTCTCACAGAAACATAGATGAATCTCAGAGACTAGACAGTCTCTGTTAAATGCCATCCTACTTGAAAAGTAGTATGCCTTAATAAATGGTAGGTATTTCCATGATTATAAAATATTTTGATGGTTTTGTGAATATAAATCATATTGATAAAATTTGTTATTTAATTGTTCCCTTCCCATCAGTATTATCATAGTAATCTAGAACCTGATATCTCC
>CM053763.1:16275839-16298633 GCA_028658305.1 Pachyuromys duprasi
TAAATCTTTTGGACATGTTTACAATGATCAGTCTCATCACATATTTGGAATTATTGTAAGCAAAATGTTTTATATCTATTACCTCAAAAGTCTAGTCTGGGAAATTAATATGCACAAGACAAATATTTAAATATTAAACATGATGAAATAAAACTCTCTAGTGTCCACTATATGAATTACATTATAATGGTTTCTCCCTGCCTTATATACTTTTAGTTCTTAAAATAACTTTCCCTTTCAAAAACAGAGAAAGCAGCTATTCTTAAGTATGAATAAACAGCAAAGATGGAATTTTCAGTCATGTAAGTATTTTAGAAATGAGAACAAAATATATGTTGGAGCAGAAGGTTATATTATATTTGAGAAATGAGTCACCAGTAATTTAATAAAAATAAAATTACATGAGGCCTTGAAACATTCCATGTGATACTATAATTATAGGTACATGACACTATCCGTATGGACACTCATTTTTTCTGACTCATTCTTAATTGCTAAGGCTAGGAACATTACTGTATTGTAGAACTAAAGTGACATACCTAGGCAGTCTTGTCTTTTCTTCCACTTTACAGAGAATGCTGTCACCTTATTTATTTATCTACTTTAAACTCTAGATACATCAGCTGCATAATCTAGTGGGATATGAGAAAAATGGATCCTTGTCGTGATGGTTCATATAAGCAATTAGGACACTGCCTTATTCTCCAGGATGTTCCCATGAATATGACAACTAAGAGACAACAGAAACTACAGATGTTACTGATAGAACTGGACATGAAAGAGGCAGGGTTTGATACTGTCTTTATAAATCTTTGTTTATAGGAAAGTGAGAAACATTTTGTTTCATCAGAGTCTTTTATAATGAAATAAGGCATTGTCTAAGTTACTTTTTTCATTGCTATGAAAATACACCATAAGTAAGGCAACCCAGAAAAGAAAGCATTTAATTTCTGATTCATAATTTCAGAAAATGACAGTCTTATTATCATCATGATGGGAGCATGGAGGTAGACAGGCATGCACACTGCTGGAGCAATAGCTCGGACCCTGCAACCCTGGTCAACACACACAAAACAAAGAAATATATAACTTGGAATAACAGAGTCTTTTGAAACCTCAGAGTACTCCCCTAGTCATATATCACCTAATCCATTCTAAATGGTTTCACCAACTATGTACCAAGCATGCAGACATATGACTGTATGGGAGCCATTCTCATTCAAATGGCTTCAGGCATTAGTAGCTTTGAATTAACCCATTAATTTATGTAATCCTTATAAACTAGGAGAGTCTTTGGTGCACATAAATGACTGACACCTGAATATAAATTTGATTTTTAAGGTTCTAAATGAAGAGAGTAGACACAAGATCAGAGAAAACCAGATCAAGATGTTTTCATTACTTGAAAGAATTGTGTGGTAAGATTAAGACACACACGGTATATACTCACTTATAAGTGGATATTAGACATATATAGGGTAAACATACTAAAATCTGTACACCTAAAGAAGCTAAGCAAGGAGGAGAACCCTGGGTAAGATGATCAGTCCTCACTCAGAAAGACAAACAGGATGGACATCAGAAGGGAGAGAAAATACAAAACATTACAGGAGCCTACCACAGAGGGACTCTGAAAGACTCTACCCAGCATTGCATCAAGGCAGAAGCTGGGAATCATAACCAAACTTTGGGCAGAGTGCTGGGAATCCTATGAAAGAAGGTGGAGATAGTAAGACCTGGAGAGGACAGGAGCCCCACAAGGAGAACAGCAGAACCAAAAACTCTGGGTCCAGGGATCTTTTCTGAGACTGATACTCCAAACAAGGAACATTCATGGATATAACATAGATAACCTAGAACCCCTGCTCAGATGTTGCCCATGGCAGCTCAGTATCCAAGTGGGTTCCCTAGTAAGAAGAACAGGGACTGTCTCTGACATGAACTCAGTGGCTGGCCCTCTGATCACCATCCCCTGAGCAGGGAGCAGCCTTTCCAGGTCACAGAGGAGGACAATGCAGCCAGTCTGGGTGAGACTTGATAGGCTAGGGTCAGAGGGAAGGGGAGGAGGACCTCCCATATTAGTGGACTTGGAGAGGGGCATGGAGGAGATGAGGGAGGGTGGGTTTGGAAGGTAATGAGGAAGGAACTATAGCGGGGATACAAAATGAATAAATTGTAATTAATATAAAAATAAATATTTAATTAAAAAAGATTAGTACTGTGTTGAGTCCTTAGTTTAAAACCTGACAGCAGGTCAAACATTGTCACTTTGAGTCTTTGGAAGATATTTCAATCTCACAGCAGTTCACCAAAACTAAAGTATGAAGGAGTAAATAACAGAGTAATACAGGTAAAGGATATTAAACATTTCCTTTGACTTGTATATCCCTAAGAATGTGTTGAGAAAAGTCCCTGCAATAAGAAAGTAAAATGAATTGATTTTGTAATTCCTTTTTGAAAAATGGACCTTTTACTATGGATATCAGAAGGGGGAGAAAATACAAAACATTACAGGAGCCTACCACAGAGGGCCTCTGAAAGATTCTATCCTGCAGGGTATCAAGAATCATAGCCAAACTTTGGGTAAAGTGCAGGGAATCTTATGAAAGAATTGGGAGATAGTAAGACCTCAGGAGGACAGGAGCTCCACAAGGACAGCAACAAATCCAAAACGTCTGCATATGCAGTTTTTAACTGGTTATTAATTTGTTGCTTTCTAACTTATGAGTTCTTTACACATTCTGGATATTAGCCCTCTTTCAGATATAGAGTTGGTGAAGATACTTTCCCAGTCTGAAGGCTATCATTTTGTTCTGATAACAGTGTCCTTTGCTTTACAGTAGCTTTTCAGTTTCATGAGGTCGTTTATTGATTTTTGATCTTAGAGTCTGTGCTGTTGGTGTTCTGTTCAGGAAGTTGTCTGCTGTGTCAATGAGTTCAAGGCTCATCCACACTTTTTCTTCTAAAAGATTTAGTGTGCCTGGTTTTATGTTGAGATCTTTGATCCACATGGACTTTACTTTTATGCAGTGTGATAAATATGGATCTCTTTGCATTTTGCTATATGTAGACATCCATTTTGACCAGCCCTATTTGTTGAAGATGCTATCTTTTTTCCATTGCATGGTTTTGGCATGCAATCAAGTATCTATAGATGTTTTGGTTTATTTCTGGGTTTTCTATTCGATTCCATTGATCTGCCATTTAATTTCTATGCCAGTACCATGCAGTTTTTATTAGTATTACACTGTAGTACAGCTTGTGATCAGGGATGGAGATACCTCCAGATGATTTGTTGTTGTATAGTATTGTTTTGGAAATTGTGGGTGTTTTTTTTCCATATGAAGTTGAGAATCTTTCTTTCAAGGTCTGTAAATAATTGTGTTGGTATTTTGATGGGAATTGCATTGAATCTGTAGATTGCTTTTGGCAGAATGTTCATTTTCACTATGTTAATCCTACCAATCCATTAGCACAGGAGATCTTTCCATCTTCTGATATCTTCTTCAATTTCTTTCTTCAGAGACTTGAAGTTTATTTCCAAACAGGACTTTTACTTGCTTGGTGAGAGTCACACCAAAGTACTTTACGTGATTAGTGGCTATTGTTTAGGGTGTAGTTTCCCTAATTTCTTTCTCAGCTCTTCTGTCTTTTGTATACAGGAGTGCTACTGATTTTTTTGAGTTAATTTTATATCCAGCCACTTTGCTAGAGGTGTTTATCAGCTGAAGTAGTTCTCTGTTGAATTTTTCGGGTCATACATGTACATTATCATATCATTTGCAAATAGTGATTCTTTGACTTCTTCCTTTTTTATCTATATCTCTTTGAATTCCTTTAGTTGTCTTATTGCTCTATCTAGGACATCAAGTACTATGTTGAAGAGATATGGAAAGAGTGGGCAGCCTTGTCTTGTCCCTGATTTCATTAGGATTTATTTAAGTTTCTCTCCATTTAATTTGATGTTGGCAATAGGCTTGCTGTATATTGCCTTTACTATGTTTAGATATGGGCATTGTACCCCTGCTCTCTCCAAGACTTTAAATATGAATGTATGTTGGATTTTGTCAATTGCTTTTTCAGCATCTAAGGAGATGATCATGTGCTTTTACTCCTTCAGTTTGTTTACATAATGAATTACATTGATGAATATCTGTATACTACCATTCATGTATGCCTAGGATGAAGCCTACTTGTTCATGGTGTATGATATATTCTGTGTGTTCTTGGATTTGTTTTGCAAGCATTTTATTGAGTACTTTTGCAACAATGTATGTAAGAGAGATAGGTCTGAAGTTCTCTTTTATTTGTTGTGTCATTGTGTGGTTTATGTATCAAGGTGACTGTGTCCTAACGGAATGAGTTTGGTAGTGTTCCTTCTGTTTCTATTTTGTGGAATACTTTGAAGTGAATTGGAGTTAGCTCTTCTTTGAAGGTCAGGTAGAATTTTGTGCTGAAACCAACTGGCCCTGGGTACTTTATTGGAAGTGAGTCTTTTGGTGACAGCTTCTATTTTCTTAGGAGGATATAGGACTACTCAATCTATTTAGCTGATCTTGATTCAATTTTGGTAAATAGACTCTATCAAGAAAATTGTCCATTTCATTTAGATTTACAAATTTTGTGGTATATAGCCTTATATAATAAGACCTAATGAATGTTTGGATTTCCTCAGTGTCTGTCATTATATCCCCCTTTTTGTTTCTGATTTTGCTGATTTGAATATTTTCTGTCTGTCTTTTAATCAGTTCGGCTAAGGGTTTGTCTATCTGTTGATTTTCTCAAAGAAATATCTTTTGATCTTATTGACTCTGTGAACTCTGAAAACATTCTTTGTTACCTCTTCATTGATTTCAACTCTGAGTTTGATTATTTCCAACCTTCTACTCCTCTTTGGTGTGTCTGTTTCTTCCACCCCACCCCCACCCCCAGGGCTTTTAGGTATGCTGTTTAGTAACTTGTATGAGATGTCTCAAAATTGTTTCTGGAGGCACTTAGTGCCATGAAATTTCCTCTTAGCACTGCTTTCATTGTGTCCCATAAGTTTGAGTAAGTTGTGCCTTCATTCTCATTGAATTTTAAGAAGTCTCTAATTTCTTTTTTCATTTCTTCCCTTACCAAGATGTCATTGAGTAGAGTTGTTTAGTTTCCATGTGTATATAGGCTTTTTGCTATCCCTGTTGTTGTTCATGTCTAGATTTAGCCCATGGTGGTCTGATAGGATACAAGGGATTATTGCAATCTTCTTTTATCTGCTGAGGCTTGCTTTGTGCCTGACTTTAAGGTTAATTTTTGAGAAGGTTCAGTGGGGTATTGAAAAGAAGTTATACTCTTTTGAGTTTGAGTAAAAAGTTCTGAAGACATGTTTAAGGTCCATTTGATCTCTGTAAGTGCCTTTTTTCCCCCTATTTAGCTTTTGCCTAGATGATCTGTCACTTGGTGAGAGTGGAGTGTTGAAGTCTCCCACAATTAAGGTGTTGGGATCGATGTGCAATTTAAGTTTTAATGTTTCATTTACAAATGTAGGCTCTCTTGTATTTGGAGCATAGATGTTCAGAACTGTGATGTCTTCCTGATGGATTTTTCCTCTGATGAGAATGAAATGCTCCACCTCATCTCTTTTGATTAATTTTGGTTGAAAGTCTGTTTCATTAGCTAAATGGATAGCTACTCCAGCTTATTTGCTGGGTCCATTTGCTTGGAAAATATTTTTCTAGCCCTTTTACTACGAGGTAATATTTGTATTTGTTGCAGTGGTGTGTTTCTTGAATGCAGCAGAATGTTAGATAGTGTTTCCTCAACCATTCTGTTAGTCTGTGTCTTTTTAGAGAGTTGAGTTCATTGATGTTGGTAAATAATAGATAATAGCTACCAATGAATGTTAGTTCCATTTATTGTGTAGTTGTTGGTGGTACTGTGTGTCTAAGTTTGTTTTCTTTAAATTTCTTTTTGTGATATTATCTACATTCTGTGTTTTCTTGAGTGTAGTTGTTTTTGTTGGATTGGAGTTTTCCTTCTAGTACCTTCTGTAGGGCCAGGTTGCTATGTAGATATTGTTTAAGTTTAATTTTGTCATGGAATATTTTGTTTTCTCCATCTATGTTGATTGAAAGCTTTGATGGGTAGAGTAGTCTGGGGTGGCATCTGTATTCTCTTCAATTCTGCATGACATCTGCCCAGACCCTTCTGGCTTTCATAGTTTCTGATGAGAAGTCTAGTGTTATTCTGATAAATCTACCTTTTATGTTAGTTGACCTTTTTCCCTTGCTGCTTTTAATATGTTCTCTTTGTTCTGTATATTTAGTGTTTTGACTATTATGTGACATGAGGAGTTTCTTTTCTGGTCTAGTCTATTTGGTGTTCTGTAGGCCTCTTGTATGTGATTGGACTTCTCTTTCTTTAGGTTGGGAAAATTTTCTTCTATGATTTTCTTGAAAATATTTTCTGGACCTTGGAGCCTGGAATCTTCTTTTTCATCTATTCCTATTATTCTAAGATTTTATCTTTTCATGGCATTCTTGATTTCTTGGGGGTTTTGTGTTTGGCACTTTTTATGATTTTACTTTTTCTTTGAGAGATGTATCAGTTTCTGCAATTGTATCTTCAGCACCTGCGATTCTCATTTCCATCTCTTGTATTCTGTTGGTGATGCTTACTTTTTGGTACCTGATATTTTCTCCAAATTCTCCAGCTCCAGGGTTTTCTGTTTGTGTTTTTTTACTATTATTATTTTAATTCTGTTTTCATGCCTTGCATCATTCCCTTCATCTGTTTGAATGTGGATTCCTGTTGTTCCATGGTGGCATCTATTTCTTTGTTTGTTTCCTCTCTATATGCCACTACTTGTGCCTCTATTTGTTTGGCTCTATTTGCCTATATTTCTTCGAGAGCTTTATTCATGTTCTCTTTATTTGCCTCTAATAACTGGATAAGCATAGATGTGCGATCATTTTCCTGTGTTTCCCATAAATTTAAATATCCATTGATTTGGGGCGGTTGTTGGTGAAGTCATGATGTTCTGATTTTTGTTAGATGTGTTCTTACTCTGACCTCTAGCCCTCTTCTTATCTGTAACCCTGGTTGTTCTTGGAGTCTATATTTCAGACTGGGTCCATCTGTCTGTGGTGTCTGGGGTATTTTTCAGGAAGGTAAATGAGGTCCACTGGTTCAAGAGTAGATGTTGTTGTTTCAGATGTAACTAAGGATTGAAGGCTGCAAGAGCATGTGGACAAGTGCTAGAGTGTGTGTGTGGAATTGTGCCTTATAGGACAGGGTGTTAGAGCATATCGATGCCTGGAAAGGTGAAGCTTAAGCTTAGGAGGGGCTGCTAGTGTTGGTCAAGGGTCAATATGCATGCACATGTGCTCTCAAAGCCCCAGTGGCCCACAGGCCTGATGTATTATCTTCCTGTTATTCAGATATGTCTGGGATCCAGGAATTCTTTGCCAGTACTCCACTGAGAGACCCACAGAAAAGGGGCTTCAACGTTGAGAACATTGACTCAAGGATCCCTATGTTGCCCACAGTGGGGGTGTGGTTGGGAGGGATCAGGTGTCTGGCTGCTAGCATAGAGGGCCCTGGATCTGGGGCTCTGCCTGCATTCATTTGAAGGCACACTCACTGGCTTGTAGGTCTAATGGGAAAGCACAGGTGTTCCCCCTGTTCTCTACTCTCAGATTTGGGCCTGCAGGGGCAAATGAGAGATCTGTTAGCTCAGTGGTGTCCACTGTTTGGCTGCAAGGCAGAGAGACATGTACTTGGGGCAGTTACCTCTGTTGTCTCAGTCACTGAGCATCGAGGATCATACTTGGGGTGAAGAAGGCTGCCTCCGCTGAGCAGGAAGGCAAGTTTTAGGGGCAAGAGGAAGTGCAGGGTGATAGAATATTCATCACTCTCAGTCCCTAGAGACATCTATGGGTGACCTGGACCCAAACTGTCCCAGCTCATGAGTTCTCCTCTCTAGCCCAGGAAGCCTCACTGTCAATGTTGCGGTTTGAGTTGCCTCTCCACTCATCAGTTTCAGAGTTTTGCATTCTGGGTCCCTCAGATACTGTGCATGTTGGTTGCCACCATCTTGGACCCCACTTTCTTTACGAAGGCACTTAGAGCTATGAGCTTTCCTGTTAGCACTGCTTTCATTGTGTGCCACAAGTTTGGTATGTTATGCCTTCATTTTTCACTGAATTTGAGGAAGTCTAATTTCTTTCTTTATTTCTTCCTGAACTCAATGGTCATTGAGCAAAAATTAGTTCAGTTTCCATTTGTTTGTAGGCTTTCTGTTGTTTCTGTTGTTTGAGTCTCGGCTCTAATTCATAGTGGGCTGATAAGACACAGGGGGTGATTCCCACTTTCTTGAGTCTGTTGATGCTTGCTTTGTCACAGATTGTACAGTCCATTTTGGAGAAGGTTCCATGAGGTGCCAAGAAGAAGGGATATTCTTTTGTGTTTGAGTGAAACATTAGGTTTTGATTTATAACATTGGTTAGTTTCATTATTTCTCTGTTTAGTTTCTATCTCAGCTACCTGTCTTTTGGTTAAAGTATTGAGATCTTCCCACTATTAATGTGTGGAGCTCAGTATGTGACTGAAGCTTTAGTAATGATTCTTTTATGAATTTGAGTGCTCTTGTATTCGGGGCATATATGTTCAAAATTAAGATGACATATTGGAGAATGTGTAGGGATAAAAATGGAGCAGAGATTGAGGGCATGGTCAAACAATGACTGGCCCAACTTGAGACCCACCTCACTGAAGAGAGCCAACCCACACACTTATGGACACCCGATTTTTGACAAAGATGCCAAAACTATACAATGGAAAAAAGATGGCATCTTCGACAAATGGTGCTGGTCTACCTGGATGTCTACCTGTAGAAAAATGCAAATAGATCCATACTTCTCACCCTGCATAAAACTAAAGTCCAAGCGGATCAAAGACCTCAACATAAAACCAGACACACTAAAACTGTTAGAAGAAAAACTGGGGAAGAGCCTGGAACTCATTGGCATAGGAGACTACTTCCTGGACAGAACACCAGCAGCACGTCGGGTTTTTATCAGTCAAATAATTAAATTATTTTAAAAATTTGGAAAAAATGAAAAATATATTATTAATTTAGGACAGGTCAATAACAGACCTAACAAAATGTACCGTAAGTACAGAGGAAAATAAACTGAACAAATTCATATGTAATCTTGATAAGACTTTATATTGTGTTTATATTAGGAAATGCACTGAATAAATCCAAATCAGACACTGTGTTGACAGTGTTTCCAGCTTATTAAATACTACATGTCTTTTTGCCTTGTGCAGTTCTTTATAGATTGAAGGGATAAAAATTATCTATGGCTGCAATGTTTCATGGACTCAAGATGTAAGGTACATGAAAATGCCTGTTACTTGTCAGATTATCAAAGCTTTCCTCCATTCAAACCTATTTGAATTCAAGGCTGTCTTAGACAAAAAAAAATTCTAATGAGTGCTGAAATTGTCAGTGTTCATATTTTTAAAACATGGATTTTTGTCTAGCTCATGGGTCTTATTTATTTGTTTCACTCCAGTAATTATTTTCATTATTGTTTATATATTCAATTGCACTTCCCTGTTGCCTTTATGATTAATTCCAACTAATTTTAAATTTCATTAACTTCATCCTTTTATTGAAAATTAAAATACATTATACATTAGAAGGGTGGTAAATTATTTGTATTTTTGAATGTAAAACATAATGCTTTTTTAAATAGCAGCACATTGAATCAGCAAAGAAAAGTGTTGATAAGTAATTCCAATTATATGCAAAAAATGATGTTTCATGTATCCCCAAATATGTTTTTTTTTCTATTTCTGACAATCAACTTTACTATGAATATCAAGAAAGGATAGCATGTAATTGGAAGAGTAAAGTGTCATTGGTAATTTGAAGACCGTATAAATACATTTATCCAAATTTAAGTGGATATTGATCAGATAGTGTTTAAACCTTAGAAGATTATTAGTGCTTTAAAATATTGGTTAAATATGTTTTACTTTTGTTTTGTCTGAAAGAAAACTTTTAGTTGTAAAGTATGATATTTCTTGATACTAAAAGAACTTTCTATGAAAAAAATAAGTTTATTTTTAGGCCTTTAAAATACTTAAGCTTGTGAACTGAAATTTAAATGTTCTAAGTATGTAAGTATGTACATGAATAAGAATAGTTATCGAATATAACTTTGAACTTAAAGGGCTGTAAAATTTGCATTGTGGATGGCATCTTATTAAAATATCTATACAATTAAAATTTCAGAAATTAAAGGATTTATGAGCAAGGAAGGTAACCCATTTTCATAATTGCATTATGATTTAAATGTATTATAACATATAATCACAATGTTCCTTGCAGTGGACTCTGTGGTAAAAGAAATGCTGCTATATCTGTCATTAACAATATTATGTATATTCCACATACATCTGTGGAGGAATTTTAAACCAGCAATATGTCTACTCTGGCAAGGGATGACATCTAAAAACCTTCTATATCTATGTGATCTGATGGGATTATAGTATGATCTGGCTTGAATACAGGTGTCTTAGCACACACCTTTAATCCCAAACAATGAAGGTAAGCTTAATTTATGGAAGGAAGCAGCCATGTTTGAAAGTGATGTATAATTGTGGGAGGGGGGGAGACAAAGTGACAAATGAGAGGGATTTGACATAATGAGTAAGAGAAAGGATATGCCCAACCCTCACTGGAACAAGACAGGAGGGAGAGGCTACTCAAGGGCAGAGGGCAGTATAGGGAGATCTATTCCCTCCCTCCTCCTCCCTTCTCTCTTTCAGTTCCCATCCTCCCTCCCTCTTCCCCAATTCCCTTCTGCTACTCCTAGGGTAAAGGAAGCTTCCCCCTACCAATTAATACCAGCACGTCACGTTGCTTTAAGCCTTAACACATCTCCTTTTCCTATGGCCCAGTGAGGCAGTCATATCAGGGAGGAAGTGATTGAAAAGCAGGCAACAGAGTCCATGTCAGAGAGAACCCACTGTTCCCTCTCTAGGGGACTCTCATCTTGGCCAAGCTATAAATAGCTTGTCTAACTATATGTACGGGGCCTGAGGCTATAGATTAGAGGAGCTGAGAGGACAGGGATTGTAGAGAGAAGAGAAAGTAGAGGCGAACATCTCTGAAACATTCTGGAGACCTACAACAGATTAGGCTCCTGGGAAAATGCGGGGTAACTCTAGCTAAGACTCCTCATGGCACCGGCCATGGAAACTGAAGAGGCCACCTTCTAAATAGACTGGACTCTAGTGAAGGGAGGGCAACACCATCCCATCCACAAAAACTTTGACCTGCCAACAAATTTTTCCTGCCTACAAAGATTGCAAGGATAAATAGAGAAAAGAAATTGAAGGAGTGTCCAACCAATGTCTGGCACAACCTGAGACATACTCCATGAGAGAGAGCTGACCCCTGACACTATTAAGGATACTCTTCTATGCCTACACAAATAAAAGGCGAGTTTTTACTGAAAGTTTCTTGCTGGGACAGTTTTACTGAGACAAGCTGCAGAGAGAACAAACTAGACATAGGTGAAAGCAGAATGAGCCAGAGAATGAGAAGAATACAGAAGATGAAAACATATTGCCAAAATTAGTTCAAGATCAGACAGAGAAGCCAGGTTAAATCAATCTGCATGGAGAGGAGTTTAGGCCAGAACAGCTGAGTTACCCAGACAGAAAGAGTTCAGAAAGAGATAGAAAGCTTAGGGAATGACTCTTTTCTCACCCCATCATCTAAGGAAATAAAATCAACATTTGTGTACATCTAACACCTTATACATCTATCCATCTGGTCCATATTGCGAGAAAGTTTTACAGAGTGTTGATTGTAGAATAGCTTTTACATGATATAGGTTTCCCAAACAAAAGGATTTGTTAAAAACTACAAGATATGAAGTACCTCAAGAATGGCATAGGTATCTCACAGAATGCAAAGGAAATTGTCTCCATAATTTAAAGTACTTTAATTGAAGTCTAGTTTACATTCATGAAATACATGTTAGGTGTAGGGGTTACATTTTAGATCTATCACTTGGAAACCGGAACTCTGTGGTCAGTTGCTCTCTGTACTTTGGCTAGTTGAAGAGTTCTGCAATGGTTCTATCTGCTACATTGATGAGTGATAAGAGCTACATTTATCTGTGGATATAAGTGTGGGTATTCATAATGTAGCTGGAGTCATAGTGGTTAAGGAAAGTGACAATAAGTTTCCACTAGGAACAATGACCTCAGCATGTAATGGGTAGCTAACAAGGTACTAGGCATAAATTCCCTCATATTGAGTCATGTTTAAATCTAATCGGATGGCTATTATCCCAAGATATATATTCTACTATTGCACCCAAGGTTATATCTTGCCATTCTGTTCACTGTTACGCACTGTGATGTGTTGGCTTTACAGCTGTGCAGGACGATTAATGTTTTTCTCTGTTGGCAGCTTTCATAGCACCTTTGACAGCTAGACCTCTAGGAGGAGTCTTCCACATCAGTTTCAGCTCAGTTCACCCATGGTGTGTCTAAACTATGTGCTTATTTAGCGATAATAAACACATAGTTCTTCGAGTTTGAAAGGCATCCAAAGGTAATGGAAATAGCATATATTGTTTTGGATAGTTTCTGGATTACCCCAATGAGCAAGACAAAAAGAGGTTTCCCATGGCTACTACTGGTTTACTACTGTTTTATCTTTTAGTCTATGGCCATTGGGAAAGATATTATCACCCAAGTATTATAACAAAACTGTGTGTTTGTATTTTTAAGGAAACATGTAATGTGTTTGTCTAGAGACTTTTCAATGACCCTTATTGTTCTTTATTCTTTCCCTCTCTCTACAACTTAAGTATCCGGCCCACATTTTTCTTCTTTCATGGTTTTTATTATTTTATTGTTGTTTTAATTTTGTTTGCTTTTCAGATATAGGGATTTCACCCAATTCATTCTGCTTACTAGACTAGTGCTCTGTTACGGATCTACACCCCTAATTTATGTTGAGAAGGTGTGTTTATGTGTGTGTGGTGCTGACGTTGAACCTAGAGACTTTAATATGTAAATTACATCATTGTATCCCAATATCTTAATTTTAATTTGGACAGCAATTATTCTTTACATTCATGAAGACAAGATTCTTAGAAAACTAACAAAGACTACCTATAAATATCAAATTTGTGCTGACTATATTCTACATCTTCTATAGATATATTTAAACATTTAACTTTTTAATGGTTATATTAGCAATTATTGAAATAGCATACATAATTAGCATGATCAAAGAGAGTTTGGCCACAATAGACAATTACTTAAGCAAAACATTAAGTAGTCCAAACATGTTCATTAAACCTTTACGGATACCTGACAATAGCTTTGATATGCACTAGGATATAAGTGCAATAACACTTTCTTCTTTCAACCTATTAAAGAAATGACGGTAGACTAGAAAGAGTTATAACATTTATAGGCATTTAAATTATAGTGCCACAGAGATTTGAAAAACATTATCTCCAGTTTTTCATAAAACAATATTTGATAATGCTGAAAATGCAGTTGGCATGAGTCTACAGCAGAGCAGTTTTGATTTATGTTGTAGCTCTCATGTGGTGCTGCTGAAGAAGCTACAATTCAATAAATTCAAAGGAAGAGAAGTGAGGCAAACGCCTGTCATCCATACAATGTTTGCATGATTTATTTTGTTACAGAAAAGCTTGCTGGATGTATTATAAGAATAGGTAATCGTGAAACAAATCTGTGATCTTTTGTCCTTCTGTAATTCACAAAATTCCAGCTGAATTAAAGTTAACTAACAACTTCCCTTCTGCAAAGTGGGAGATCATAGTTATTGTCTTAAATATATGTTTATCAATTTAGATCAGTGGTTCTCAACCTTCCTGATTCTGAGTCCCTTTACAGTTCTTCATGTTGTGGTGATCCCCAACCACAGAATTATTTCATTACTACTTCCTAACTGTATTTTGTTACTGTTCTGAATCTTACTGTAAATATTTTTGGAGCTAGAGGTTTACCCAAGCGCTTACAATCCACTGGTTGAGAATCACTGATTTAGATGGTTGCTTAAAATATGTATGCTAAAGACAAGGAGAAGAACGAATAGGTAGGTAGTTAGGTCAGTAGGTAGATAGGTGGAGAAATGGATAGATAGATGATAGACAGACAGGCAGGCAGACAGATACATACATAGACAGATAGATAGATTATAGATAAGTGATAAATAAAGATAAAATGCTAGATTATAGACACATAAATAGATGACAGATTATATGATAAACAGAGACAGAAAAAACAGAGAATATTGATAGATGATAGATAAAATAGATAAACATAATTGGCTTTAAACATTCAGATTTTTAAATCAAGAATATTTAATCATTTTACCAGTTTTATGCTTTTTTTTGGCTTTTATGAAAGGGTTTCTTTGTGTAGCCCTGTCTGTCTTGGAACTAGCTCTGTAAACTAGGATGGCTTTGAACTATACCTTTCAGAAAAACATTTAATTTCAAATAGTTATCTAGTGCTAGCTTTGAGGAAAACTAAATAGTGATACAGCTCTTTTTCCAGATACTTTTTTCTTATAACTTTTACATACATTACTTCTTACATTATTTCTGTTTGAGTTGATGATTGATTAGGAAACAGAAAGTTTTTGTGATTGTGAAATATATCTAAACTTTATTATGCTACAATGCCCAGATGTTTGTTTAAACCTTGTTCTAGGTATAGCTATGAAGGTCATTTAGGAATTTTTAAAAATAATTTTAAATAAGTCCACTTTGAAGAAACTCATTGCTCTGTTCAATGTTCATGGCCTCATATAAAAAATGATATGCCTTATTAGAAAACACTGAGTTTTTTAAAGTAGAACCTAATCTCAAAACTGCACTACAGATAGGGACCCTACTTGATTTTGCACATTGTTTCCCTTTTGAATTAGGACACCACAATGCCATCTTCTATGAGCAACACCATCCTGACAACCTGACCTACAAATCTGAAAGCTGACGTGATCATAAGCATGAGAACTAAACAAATTCTCCAAGTAAATCTCATTCTCTGTACATGAGTGATGGGAAAAAGGAGGAGAAATAACCTTGCTTTCTTTGTTTCTCTAAAAGGATGTTAGCTGGTACAGTCTTCCATGAAAGATGAAGCAAATAGTTTAAGGAGATATTGTTTGGTAAAAAAAAAGAAAAAAAAAGAAATAAAAATCTCAGACAAATAAGGAATTGTTCTTCCAGTTTCCTGTCCTGAGAAAATGGACAGGTCATCATATATTTCTCTTGAGAGCTAGACTCTTCTGGCTGCCAAATTAACAGAAATAATCTAGATATTTCCAAATGTATTGTCGTTGTTAGTTTCTGTCAATTTGATCCAAACCTTTACATACCTGGAAGGAGAGAAGCTCAACTGAACTGCCTCCACTGAATTGTCCTGACGTAGAAGGGCCCAGCTCACTGTGAATAGTACTGTCCTTGGATATATAGGACCAGACAATCTAAGAGAGGCATCTAAGCAAACAGGGGAGTTACAACAGCATGCAACATGCCTCCAGTGTCTGCTTTATTTCTGCCTTGGCTTTCTTCAAAAAAAGACTATAACCTTCAAACTAAAATAAACCTCCTTCTCTCCAATTTGTTTTTGGTCAGTGTTTTATCACAGCAAGCAAAGAGAAATGGGATATTAGCCTACACAGGACTGTTCATTTAAGTATTCAAATACAAATGAATTCATTGTGACAAGATTCAAGTGACCATCCATGTTGGGAAATTGCCAAAACCAGGGTCTGATTTCTGTTTCTCCAGATTTTCTGGATCAGGCAAGGCTGAGATGGAAGATCTGGATGATAAAGTCAGGAAACACACTTTTCTGAATCTCAGATTAACTGAAGAGCTTAGACCAGTAGAGCCTATGATAAAATGAATAGTGCTATAAAATAATTTAAATTGTTTTATCAATAAAATTTTTTCTTGACAATTCCATACATGTTCCTAATAAATTCTAGTTACTCTTGTCCCTATGTTCTTCCTAGCACTGTGTACCCCCTGCCTCATATTTCTCAGGAATCCCTTTCCAGTGTTCAGACCTTTCTATTTCTTGACACACTGATTTTAACTAAGGCAGTTCATGTTATAGGACACACCACAAACTTATATTGTCCATAACTAAGCCTTTAATTCAAAAAAGCATCTCAAAAGAAGGGAGGGATTGGGATGGGAGGAGGGAGGGAACTACAGGGGTAGATGAATAAAGTGTAATCAATAAAGAATTTAATAAAAAGAAAAAAGAAGCAAATTCATAACATCACAGTGAGATATCAATATTTAAAATACATTTGGGTAGTATTTTACAATGTATCTAGTGAAAGATGACTGCTTGAAAAATTGCAAATATCATTGTCCAATGTGACTGTGTCAAATAGGAGATTTTGAATACTAATAATCTGCAGTGTAGAATTAGAAGAAAAAGCCCACACTGTCTGCCTTCTCATTGCAAGAATATTACAATTAAAAGCACTAAGACAGTAAAAGCAGTGTTATCAGTAGTACACCCAAGTTGAATATTAAATATATCTACATGAAAGACTCCCTAGGGATGATGAGGTTTTTAATCATAGTGTTTGAGTTTCCATAACTGATTTGTTGCTGCCTGGATGGCAGGAGAATGGACTGAAGAAGCACATTTTTCTTTAATTTCTTGATAAGCACTACTATCAACTTGACAGCCGAGACTGATTAACTATCGCTATTCACAAGCAGATATTACCACTGCCTTTAAGAACCTGAGGCTGAAATTAAATGTAAATCATCACAGGCCCTAACCCCTCTTCAGCCACTTTCTTTTCCGGCAATCATGAAAAACTAGGAAAGACAGTGCACTTGGGAATCACACTTTTTTAAATGTGGCAGCCCGTTAAAGGCTCTGTCGTTGAGAAGATAATACCAAAGCATAGCTGAAGCAGGACAAAATTAAATTTAAAGTAAAGGATGTATAAAAAGATTACTTGTTCTTTAGAAATGAAATCTGAGAGCTTGAAGAGGTGATAGAAAAGCAACCATGTCTTCCAGAACTACTTTAGACTGAACAAACAGAAAATCTAGATTACAATCATGGGCACAATCATGTGAGGCAACTGTTAGGTGCTTTGCAGACACACAGCTGGCAAAATTAGAATTGTAGCATTGATCCAGGGATGTCAGCAAGTTCTATGAGTAAGCTGAAGGCCTGTTTTAGAGGTTTACTAAAAGTCATTGTTCATCAAGGGTCCTAGGGAAAGATGAACAGATAGTGGAGGAAAGCTGATATAGCTGTACTGAACATGGAGAATGATTGTTTAGGAGGATGGCTGGAACTTGGGACCAGGCTATCACCAAGGACTTTCTATTTCTTTTTCTTTTTCTTTCTCTTTTTCTTTTCTTTTCTTTTTTCTTTTAATTTTTATTAAATACACTTTATTCACTTTGTATCACCCCATAAAACCATCCCTCGTCCCCTGCCAATCACACCTTCCCTCCCCCTTCACAACACATGCCCCTCTCCAAGTCCACTGATAGGGAAGGTCTTCCTTTCCTTCCTTCTGATACTAGTCTATCAGCTCTCATCAGGACTGGTTGCATTGTCTTCCTCTGTGGCTTGGTAAGGCTGCTCCCCCATCAGGGTGAAGTGATCAAAGAGCAGGCCAATCAGTTCATATCAGAGGCAGTCTTGGTACCCAATATTATGGAACCCACTTGGATACTGAACTGCCATGGGCTACATCTGTGCAGGGGTTCTAAGTTTTCTCCATGCCTGGTGCTTGGTTGGAGTATCAGTCTCAGGAAACACCCCTGTGCTCAGATTTTTTAGTTCTGTTGCTCTCCTTGTGGAGCTCCTGTCCTCTCCCTATCTTACTATCTCCCACATCTTTCATAAGATTCCATGCACTTTGCCCAACAGTTGGCCATAAGTCTCAGCATCTGCTTTGATATTCCGTAGGGAAGAGCCTTTCAGGGGCCCTCTGTGACAAGTTCCTAGCTTGTTTTCTGTTTTCTTCTTCTGATGTCAATCTGCTTTAGCTTTCTGGCTAGGGACTGAGCATTTTAGCCACAGTCCTCCCTCTTGATTATTTTCTTTAGGTGTACCGATTTTAGTGGGATTATCATAATGTATATATCTATATGAATGAGTATATACCATGTGTGTCTTTCTGCTTCTGGGATAGTTCATTCAGGATGATCCATTCTACTTCTCACCATTAACCTGCAAATTTCATGATATCATTGTTTTTTTTTTTTGCTCAGTAATATTCCATTGTGTAGATGTACCACAATTTCTGTATCAATTCATCAGTTGAGGGGCATCTGGGTTCTTTCCAGCTTCTGGCTGTTACAAATAAAGCTGCTACAAACATAGTTGAGCAAATGTCCTTATTGTGTACTTGAGCCTCTTTTGGATATATGCCTAGGAGTGGTATAGCTGGATCTTGAGGAAGCTCTATTCCTAGTTGTCTGAGGAAGCGCCAGAACGATTTCCAGAGTGGTTGTACAAGTTTAGATTTCCACCAGCAGTGGAGGAGGTTTCCCCATTGTCCACAAACTCTCCAGCATGTGTTATCACTTAAGATTTTGATTTTGGCCATTCTGATGGGTGTAAGGTAAAATCTCAGGGTCGTTTTTGATTTGCATTTCCCTGTTGGCTATTGAAATTGAACATTTCTTTAAGTGTTTCTCTGGCTATTGAAATTGAACATTTCTTTAAGTGTTTCTCTGCCATTCAATATTCCTCTATTGAGAATTCTCTGTTTAGCCCTGTTCCCCATTTTTTAATTGGATTACTTTACTTGTTGCCTTTCAACTTCTATAGTTCTTTATATATACTAGATATTAGCCCTCTGTCAGATAAAGGGTTGGTGAATATTCTTTCCAAATCAGTAGGCAGTCATTTTGTTTTGTTGACAGTGTCCTTCGCTTTACAGAAGCTTTTCAGTTTCATGAGGTCCCATTTATTGATTGTTGCTCTTAGAGCCTGTGCTGTTGGTGTTCTGCTCAGGAAGTTGTCTCCTATACCAATGAGTTCAAGGCTCTTCCTCACTTTTTCTTCTAACCTATTTAATGTGTCTGGTTTTATGTTGAGGTCTTTGATCCACTTGGACTTTAGATTTATGCAGGGTGATAAGTATGGATCTATTTGCATATTTCTACATGTAGATATCCAGTAACACCAGCATCATTTGTTGAAGATGCTATATTTTTTCCATTGTATGGCTTTGACATCTTTGTCAAAAATCAGGTGTCCATAAGTGTGTAGGTTTACTTCTGATCCACCATTCTGTTTCTATGCCAGTACCATGCAGTTTTTATTACTGTTGCTCTATAGTACAGCTTGAGATAAGGGATGGTGACACCTCCAGAAGATCTTTTATTGTACAGCATATTTTTTTTTAGCAATTCTCGGTTTCTTGTTATTGATATGAAGTTGAGAATTTTTCTTTCAAGGTCTGTAAAGAATTGTATTGGTAATGCGATGGGAATTCCACTGAATCTCTAGATTGCTTTTCGTAAAAAGGTCAGTTTTACTATGTTAATCTTGCCAAGCCGTGAGCATGGGAGACCTTTCCATCTTCTGAAATCTTCCAATTCTTTCTTCAGAAACTTGAAATTTTTTTCATACAAGTCTTTGACTTGCTTGGTTAGGGTCACACCAAGGTACTTTATGTCTTTTGTGGCTATTGTGAAGGGTGTTGTTTCCCTAATTTCTTTCTCTGCCCTTTTGTCTTTTGTATACAGGAAGGCTAATGATTTTGTTTTAGTTAATTTTGTATCTGGCCACTTTCCCGAAGGTGTTTATCAGCTGTAGGTGTTCCCTGGTATAATTTTGGGGTCACTCAGGTATACTATCATATCGTTTGCAAATAGTAATACTTTGACCTCTTCCTTTCTGATTTGTATCCCCTTGATCTCCTTCAATTGCTCTAGCAAGGACTTCCAGAATTATATTGAAGAGATATGGAGAGAGTGGGCAGCCTTGCCCTGTCCCTGATTTCAGTTGGATTGCTTTAAGTTTCTCTCCATTTAGTTTAATGTTGGCTATAGGCTTACTGTATATTATCATTATTATGTTTAGGTATGTGCCTTGTATCCCTGATCTCTCCAAGACTTTAAACATGAATGGATGTTGGATTTTGTCAAATGTTTTTTCAGCAGCTAAGGAGATTATCATGTGGATTTTTCTTTCAGTTTGTTAATTTGGTGGATCACATTGATGGATTTCCATAAATTGAACCACCCCTGCATACCTAGGATGAAGCCTACTTGGTCTTGGATGATATCTTTGATGTGTTCTTGTATTCAGTTTGCAAGCATTTTGTTGCATATTTTTGCATCAATGTTCATAAGGGAGATTGGCCTGAAATTCTCTTTCGTTGTTGGGTCTTTGTGAGGTTTAGGTACCAAGGTGACTGTAGCCTCATAGAATGAGTTTGGTAGTGTTCCTTCTGTTTCTATTTTGTGGAATAGTTTGAAGAGAATTGGAGTTAGCTCTTCTTTGAATATCTGGTAGAAATATGTGCTGAAATCATATGATCCTGGGCTTTTTTTGATGGGAGACTTTTGGTGACCACTTCTATTTCCTTAGGTGATATAGAACCATTTAATTGATTTATCTGGTCTTGATTAAGCTTTGGAAAGTAGAATCAATCAAGAAAATTGTCCATTTCATTTAGATTTTCAAATTTTGTGTCATATATACTTTTGAAGTAAGTCCTAATGATTTTTTGGGTTTTCTCAGTGTCTGTTGTTATGTCCTCCTTTTCATTTTTGATTTTTGCAGATTTGGATGCTGTCTCTCTGCCTTTTAGTTAGTTCGGCTAAGGGTTTGACTATCTTGTTGATTTTCTCAGAGAACCACCTCTTTGTTGCATTGATTCTTTGAATTGTTTTATTTCTTTTTAATTTATTGATTTCAGGCCTGAGTTTGACTATTTCCAGCCATCTAATATTAAATCTAAAAAATTCCTGACACAGAATGTTCATGAAATTCAAGACAACATAAAAAGACAAAACCTAAGAACAATAAGAATCAAGGAAATAGAAGATTCCCTCCTCCAAGGTTTAGAAAATATTTTCAACACAATCATTGAAGAAAATTTCCCCAACTTAAAGGAGAGGCCAAAAAGAATACAAGAGTCCTACAGAACACCCAATAAATTAGAACAGAAAAGAAAATCCTCTTGCCACATAATAATCAAAACAGTAAGTATATAGAACAAAGAAAAAATACTAAAAGCTGTAAGGGAAAAAGGCCAAGTAACATATAATGGTAAACCCATCAGAATCACACCTAACTTGACTTCTCAACAGAGTATGAAAGCCAGAAGGGCCTGGAGAGACATCATGCAGACCCTAAGAGAACACAGATTTCAGCCCAGGCTACTATACCCAGCAAAACTCTCAGTCCTCATAGATGGAGAAAACTAGATATCCAACAACAAAAACAAATTTCAACAATAACTACATACAAATCCATCATTACAGAAGACACTAGAAGGAAAAATACAACCCAAGAAACCTAACCACTTTCAAGAAAGCACAGGAAATAACTAACCTCACTACAGTAACAAAAGTAACCAAGCACACAAACTTACTACCACAGCCAACATCAAAATCAAAGGATCTAACAGCCACTGGTCATTAATCTCTCTCAACATCTATGGGCTCAATTCTCCAATAAAAAGACACAGACTAACAGAATGGATGGGTAAACAAGACCCAGCAATCTGTTGCATACAAGAAACACACCTAAGTCACAAAGATAGACATTACCTGAGGGTAAAGGGCTGCAAGATGGTTTTCCACGCAAATGGACCCAAGAAGAAAGCAGGAGTAGCCATTCTAATATCTTATAAAATAGACTTTCAACCAAAATGAATAAAAAGAGATGGGGAAGGACACTTCATATGCATCAAGGGAAAATTCCACCAGGAAGACATCACAATCTTGAACATCTATGCCCCAAATATAAGAGCACACACATTTATAAAAGAAACATTAATAAAATTTAAACCACACATACATCCTCACACATTAATAGTGGGAGACTTCAACACTCTAATTTCAATAAAGCACAGGTCAACAAAACAGAAATTAAACAAAGAAATGATGTCTCTAACAGAGGCCATGAATCAAATGGACCTAACAGGCATCTACAGAACCTTACACTCAAACCCAAAAGAATTTAGCTTCTTCTCAGCACCTCATGGATTCTTCTCCAAAATAGACCATATGGTTGGTCACAAAGCAAACCTCTAAAGATACAAGATGATTGAAATAATCACTTGTATCATATCTGATCACCATGGAATAAAGCTGGACCTCGACAACAACAGAAATAGCAAAAAGCCTATACACACGTGGAAACTGAACAACTTGCTACTAAATGACAAATGGGTCAGAGAAGAAATGAAGAAAGAAATTAAAGTCTTCCTAGAATTCAATGAAAATAAAGACACAACACATCCAAATTTATGGGACATAATGAAAGCAGTGCTAAGAGGGAAGTTCATAGCACTAAGTGCCTTCAGGAAGAAATTTGAGGCTTCTCATTCAAGCAACTTAATGGCTCACCAAGGACTTTTGAGGGTTTGTCTGCTGTTGTTGCAGTCTTATTTATCATGTGCACTTGTCTACTTAGAGGACATAATCTGTGAAAACCTACTGTTCACTGATATTCTTACTAAATTCAGGTGAATGCTTTACTTTCTCCAACATTGAA
>CM053763.1:16298733-16316429 GCA_028658305.1 Pachyuromys duprasi
GCCCTGAGGAGACAGGATAAGCTGGGGTTGGATGGAAGGGAAGGAGGTCCTCCCCTGTTGGTGGACTTGGAGGGGGCGGGGAAGAAGGAGATGAGGGAGGGAGTGGGAGGGTAGGAGGGAATGGGGGAGGGGGCTACGCCTGGGATTCAAAGTACCTAACCTGTGACTGAGATAAAAATAAATAAATTAAAAAATAAATTAAAAAAAAAAAAGAAAAGCATGTTTCTCCTAGTCCATTCTTCCCAGAGTCAGGAGTACTGTTCAACCTCTCTAACATACAATTTAAAATTTTCTGCATATTTTGTACACAATACGCATTAATTTACATTTTTGTTGCATTAAATGTTTCTCCCCCAACATTCTCTAGAGTAAATCAATGTCCATAATCAGATTATATTTCTAGCATAAGTTTTTGGTTTTATAGTATCTATCTCCTCTTTTGTCCCATCACACTTTTGAAATTGATACATTCTAAAATTTTGTTTGATGTAAATAATGTATGTATTTTCTATTCATGTGGTTCTCCATCATCCACAGTTTTTCCATCTTGGGTTTTTTTCTTTTTATATTTTATTATTATCATTTATTACAGTTTATTCAATTTGTGTCCTGGCTGTGGCCCCCTCACTCATCTACTCCCAATCCCACCCTCCTTCCCTCTTCTCCCTCAATGCCCCCGCTCTAGTCCACTAATAGTGGAGATCTCCCTCTCCATATATCTGACCTTAGCCTATCAGGTCTCATCAGGACTGAGTGCATTGTCTTATTATATGACTTGGCAAAGCTGTGCTGCCTAGGGGGAGGTGAACAGAGAGCCTGTCACTGAGTTCATGCCTGAGACAGCCCCTGTTTCCCTGACTAGGGAACCCACTTGGAGATTGAGTCTATGGGTTAGATCTGAGCCAGGGTTTTAGGTCCTCTCCATGCATGGTCCTTGGTTGGGTATCAGTCTCTGTAGGGTTCTCAGGGTTCAGTTGTTTTGGCTCTGTTGGTCTCCTTTTGGAACTCTTGTCCCCTCCAGGTCTTTCTTTCTCAACCTTCTTTCATAAGATTCCCTGTACTCTGGCAAAGTTTGGCTACAAGTCTCAGTCTCTCCTTCAATACCTGAATCAATAGATTCTTTCAGATGCCATCTGTGGTAGGCTCCGGTCCTGTTCCATGTCTTCTCCTGATTCTGATATCTATCATGTTTGTCCTTCTGAATGAGGATTGAGCAACTTTTCTAAGGTATTCCTTGTTGTTTAGGTTCCCTAGGAGTATATATTTTAGTATGTTTAGCCTGTATTATATGGCTAATATCCACTTATGAGTGAATACATACCATGTATTCATGTGTCTTTCTGCTTCTAGGATACCTCACTCAGGATGATCTTTTCCAGTTCCCACCATTTACCTGCAAATTTCATGATTTCTTTCTTTTTTTTTCCATTGTATAAAAATGCACTACAGTGTTTGTATCCATTCTTCTGTTGAGGGACATCTAGGTTATTTCCAGCTTCTGGCTATTAATAATAGAGTTGCTACTTCCTGAATAGAACATCAATAGCACAGGCTCTAAAAGGTACAATCAATAAATGGGACCTCATGAAACTGAAAAGCTTCTGTAAACAAAGGACACTGTCATCAGAACAAAACCACAGCCTACAGATTGGGAAAGGATCTGCACCAACCCGATATATGACAGAGGGCTAATATTCAGAACTTGTACAGAGCTTAAGAAGTTAAACACCAACAAACCAAGTACTCCAATTAAAAATGGGATACAGAACTAAACAGAGAATTCTTATTAGAGGAAAATAGAGTGGCAGAGAAACACTTAAAGAAATGCTCAACATCTTTAATCATGAGGGAGATGCAAACCAAAATGACCCTGAGATTTCACCTTACACCCACCAGAATGGCTAAGATTAAAATCTCAAGTGACAACACATGCTGGAGAGGATGTGGAGAAAGCAGAACCTTCCTCCATTGCTGGTGGGAATGTATACTTGTACAAACTATTTGGAAATGAATCTGATGCTTTCTCAGACAATTATGAATGGTGCTATCTCAAGACCCAGCTATACCACTCCTAGGCATATATCCAAAATATGCTCAAGTATACAACAAGGACATTTGCTCAAGATACTTGGTTTTCTATATGAGTGTATGTCACTGTTGTATTCTTTGAGTATATATCATGACTGGTGACAGAGTATTTGGTAGTGCCACATAGATTGTACCCAGACAAATGCAGGATTCTCTAAGCTTTTTTCCTTCCAAACACACTAATGTTGTTTATTAAAGTTCTACCACAAAAGGAAAAATTAAATAATCAAGACTTAAGTGTGGATGAAAGAAAATAAATTGCCCAAATGAGGTATGACCTAACAAAAGGGAATAAAAAAGCATGCAGATAAACATAAAATACTAAAAGCAGTAAGAAATTTGTACAAGAAATCAAAATGTTGCTTCCTATCCTGAATAAAAATTCAGAAATTTTATGGACTATTCCCAAATGTGATTAGCCTGACTTTATGCTTTATGCTCAATGGATGTGTCCATAATATCTTCAGTCAATATTTCCTCCTGGTAGCTTCATTCAAGCTTCCGATCAGTGGTCCAAAATTCAAGTATGGATTACGTTCAATGTGGAAGAGAAGGCCCATTCCCTCCCCACAATTCTCTGCCTACAATTGTGAGATATATGCTTAATTGCACTCTTGACTGACAAGAATAAGTAGTTTCAGGCCAATAAGCTATAAATAGATTTTTCAAATATATCCAATTTTTAAAAAGTTACCTACTAAGTTTCAGTGAGGATAAACATCACATGATGTTACATAAGTACATTTCAAATATTACATAGATCATACTTTTACAGGCTGACTTTATAATGCGCTTATATTTCTTTTCCCATTGAGTATGATCATCTTAAAACACAAAATACTCCTTCATTGATGTGGTATCATCAAAGCCATAAAAAATGATCATTAATAATCCCTACGCATAGTTTGGAAAACCTTCAAATAAAATCAATCACCTAGACAAAATATAAGCTAGTAATCTATCAAAAAGTTTTAAAATAAAAACAAGATATAGAATGTGCTTATGATTTCAACTCAAGTAGATTCTGTGAAATCATGACATAAATGGCTCCAAATAAAAATATATTTAGTCATAGAAAAATGTTATAATCATGTGTTGGTTATGAATCTTCACAGTGGCTCTTTTTTAATTTTAATTTTTATTAATGACAATTTATTTACTTTGTATTTCCCCCGTACCTCCATCCTTCCTTCTCCCCCGATCCTACCCTCCCTCCCACTTCTCCACCTATGCCTCTCCCTGAGTCCACTTATAGGGGAGGTCTTCCTCTCTTTCCTTCTAATTCTAGTCTAACAGGTCTCATCAGGAGTGGCTGCATTGTCTTCCTCTGTGGCATGGTAAGTCTGCTCCCCCATTGGGGGGGAGGGGGTTGAACAAAGAGAAGGCCAATCAGTTCATGTCAGAGACAGTCCCTGTCCCCATTACTATGGAACCCACTTGGATAGTGAACTACCATGGGCTACATTTGTGCAGGGGTTCTAGGTTATCTCCATGCATGGTCCTTAGTTGGAGTATCAGTCTTAGAAAAGACCACTGTGCCCAGATTTTTTGGTTCTTTTGTTTTCCTTGTGTAGCTCCTTTCTTTTCCAGGTCTTACCATTTTCCACTTTTCTCATAAGATTTCCTGCACTCTGCCCAAAGGTTGGCCATAAGTCTCAATATCTGCTTTGATACCCTGCAGGGTAGAGCCTTACAGATGCCCTTTGTGGCAGGCTCCTGTCCTGTTCCCTGTTTTCTCCCACTTCTGATGTCCATCCTCTTTTCCTTTCTGACTGAGGATTGAGCGTCTTAGCCAGAGTCCTTCTTCTCGATTAGTTTCTTTAGGTGTACAGATTTTAGTATTTTATCCTGTATTATATGTCTAATATCCACTTATGAGTGAGTATATACTCTGTGTGTCTTCCTGCTTCTGGGATACTTCACTCAGTATGATCTTTTCCAGTTCCCACCATTTACCTGTAAATTTCATGATTTCCTTGTTTTTTATTGTTGAATAATATTCAATTGTGTAGATGTAGCACAATTTCTGTATCCATTCCTCAGTTGAGGGGCAACTGGATTGTTTCCAGCTTCTGGCTACTACAAATAAAGCTGCTACAAACATGGTTGATCAAATTTCCTTGTTGAATTATTGAGCATCTTTTGGATATATGCCTAAGAGTGGTATAGCTGGATCTTGAGGAAGCACTTTCCCTAACTGTCTGAGAATGCGCCAGATTGATTTCCAGAGTGGTTGTACAAGTTTACATTCCCACCAATGGTGGAGGAGGGTTCCCCTTTCTCCACAACCTCTCCAGCATGTGTTGTCACTTGAGTTTTTAATCTTAGCCATTCTATTGGGTGTAAGGTGAAATCTCAGGATCATTTTGACTTGCAGTTCCCTGATGACTAAGGTTGTTGAGCATTTCTTTAAGTGTTTTTGGCCATCCGATATTCCTCTATTGAGAATTCTCTGTTTAGCTCTGTACCCCAGTTTTTAATTGGATTACTTGATTTGTTGCAGTTTAACTTCTCGAGTTCTTTACTTATTCTGGATATTAGCCCTCTGTCATGTATCGGGTTGGTAAAGATCCTTTCCCAGTCTGTAGGCAGTCATTTTGTTCTGATGACAGTGTCCTTTGCTTTACAGAGGCTTTTCAGTTTTATGAGGTCCTATTACTGATTGTTTCTCTAAGAGCCTGTGCTGTTGGTGTTCTACTCAGGAAGTTGTCTACTGTGTCGATGAGTTGGTTCTAGCATAGCAACTGACTGGTCGATCAATGGAATTGAATAGAAGACCCTGCAATAAACCCACACAGTTATGGACACCTGATCTTTGACAGTGATGCCAAAACCAAACAATGAAAAAAAAAAGATAGCATCTTCAATAATGCTAATGGTTTAACTGGATGTGTACATGTAGAAAATGCAAATAGATCCTGCACAAAATTAAAGTCTAAGTGGATCAAAGACCTCGATATAAAACCAGACACATTAAACTTGTTAGAAGAAAAAGTGGGGAAGAGCCTTGAACACAGTAACTCTTATCGGCTGTGATCTCCTTGGTCAAGAAGAGCATGAAGTGAAACTTGTTGGCTTAAGTGATTCAGAAGAGGAAGGATAGCTTTCTCAGGAGAGTTCATAGCTCTCAAATTACTAAAGATTGTTTTTGAGGGAGCAAAATAATAGTTGGGCTAATATACCTGCTCACTCCACAAAGGGTGTACATAATTAGAAGATTTAAATCAGAGGTAATATACATATAAATATACGTGTACATACACACATATATAATTTTCATGTGTGTAGAAATTTTGCCTGTTATTATGGTTGTCTGCCACATGCATGCAATATCCATAGAGGTCAGAAGACGGCACCTGGAACCAGAGTTACAAATGGATACAAATAGCCATAAGGGTGCTGAGAAACAGGCACGGGTCCTCTGGAAGAGAAGACAATGCCTTTAAACACTGAACTATCTCTCCAATCCAGAAGTTGGGAGATTCTGAGAGGATAGAATTGCAAGTACTCCGTAGATGTCAAGTATAAAATTGTTTCCCCAAAGAAGGCATGTGTTGAAATCAAATACCTAATGTATCTGAATAGGTCCTGTGATGTTTTTATGTCATTAGAGTGGATCTTTCAGAGAAACAATACTCACAAATAGTATAGTTTTTCTCTCTCCTCTTACTCCACCTCCTCTACCTTCATTCTCTTTTAGTTTTTTTTTCTTTTCACCTTTCACTCCATTCTCTCTCCCTCTCACCATGTCGTGTGAGCAGTATAGATAAGGCAATAGCTTTAAAAGCAGAGACTCCAAATTCACCAATAATTTAGCCATCCTGGATTCCTAACCTTGGACTACAAGTCTCCAGAAATGGAAGAAATATATATTTGCTGTTTTAGGAAAAAAGATATTCTAATGAATATACTTAACAAATACACTGGAGAATCATGCAATACTACCTATATTAGATGTAGTTCAGAGCTACAAGTGTTCACGAGTCTTTGCAACTAGATTTGTGATAAAATTAAAAAAATTCTTATCTCACCTTTATTGTTTACTATGACTTATGCATCACCTTCAAAATAGAGCAACACTCCTTACATTGCTATGATGTTTGTTGTCCACTTACCACTGCCTTTTTTCTTAGTTTTGATTTGCTTTTCTAAACAGTGGCCATAACCATGTTGTTCACACCAGTAGCAGAAAGTCTCTACAGGCCTCTCTTGACTTCCTTCACAGAGATGACATGCAAAACTCTGGCTCCTTTATTTTCAGCACCATTAATCACAGCTCCCACTGGAAGACCTAAGTTAAATTGTAATTTTACTTTAGATAACTCATGACATTCTCACTTTGACACCTTGAGCACAAGGAAAGAGTCAGAAATAAAAGTATTTTTGCTTTTTAACTACCTCATTTTTTATAATTATAGTATAATATTTTGAAACAAAATTTTGAACTGAAATATTTTGAACTGAGCAGAAGTATAAAATCCTTTCCAGAAACATAATCCAAGTTAAAAAAGAAACATTTGAAGTGATAAGAGTAAATGAGAAATACTGAACTACACAGCTGCCATCATTGCTCTCTGTAAACTGATGTTAATTCAGAAAAATTCCAAACAATTGATACTAAATTAGGAGTCTCAGCTCAGGTGACCTCCATAGACTTCTGTGGCCTCCCCTCTCCCTGGTCTCTGGCAAGTCCCAGAGATGCCCCACACCTCTGATTTCCATTCTCTCACATGGTCCTTTTGCCCCTGCCCTCCCTACTCCTCATCCCTATCTCTGCCCTCTCAAAGCATTCTTTTCTATCCAGCTACCTCCTTCCCTTCATCTCCAATGTCTATTTTATTTCCCTTCTTGAGAAAGATTAAAGCATCCTCTTGTGGGCCTTATAACTTAGCCTCTTCGGGTCTATAGAATATAGCATGATTAGCTTGTACTTTATGGTTAATATCCACTTATAAGTGGCTATATACAACTTATTGCTTTTTAGGTTTGGGTTACCTAATTCATGATGATATATTCTAGTTCCGTCAATTTTCTCTCAAATTTTATGATGTTCTTGTTTTTAATAGCTGAGTAGTATTCCATTGTGTAGATGTAGCACAATTTCCTTATCCATTCTTCAGATGAGGAACATCTGAGTCATTTCCCAGTTTCCAGTTACCATTAATAAAGCTGTTAAAAAGAGAGTTGAGCAAGTGTTCTTGTGTATGGTGGAACATCTGTTGCATATATGCTCAGGAGTAGTATTGCTGGGTCTTGAGGTAGATCTATTCCCAATTTTCTGAAAAGAAAAAAAACTGCTAGATTGAATTCCAAAGAGATTGTATAAGTTTTCACTCTCAGCAGCAATGAAAGAGTGTTCTCCTTTCTCCACAACCTTGCCAGAATGTGCTGTCACTTGAGTTTTGATCATATGACATCATGATGGGTATAAAAATAGAATATCAGAATTGTTTTGATTTGTATTTCTCTGGTGGCTAATGATGACATTAAATATTTCTTTAAGTGTGATATGGAGGCTCAAGTAGCCACCTCTAGTACCCAGGACTTCCAGTGGAAGGATAAAGACACTAATCTACCCATAAAACCTCCGCCCAAAATTTGTCCTGCCTACAAGATGTTCACGGACAAGATGGAACAAAGTTTGACAGAATAGCCAACTAGTGACTGGCCTTAATTAGGACCCATTCCATGGGAGTGAACCAATCATTGATGCTATTAATCTTACTTGTAGACAAGAGCTTAGCATGACATCTCTGAGAAGTTTCACCCAGCAGCTGACAGAAACAGATTCAGACACTCACAACCAAACTTCAACAGAGCTTGTGGAGTCCTATGGAAGAACTGGGAGAATGATTTAGGGAGCTTGAGGGTTCAAGGACTCCGCAAGAAAACCTGTACCCCATGGGGTCCATGGAGGTTCACAGAGATTTAACCAGCAACCAAAGAGCATTCATGGGTTGGTCCAGGTTCCCTGCAAATATGTAGCAGTTGTGCAACTTGTTCTTCATATGGATACTCCAACAACTAGAGTGGGCACCTTCTCTGACTCAGATTCCTCCCTTTAGATCCCATTCCCTTAACTGGGATGCCTTGTCTGGCTATAGTGGGAGAGAATGTGCCCAGTCTTGTAGCAACTTAATGTGCCAGAATGGCCTGATGCCCGTAAGCTGGACCTCCCCCTTCTCTGAAGAGAAGAGAGAAGAATACGGAGAGGGATGTGCAAGGAAGGACTTGGAGCAGAGGAGGAGGTTGCAATAAGGGTGTAAAGTGAAAAATAATAAAAGATTAAAACAAAAAAAGAAATATATACAATGGAATATTACTCAGCTGTTAAAAGGAAGGAAATCATGAAATTTCCTGGCAAATGGATGGGATTAGAAAAGATCATCCTGACTGAGGTAACCCAGACCCAGAAAGACACATATGGTATATGCTCACTTATAAGCAGGTATTAGCCACACAATACAGGATAACCATACTACAATTTACAGACTAAAGAAGCTAAATCCTAGTAAGAATACTTAATTCTTATTCAGAACGGCAAATAGAATAGACACCAGAAGCAGTTAAAGAGATGGTACAGTACAAGAGCCTACCCTAGATGTCCTCTGAGAGACTCTACCCAGCAGAGGGTCGAAGTATATACTGAGACTCACAGCCAAACTTAGGGCAGAGCACAGGAAGTCTTATGGAAGAGTAGGTGATAGGAAGACCTGAAGGGGATGGGAGTTCCACCAGGTATCCAACAGAGCCAACAAATCTGGGCTGGAGAGGGGGGTGGGGGCTGCAGAAATTGATGCACCAACCAAGTAGATATATGCATGGAGAGGACCCGTCTGCTCAGATGTAGCCCATAGGCATCTCAATCTCCATGTGGGTTCTCTAGTAAGGGGAGCAGGGGATGTCTCTGATATGTACTCTATCATCTGCTCTTTAATCACTTCCCTTTGGTGAGGCAACCTTGCCAGGACACAGAGGAAGAAGATGCAGGCACTCCTGATGAGACTTGATAGGTTGGGGTCAGATGGTAGGGAAAGAGGGATCCTGCTTTCTAAGTAGGAGAGAAGGATAGGGGGAAAGAGTGAGGGACTATGGGTCCAAGAGGAGCCTAGAGAGGGATACAATTGTAATGCAATGTGAACAAATCATAAAAAATAAACTTTAAAATAAATAAATAAAATAAAACTTTCTGTATTCAAAAGAAATTTAAAAAGTAAAGAAATAAGGAAAGCAAGGAATGATTAAAAAAAAGAAAAAAGAAAGGAAGACATAAAATATGTTGAAGATTTCAGGAAAGAAAATTACAAACAAAATAATTCTGTTTTATTTTACACATTAATAATTTTACACATTAATGATATTTGTCAGTGTGGTATTAATGTAGAAAGATGAAATAACCAAATCTTAAGCTGAGAATATCATTCAGTCTGTTGCTCATTAATCCAAATATGTGAAATATTGGTGTGGAAATAAAACACAGAGGACAAAAACCTGAAAAAGAAAACGGCATAAAATAACTAACCAGAACATGAACAAGGTTCAACCAATCTGTCCCATGAAATTCTTATAAAGCCATAAAAAGAAATGAAGTATTGATTCAAACTACAGCATGAGTGATTTCTAAAAACACTGTGCTGAAATAATTCATATGGGACTGAAAATAATGTATGATCCCATTCCTATAAAATGGCCGTATAGTCAAACCTGAAGGGACAGAATGTAGATTAATGATTGTCCTGGGTTGTAGTGGGGAGAAACAGGGTGATGCTAGTCAGTAAGATTTTGATGGCAGATGATGAAGTATCATGAAATGGAATACTGGTGACTGATGGACAACCTCTTAAGTTAAAAATTACTAAGTTTTACACCATAAAATAAATTGCATAGTATATAAATTATATCTCAACAACCTTTCAAGATACATATTCACATCGTGAAACTTAAAGTAAAGAAAAAATAACTTTTAAAAATGGGCTATCAGGGCTATTCATCATGGATTTCAAGGTCCCATAATTTTACAAATATGAGAGCACAGAATATTATAACCAGGAGTTGTGTTAAAGTTACAACTCTTCCATTTATGGCTAAAAAGATGAAAAATTATTTTCCCATCTTTTAAGTAAACTGACTTTAAATAAAGTGTTTTTCAAAATGTTGAACATTGGTTCTGACATTTTCATTTCAAAATGCAAATTCTTCTTCCAATTTTGTCTTCAGAAGTTATTACTCTTCTCATGTGCATCTTGATCTTCATTCATATATCCTAAAGGAGGAATAGAAACCCATAATTGTGGAAAATGTTTAGAAACTGATCTTTAGAATACTTCTTACTTTAAATTAGCTATACTGAAAATTATCTAAAACATACTCAAAGCATCATTTGCTTACATACAGTTAGGGGGACTCTGAACTCTGAATGTTGATCTAATCTCCAGCTGTTTGTATATATACGTCACAGAGTAAATTCAACTGTTCCACTTGATATTTTCAGTATAATTTGAAGAATCTGACAGGTTATTTAGTAACTTACATCAAGATTACTTACAATTACTTACATTACTTATAATTACATCGAGCTGTTATCTAGACTATCTACTAGGCAGGAGAAATGTTTAAAATGCAGTAATTTCCCCCAGTTATTAAATCTGCAAAGCTTTTCAAATTGAGAGTATTCAAAGGATTTATTTTAATATAATCAGTGTTCTAGAATAAACTGAAATCCTGATATTAAAATGTAGAATTGTACTATTCATAAAACAAATGTGAATGGAAGAATAATGAAACTTTACACAGCTACACACATATGTATAACAATGTTATTCACTATAGGATATCAATATTTTCCTTCTTTCACTCAATTTCAAAATAAGAACAAGAAACAACTACTTTCAAAAACGTAAATGCAATCCATTACTGCATATAACCTTATCATTTGGATTAATATGTGAAAAATTAAACATTGTGATTTTCTATTTCAACATTCTTAGTTCAATGTCTTCAACGCTCATAGTCATTGCATAGTAAAGTCACAATTGTGTATATAGTACTTTCAGTCTCTAATAAAATTCTTGAAATCATCTGTACCAGAAAAATAAAGTGTATGGGTATATCTTAGGTAAGAGACACCAGGGCAAATATTTTACCATAAAGAAAGTAAGTAAATAAAAAGTTATCAAAGTTTCTAAAGAATTGATCATAAGTTACATGTTGATATGATGTTATTTTGAAATGTATATATCTTACCTTTGTTCATTCAAATGCTGATTTCTCCCCCCCCCAACTCTGTTTTCAATCCAAACTTTGCATTGTGATACTTATTCTAAGCATTACCAGTCTCAAGTTTTTGTAAACAGGCCAAAATAACCAACTACAATGTTGAGCAATGGAAAGGAAGCAGGAAGAGAGGGAGGAGCCAGAGGAGAGGAAGGTGGGAGGCAGAGGAGGAGGTCAGGACAGGCTGGGAGAACAGAGGCAGGAGCAGAGGTCTTGCAATGACTTGGAGAATGAACCGGATCTAAGATTTCACTAACAGTAAGTATAATGTGGGAAATCTAAATGTTAGGAAACTATGAGGGCTTGGAGGTTTAGGATGGAGTAACTATTGCCCAGCATTGTGTTCTCGGTTAATTAAATAAATCATAGTCTCTGTGTGGTGATTTGGTTATATAGCTGTTTAGGATTGATAGCAGCTTTAATAAAGGATAAACCATTAGTAAGTATTAATTGTCTCTCACAATAGTTACACCACCCAGGAGGCCCATAGACTACAACAAAATTGAAAACTGGAGTGGCTTTCCACTTTGAAGCCTTTTGGTCCAGTCTACATCAGTAAAAGAAGATGCATCAACCACTCTCTCACAGTAAATCAAAGAAGGAAAATTGGAAAGTTATTTTTCTGACAATTTTTACCAGCAGGAACAACCTAGAATTACATGATAATGTTTTTGTTTTCTCATTTAATTTTTCCAAAATTTACCCTCCATTGATTTATAAGGACTCAGGCATCTGTGGGCAGCACCATATATGGGCAGCAAGTATCCTAATATACAAGGTAGTAGAATGGTTGAATGTGAGCCAAAAAGTAATATAGAAAGCAATATTCATCCATGCCTTTTAAGTTAGTGCCTGCCTCCAGATTTCTGCCCTGACTTCGAAGTCTCAGTGACTGACTGTGACATGAAAGTGCTAAGACAAATAAATCCTTTTCTCTCCAATTTGCTTTTGTACACAGCAAAAAAACCCCACCACTATCATATATAATATATTCTATGTAATATATAAGATCTGTGTTAAATATATGTAATTTATATAATTTATTTGCTATAAAAATTACACTGTTTATAGGTAAAATATAATTTATATAAATGTAAACAAGTATAGGTTTAATATAAATATAAATGTAAAGATATGTTTTTATAATTTAAATATATACTTATATATTTGTATAATCTATATTTGTATAATTATATAGATAAAATATATTAAATATATATTAACATATCATTATATAAATGTGCATATATAAAAAGAGCATTCACAGACAGAGACATGTAGTTTTCTCTTTTAAGTAAATTTTTGTGTAGAATTTTTTCTGTCATATCTTTTCTTACTCCCTAACCACTTCTAGATCCTCTATACCACCCTCTTCAACCAAATTCAGGTTTTTTCTCTCTCTAAAAGAAAAAAAAATAAAAGTCAAAGCAAACAATCAAAAAACAATAAAATCAAGAATACAAAGAAAAGGCTCTGCATTAATAGTACAGTGTGCTCTTTGACCCTCCCACACACACACCTGGGAGGAACAGCCTAGCTAGATCCCAGAAGAGGACATTACAGCCAGCGCTGAAGAGACATGATAAGCTAGGGTCAGATGGAAGGGGAGGAGGTCCTCCTCTATCAGTGGACTTGGAGGGGGGCAGGGAGGAGATGAGGGAGGGATAGGGAGAGTGGGAGGGAATGAGGGAGGGGACTATAGCTGGGATATAAAGTACATAACCTGTGATTAATATAAAAATAAATAAATTACTTAAAAAAGAGAGAAAAAATAGTCCAGTGTGTTTTGTGTTGGCCAGCAGCTCCTGAGAATGGGGTCTGCACTGGAGCAAGCTGATTTGCATTGTAGCAGTACATTGACAAACTTAATTTTCCTTTACCATCAGGTAATATGTCTCAACTATGAGGAATTATGAAGAACTGGAAAAAGTCCTTAATAAATGTGAAAAGTTCGCCATCAACATGTGTAACCTGGAGAACTGGGGGAGTGGGGATATTAAACAACAATTCAAGAGCAGGAGCATGAAACAGGTTGGGGAAGAAGGAGCCACAAGAGTACAAATCGCTGAGTTCACTAATGTTAATCAGCGTGCCCAACGGCTCAATGATCTGACATTCCGTTTCCAAGTTTAGGAGATTATAAAGCTGAAAAAATAGAGAACTGATCCTCCTTTCCACTTTCTTTTCCATCTCCTTTATCAATACACTAACACCTTTCCCAGGTGTTTTTAATTCATCTTCAACCATCATTAGCACACCAGATAAATCTTATTTGACTGGAGAATCTTCTACACTAGTCATGTCAACACTAGTAAGACTTCACACAGAGAATCATGCCCATGTGATACATAAGCCAACACACTCAGCCTTTTCCTTAAGTACTTTTGGGTACTTTTATGTCTCTTTAAAGTAAATGAACCATAAAGTAGTTGTACAAGTTTACATTCCCACCAGCAATGAAGGAGGGTTCCCCTTTCTCCACATCCTCTCCAGCATATATTGTCACTTGAGTTTTTGATCTTAGCCATTCTGATGGGTTGAAGATGGAATCTCAGAGCCTTTCAATTTGCATTTCCCCGATGACTAGGGTCACTGAGCATTTCTTTAAATATTTCTTGGGAACTTGATATTCCTCAGTTAAGAATTCTCTGTTTAGTTCTGTACCCCATTTTTTAAATTGGATTATTTGTTTTGTTGGTATTTAACTTCTTGAGTCCTTTTTATATTCTGGATATTAATCCTCTGTCAGATGTAGGATTGGTGCAGATCTTTTCCAAGTCTATAGGCTGTTGTTTTGTTATGTTAACTATGTCCTTTGCTTTACAGAAGCTAGTCAGTTTTGTGAGGTCCCATTTATTAACTGTTGATCATGGAGCCTGAGCTCTTCATGTTCAGTTCAGGAAATTGTCTCCTGTGCCAGTATGCTTAAGGTTCTTCCACACTTTTCCTTTAATGGACTTAGTGTGTCTGGTTTTATGTTAAGGTCTTTGAACCATTTGGACTTTATTTGTGTAGGCTGATAAATATGCATATATTTGCATTTTTCTACATGTAGACATCCAGTTAGACCTGTACTATTTTTGAAGATGCTGTCTTTTTCCATTATTTGGGTTGGTTTCTTTGTCAAAAATCAGGTGTCCATAGGTGTATGGATTTCTGGTGCTTTCTCAGAAAACTTCAAGACCCAGCTATACCACTCCTGGGCATTTATATGAAAGATGTTCAACCATATACCAAGGACATTTTTTTCAGCTATGTTCATAGCAGCTTTATTCATAATAGCCAGAAACTGGAAACAACCTAGATGTCCCTTAACAGAGGAATGGATACCGAAATTGTGGTACATTTACAACATAGAACACTACTCAGCTATTAAAAGTAAGGAAATATAAAATTTGCAGGTAAATGGTGGGAACTAGAAAATATCATCCTGAGTGAGGTAACCCAGATGCAGAAAATACAGAACTTACATACTCACTTATAAGTGAATATTAGCCCTATAATATAGGAAAAACATACTAAAATCTACAGACCTGAAGAAGCTACAAAACAAGGAGGACACTAGGGAAAAGGAGAACACAGAATAGACACCAGAGTAGGAAGAGAGAGGCAACAGGATGGGACCTACCACAGATATCCTCTGAAGGACTCCTCCCAGCAGAGGATAGAAGCAGATGCAGAGATTCACAGCCAAACTTTGGAAAGAGTACAGGGAGTCTTATGGAAGAAGGAGAATAAAGAAGGACCCAGAGGTGACAGCAGCTCCATAAGGAGACCAGCAAAGCCAGCTGGGCCCACAGGTAAGAGCAGAGACTTATGCATCAACCAAAGACTATGCATAGAGAAGACCTAGTCCTCCGGCTCAGATGTAGCCCGTAGATAGTTCAGTCTCTACATGCGAGCTCTAGTAAGGGTAGAAGAGACAGTCTGTGACATGAATGCAGTTGCCTGTTCCTTGCGCACTTCTCCCTGCTGGGGCAACATAACCAGCACACAGAGGAAGAGGATCCTTATTGGACCTGATAGGATAGGGTCAGACAGTGGGAGAGAGACATCCCATTTCAGTGGGCTAGAAGAGAGGGATACAGGAGAAAATGGGAGGCAGGGTGGGACCAGGAGGAGATGGGGGATGGGACCTTCAACCTAGATACAAAGTGAATAAATTGTAAAAAATAAAAATAAAATAAAAAAGTAAATGAATCCTGACTAATGTTATCGTCTCAGCTTTCTGATTCTTTTATGTATCCACACACATTATATGCTCTGAACAAATACTTATGCAACAAATGGATTAGTTAAGTGGATAATAAGTACATAGATGCTTCTAGAGTTATAAATTCTCCAGTAAAAAACTCCTTGTAAAAAAATAAATAAATGAGATAGACATTCTTGCATTTCTGCCTTTGGTGATGATACTTTATTGCAAATATTCATTTGTTCTATAGGAAATACATTTTTTAAATGTGGGTTTATTTCTCTTATCAATACATGTTTATATCTTATCTTGAAAACAATATCAACTAAACACATGTAAATATTTACATTAATTGTTTTATCTCTTAATACCTATGATTAATATTTGATTAATTATGATTAATGTTATGATTAATGTTATTTTTCATTTTGTAAGATTTTAAAGAAGAGTGCAAAGTATACTTTACCAGCAGATTATTAATAATTTATTACAGTTTATTCAATTGTATCCCAGGTGTAGCCCTCTCCCTCAACCCCTCCCAGTCCTACCTTCCATTCCTCTTCTCCTCCCATACCCCTCCCCAAGTCCACTGATAGGAGAGGTTGTTGTCCCCTTCCATCTGACGCTAGCTTATCAGGTCTCAACAGGGCTGGCTGCATTGTCCTCCTCTGTGGCCTGACAAGGCTGCTTCCCCCCAGAGGTGGTTGGGTAAAAGCATTTAAAATCTGTTTGAGAATTCTTCAGGCGTACTATGTGCTTTATCACTTGCTTATCAATTGATTTAGGTAATTTAAAGAAACAATTTTATTAAAATAAATAAAATACATGTATTTAAAACATTTTGAACTGGATACATTGACTCACATTTAGAACCTCAATACTTGGAAATCTGAGGCATGATGAGTTAAAAGTTTCAGGCCAGCTTGGCCTACATAGAAAGTTCTAGGCCAGCCTAGGAAAAGCATTAATATCCGTACTCAACAAAAATTTAAAACTTGGGTGGATCCAAGATGGCTGCCAGGAGAGAACACTGTGTCTGAGGAGTAGGAGAGCAGAAACAAAGCAGCGAACAGGAGACTGGACTCTGGGACGTAAAACACCAGCATTGTGAGTGCCAGGTGAGCGGAACTCCTACGGTGAGAAAATCAAGTGGGAAAACCCTAGAGACACCCAGTTATTACCTGGAAAAATGTCCCAGTGACCAGCAGCACACAGCTCTGATCTGGACAAGCAGCCACACTGGGCGCCCGCACCCGCCATTATAGACTGGATCACACAGTCTCGCGAGCAGTCTCAGGAGGAACCGAGTGCCGTTTTCACTGAACTGCACACTACTAGCTCACACTCCACCCGGGATCTGCTTCAACCCGTGGGTGTGCGGGCTCAAACCTATCATCAGAACCACCACAGACTGAGTGGATTGGGGGACCGTTTTGACCAGTCCGCACACTGCAGGGGGGCACGCCAAATGCTTCCTCCAGCAAAAACTCAGTCAGTGTGTGAGTCCGCAGGCATGTTTGGGAGGAACTCAAGTTCTGCCTCAACCCACGGGTGTGTGGCGGGCGCGAACAGATCTCCGGAACCACCACAGATTGAGTGGATTGGGCGACCATTTTCACCAGTCGCACACTGCAGGGGCGCCCGCCAAACCCTTCCGCCAGCAAAAACTCAGTCAGTGTGTGAGTCCGCCTGCAGATCTGGGAGGAACCCAAGTTCTCTCTCAACCCACGGCTGAGAGGAACCTGGGACCATCTTGACCAGACCGCACACTGAGGGCGAAAACTGCACGCATCCACCAGCAAAGACGCCAGTTCAGGTGTCTGTCCACGGGCCAGACAGAGAAGGCCTCTGGCAAAATTTCAGACAGCCCTGCATAGAGAGGAAGCACACAAACCCAAACCCACTGTGTGTGCCCCAAATATCATCTCAGACCATGGTGCACAGCCCCTGGCACAGAAGGAGGTACCAAATCTCCATTCCAGGGGAGAGCCCTTAGCAACAAGCTCAGGGCGGAGTCCACAGCCCCCAGCTGACATCTCAAAACTGGACACTCAGACTATAGCACAGAATGAGGACTAAAGACTCCAGACCAAAGGGGTGACCAGCCTGCAGTGCTCACAACCTCTAGCACAGAGCACGA
>CM053763.1:16316929-16345044 GCA_028658305.1 Pachyuromys duprasi
TTAGTTCTCCAGTTCCAGGTTCTTCTCCGTTTGTGTCTTCTTTATAGATTCTAATTCTGTTTTCATGCTTTATATCATTTCCTTCATCTGATTGACTATGTCTCCTATTTTTTTCTTTTGGTTGTTTCCTCTCTGCATATCTTTAATTGTTCCTGTATATGGGCACTTAAATTCTTCTGAATTTCTTTGAGGGCCTTGTTCATTTCCTGTTTTTGTCCCTCTTTTTGTTCCTCTAATATCTGTATAATCACAGCTTTAACATAATTTTCCTGTGTCTCTGCTGAATTAAAATCTCCATTGTTTTTGGGTGTTTCTGGTGGGGGCATGGTGTCCTGATTTTTGTTGGGTGAGTTCTTTCGTCGACTTCTGGGCATTTGTTTATACATAATCAAGGAGCTGTTTGTGCTTTAAGGCTGAACTTCAGACTGGAACTGTCAATCTCTTGTGTCAGGAGTATTCTTCAAGAAGATCAGGGTGTTCCTGTGGTTTGATAGTGTGTGTTATTGCCTCAGTTTTACTCTGTTGTGGGATCTGTGTGTTCGGTTCTGTGCTCTGTGCTAGAAGCTGTAAGCACCACAGGCTTGTCACCCCTCTGGTCTGGAGGCTTGTCTCCTCACTCTTTGCCAGAGGCTGAGTGTCCTGGTTTGAGATGTCAGCTGGGGGCGCTGCTCTGGTCAAGAGGCTCCATGCTCAGACCTGGGCTTGCTGCTAAGGGCTCTCCTCTGGTCTGGAGACTTGGTGCCTCCTTCTGGACCAGGGGCCATGCACCATGGTCTGAGATGGTATTTGGGGGCACAGACACAGGGTCTGGAGTGGTTGCAGGCGTTGCCGAGCAGTGTGCCCCTGCTGGATGCAGGCTGGTCAGAAACAGTACCCTAGGCCCTCTCAGACTGGCCAGTGTACACACACAGATTGAGGTGGTTGCTTGCGGAGCCCAGCATCGTGCGCCTGCCGGTTGAAACAGTACCCGGGGCCTTCTCAAACTGGCCTGTGGACACACATACACAGACTGAGGTGGTTACCAGTGGAGCCCAGCGGTGTGTGCCTGCGGTATGCAGGCCAGTCGAAACAATACCCAGGGCCTTCTCAGACTGTCCAGTGGACATGCACGGTCTGGTGTGGTTGCTGGTGGAGCTTAGCGGTGTGTACCTGCTGGATGCTGGCTGGTAGAAAAGGTACCCTAGGCCCTCTCAGTCTGGCCCGTGGACACATACACAGACTGACGTGGTTCCCAGTGGGGCCGAGCAGTTTGTGCCCACTGAATGCAGGCCGGTCGAAACAGTACCCAGGGCCTTCTCAGTCTGGCCCGGAGACTGTGTGACCCAGTCTGGTATGGCGGCTGTTGGTGCCCTGTGTGGCTGTTCCTTCAGATCAGGGCTGTGTGCCTCAGGTCACCTGGAGTTTTTTCCGGGAAATAACTGGGTGTCCCTAGGATTTTCCCACTTGATTTCCTCACCGTAGGAGTTCTGCTCACCTGGGAATCACAAATACTGGTGTTTTAGGTCCCAGAGTTCAGTCCCCTGGTCGCTGCATTGTTACTGCTGTATTACTCCTCAGACACAGTGTCCTCTCATGGCAGCCATCTTGGATCTCCCCATTTCTGCACTTCTTGTAGGTAGGGTAATCTTTGGATCAAAGGTTTTCATAGTTTCTTCTTCTTTTTTAATATCTGTGCTATTAAATTTTGAATTTTAATTCTGACATACTATGCCAGTTGCAGAATTCAGGACCTTTTCTTCTAAAACCTGGTTATTCACCTATGTAGTCAGCATAATAATACATTTACTCATCTGGTGTGTAATCTTGTCTGTTTTGTTTTGCATTTTTAATTTTGAAATTGTGAGAACCATCTTTAGTGGGATATTTTTAGCGCTGAGATTCTTATATGTCCTAAATTGAAAAAAAATTTTCTTCATATGTTTATTTTTGCTTCTTTGAAAAGTGCTAAGTTTGCCAGTAGATAAAAAAGCATTATCATGATTTTCTATATCTAATTTCTATATAAAGTTGTCACAGTATTTTGATTTGTGACTCAAACATCCTTCATCACAAAATATTGAATTTTCATATTTTTGCTAGATGCTCTAGTATCTATCCCAGAGAAATGTCAAACACCTTGGCTGTTTTTCTGCAAAGGTTACATTTTGTTAATTCTAAATGTTCCCAACCTATGTTGACCTAGTATTGTTTTACTAAAGCAAATTGACACTTTTACCCATTGATCCTTTGACATTAAGACTTCATAACATAGCAACTAATGCTGTTCAGTCATCAGAAGTTTTTCTTATATACTTTTAATTAGTGTACACAAGAATAAAGCTCAGCATTTTTATCAAAATACATAAATACATATAAATATATATAAATAATATACATTACAAACATTGATGCCATAGGTCAAATGTAATTGTTCTTTTGCAACTTAATGATTTCCATGTTTCTTAAAGTACCTAGTCATAATTAATATTTCATTATGTTGTATATATATAATTGGATAATATGTAGTGTTGAGGCTCAGACTGCAATTCAGATGTAAATCACTGACCTATTATGCATAAGGTCCTGCATTCAATCTAGAACACATAAACAAAATATTTTTGAAAAGAATGTATAGTGTCTACAGGAGATGGTTATTAACACAGAGGTACACAGCAGGCCAAGACTCAAAAAATAAGAGGTTACAAAGTGCTATGCACTGAAGGGAACGTCTGCACTATAAATCCTACTTCCAGGTTTAGAGTTCTTTCTGGAAGAGGCAGAAGACTGTAAGAACTAGAGGGCACAGATAAATATGAAGAAAACAGTATCTTCCAAAGACAATAGAGAACCTGCTCATACAAACACACAATACACATGACAGCAAGCCCAGCCCCATGTAAGGTCACACCAGACCCAATACCAGCATAGAGAGGGAAGGAAGCCATGTTGTTTCATTCTTAGAAGAGGAGACATTTGCAACTGACAGCTCCCAGGAAGAGTCATATATAATATGTCAACTTACTCAAATATATATGAATGTTGCATTGTTTGGCAGGATGCAATTTTTACAATTCTATAACCCTCTAAGAATATGAATCACCTCTTTTTCCATAGTGTCTATTCTGTATATGTTACCTACCTGCAAGTCTCTAAATAACACTCTAAATATTGCTGATTTTCATTGTCTGTGTTCAAATAGCACTTATATTACATAACGCAGTATTTTCTCTATTCTTTATTACTTATTATTAATTTCTCCTAGTTCCTAATATAGAATTTATCATAGGCATTAATGCATAGGTAAAATATAGTATGCTTTTGTTTGAAACTGTCCACAGAGTGATACATTAATTCCATCTGGCTCCTAATAATCTCCCTTGCTCACTTGAACCTGTTCTTTGATTTGTATTCAGAAATCCAAAATATAAGCCCAGTTATATTAAGTCACTATTTGGGATTCTAATTGTTTCTCAATTTATTAAAATAAAATAAAAACTTCTTGTTGGGGAAAGATGGTTCAACAGAAAAGAACATGTACCAGTTTCCCAGGGCAATAATGTTCAGTTCCTAGCACCCATTTTAAACAGTTCACTACTGTTTAAAATTACTGCTCAAGAAGATCACACATCTCTGTATTCTGTGTGTTTCTGCACTCATGAGCATATAACCTCCTCACATATACACATAATTCAAAATAAAATAAATTTTTAAACAACATCAGAGGTACAATGACATACCTAAACATAATAAAAATAATATACAAGTAAGCCAATAGCCAATATCAAATTAAATGGAGAGAAACTTACATCAATTATACTAAAATTAGGCACAAGACAAGACTGTCCACTTTCTTCATATCTATTCAATATAGTAATTGAAGTTTTATCTAGAGTGATAAGACAACTAAAGAAATCAAGGTGATAGAAATTGGAAAGAATGAAACCAAAATATTACTATTTACAAATGATGTGATAGTATACTTAAGTGACCCAAAAATTTTTTTCTGGGAAACTCTTACAGCTCATATACACCTTCAGCAAAATGGATAGATACAAAATTAACTCAAGAAGAATGAAAGAAAGAAGGAAGGAAAGAAAGAAATTGGTAGTCTATACAAGTATAAAACGGCTGAAAAGAAAGCATGGAAATAAAACCCTTCACAATAGCCACCAATAACATAAAATATCTTGGAGTAACTCTAACCAAGCAAATGAAAAATCTTTATGACAAGAACTTCAAGCCTTTGAAGAAAGAAATCAGGAAAATATCAGAAGACTGAAAAATCTTCCATGTTCATGAATCAGTAGGATTAACATAGTAAAAATGGCCATCTTACCGAAAGCAATCTGTATATTCAACACAACTCTCATCAAAATTTTAACACAATTTGTAACAGACCTTGAAATACCAGTACTCAACTTCATATGGAAAACCACAACTTCAGGATATCTACCACAATCCTGTAAATAAAAGAACTTCTAGAACTGACGCTGCTCCTGTTTTCCTGTCCTACAGAGCACCTTAACAATTTGTTTCTCTAGTTTAGATAAACACTATTCTCCCAATTTTTCTATATATACAATCTTTAAAATATCACCTTTGCTTTTCATCAAGTTTTTTTTTGAGATTTTTTATATAAACTGTATCTCCATTCTAAACCATGTCAGAACCATCCGCATTCCTTGCATAGTTGTTTACAGTTATCTATGTCCTTAATTTTGAGAGGAAGTGGTGTAAATTCTATTCCCATTACTGACAGGAGAAATCTTGCAATTGTTTTGTAACATACCACCTCACCTGACATAACATTAAGCATTAAGTTAGTGCATAAAAAAGTTACAGATGCATTGGCAATTTAGATACCTAAATGGATAAGCACATAAAATATTTCCTCAGTAAAAAAAAATAAACAAATTTTGTAAACAAACAAAAGCACACTGTATACTTTTGCACTGTAAACACTCGTTACAAATTGTCTTCTTTCAAACTGCAGTTCGATCTTTTCTTACCTCTGTATTGTTGGAAAGTCCCTCTAGTGTTTCTGTGGCTTCCTGGTTCACAAAACAGAATTAAAAATATCACTTTATAAACTAGGCAGGAAAAGCACATGTCCAATATGCATAAATTGTGGTGTTAAATGGAATATTAATTAGATGCTATGTTAAAGAAAAAGCTATTTCTGCAAATACAGAATAAAGAGGAATGGAATGAGGGAAAACCACTGATTTGTGAGGGAACTTGAATTGAGAACTTCCAGAAAGGGAGATACAAACTCATGTGGTGAAGACAAGAGGATGTCCAAAGGGAAACCCTGCTCAGGAGAACAGCCAAAATATAACTCCTAACAAAATTTTCCTGCCATGGATGCAGTAGTTCCTGAAAATATTTTTATGTGTGGAAATCTAAAATATATATGTTTCTGATTTTCTGCCATAAACCTCTATTCAAATTTCTATTCAATTTTGTCTTTTCTAAAAGTTAATTGCTAACAACTACTCCTTATTCTACTATATTAATTGGGGTCTTAAACACTGACTCTGAAATGGATGGTGAATAGGAGATGATGAGACACTGATGAAGGTGATTAAAACTGATAATCCAGAAGAAAAATGAATATCATGTTATAGGATCTAGAAAAAGAAAGGAAAGGAAAGGGAGGAAGGAGAAGATGGGTACACTTGAGAACTCCACACACTGTTAAATCCTGGGGTGATTTGTGACTGTCTCACTTTTAAGAAGCAGCGCACACTGAACAACACTAAAAGCCCATCTCTATAAATCATTTTAATGGCACACATCCTTTAAGGTAGAAGATGAAAAAAAATTGTGTTTCTATTTTCAGCAGTTATTGGAAAGCAGATAAAAGTATTAAAATTGTTATTACCTTCCATTTCACCTGGCAGAGTGCACTTCCTTTTCTTTGTCTATTCAGCACAAAACAATAACATATTCCCTGACAAAATGTGTGAAGAAAAGGCTCCTTGATCAAGCCCTTTGCTCAATATATACATCTCTCTGACAGAAATATTTTTCATAAATATTTTATAAAATTTACTTGTTTTATGAATTTATTTCAAAAATTATTAGACATCCTTAGACAATAGAATTAAGGTCTGCCTCATACATTTATGTTTTGCTAAATCTTGAAGATTCACAGTTAGGAAGCAGGGTGCTGACAGCATTTTTATAACATATGTCAAATGATAAACAAATTTAGAATGCAGAAAATGAAATTTAAAGTATCACTGCCTATTGTAAAATAATAATGCACCTTCAGTTCATCTCTTGAGATATTTAGAAACCACATTTTGATTTCTAAGATGAGCAAGAAAGTGATTTTTAAATGTGATTTCTATACCCCAGGGATTGCCTCATGGGAAAAGATTAATAACTTGTCAAGACTAAGTAAAAGAAATATTTAGCACTCTCTGTGAATGGCTTTACTTTTCAGCCTCGAAAAATAAATTTGATCACATATAAAAACAAAATAGGTGAGCTTATGGAGGGAGAAAATAATAAAGAATCGTTGAAGCCTATAAAGAGAGTGTGCTACAACTAGCTAACAGATACTATCTTAGTTGTATCTTTCTATTAATTACTACCTACTGTTACAAAGAGTGTCTGGAACTTCACATGGGCAAGTTTGTAAAATCACAATTTGCTCACGAAATATAAATACGAAAACAGAACTTCCCACATGCATGTTATGAGATAAAAATACATAAATTTATTTTGCATGTGTCAAACATTTCTAAAACTTCTTATTTTCTTAGAAATGTCTTGGTAGAATTTTTGTGGTCACTCAGGTATACTATCATATCATCTGCTTTCTGATTTGTATCCCCTTGATTTCCTTCAATTGTCTTATTGCTCTAGCAAGGACTTCCAGAACTATAATGAAAAGATATGGAGAGAATGGGCAGCCTTGCCTTGTCCTTGATTTCAGTGGGATTGCTTTAAGTTTCTCTCTATTTAGTTTAATGTTGGCTATAGGCTTACTGTATATTGTCTTTATTATGTTTGGGTATGTTCCATGTATCCCTGATCTCTCTAATACTTTAAACATGAATGGATGTTGGATTTTGTCAAATGCTTTCTCAGCATCTAAAGAGATTATCATGTGGCTTTTTTCCCCTTTCAGTTTGTTAATATGATGGATCACATTGATGGATTTCCGAATATTGAACCACCCCTGCTTACCTGGGATAAAGCCTACTTGGTCATAGTGGATGATATCTTTGATGTGTTCTTCTATTCGGTTTGCAAGTATTTTGTTGTGTATTTTTGCATCAGTGTTCATAAGGGAGATTGGTTTAAAATTCTCTTCCATTGTTGGGTCTTTGTAAGGTTTAGGTACCAAGGTGACTGTGGTCTCATAGAATGAGTTTGGTAATGTTCCTTCTGTTTTTATTTTGTGGAATAGTTTGAAGAGATCTGGAGTTAACACTTCTTTGAAGGTCTGGTAGAATTCTGTGCTGAAACCATCTGGTCCTGGGCTTTTTTTGGATGGGAGACTTTTGATGACCGCTCTATTTCCTTTGGGGATATAGGACCATTTAATTGATTTATCTGGTCTTGATTCAGCTTTTGTAAGTGGAATCAATCAAGATAATTGTCCATTTGGTGGGAACTGGAAAGGATCATCCTGAGTGAGCTATCCCAGAAGCAGAAAGACACACATGGCATATACTCACTCATACAGACATATAAAATAGGATAAACCTACTAAAATCTGTACACCTAAAGAAACTAATCAAGAGGGAGGACTCTGGCTAAAATCCTCAATCCCCAGCCAGAAAGGCGAAGCAGATTGACATCAGAAGAAGAAAACAGGGAACAAGCTAGGAGCTTATCACAGAGGGCCCCTGAAAGGCTCTGCCCTGCAGAATATCAAAGCAGATGCTGAGACTTATGGCCAACCTTTGGGCAGAGTGCATGGAATCTTATGAAAGATGTGGGAAATAGTAAGATAGGGAGAGGACAGGAGCTCCACAAGGAGAGCAACAGAACTAAAAATTCTGAGCACAGGGTTCTTTCCTGAGACTGATACTCCAACCAATTACCATGCATGGAGATAACCTAGGACCTGTGCACAGATGTAGCTCATGGCAGTTCAGTATCCAAGTGGGTTCCATAATAATGGGAACAGGGACTGCCTCTGACATGAACTGATTGACCTGTTCTTTGATCATCTCACACTGATGGGTGAGCAGCCTTACCAGGCCACAGAGAAAGACAATGCAACCACTCCTGATGAGAGCTGATAGACTAGGATCAGAAGGAAGGAAAGGAAGACCTTCCCTATCAATGGACTTGGGGAGGGTTATGTGTGGAAAAGGGGGAGGGAAGGTGTGATTGGGAGGGGAGGACGGAAGAGTTTATGGGGTGATACAAAATGAATAAAGTATAATTAATTAAAAAACAAAAAATAAATACATGTAATTAAAAATATAAAAAATACATTCATTAGGCACATCAATGCATAGCTCACTTGATTGTGATAAATAAAAGAGTGAAAGACCACCCCGGAGGGTATCTTCCTTCAGGGGGACCCCTCCTCAAGGACCAGCGAGACCAGTCTTTTCGGATGCAAACAGCATGAGGTTTATTGATACACACGGGTACCCGGGGCGACAAAGTCAATCAGAAGACTTGTGCGCCCCCCGGTTGGGGTGACAGTTTTTTATATGGCTCAGAGCAGGAAGCAGATAACAGAAGCGAGAAGCATAATTATAGGGGTCCGATTGGACAGTTTAAACAAAGACATGGTTAGATCATAGGGAAGGCAGATGTGAGCCGAGTCACGTACCCGGTTCTTATCTCGGGTGCCCAGAGTGTTTTTTTTTTTCTCTCTCTCTTTGGAGAGACTAGGACTTTCTGTCCCCCCTCATAGGCCAGGCGCCCAACCGCAGATATCCTGTTGTTGGACATCTGTCCTGCCTTGCTTCTGACCTTGCACTGTTCCAGTCTTGCAGAATAGTGTTGTCAGCCTTATGCTAGGGTTTTATTCTTTCAAGAGAAACTATATTTACTCTTCAAAAAAAAAAAAACAAGAAATGTCTTGATATCATAATTACTGAGAAGTAGCAACCATACAGTTGGAATTAGGTAGAAATGAATAATAAATTTCTTCCATTAATCTGAGACATATATGTTTAATGACAGTTTTGCAAGTATAGTAGTAACGTCTATGCCATCTGCTCAGTTTTGAGAGGTTTCGAGACAGTAACACAAATCACCCTAATCATATATGACTTTTGCAAAAGGAGGAACTACCAACTATTGTTTCTCTGATCATATTTCTCTGAAGCCTCTCATGTTCGCTATATATTATTCTTTGCACAGTGTTTTACTACTATCATTTTAGGTTAATTTAGAGTCATGCCAAATAACTTGTGCATTAATTCCCTGGGTTTTTGCTTTCATTCAAACTCTTGCTACTACTGGTAGAGGTGTTGTAAATAAAAATTAATGTTTACTACTAATATATCTTTTAGTAAATCTGCTGTTAGTCTTAAACAGCTGTATAACCAAATCACCACACAGAGACTGTGTTTATTTAGTTAACCAAGAACAATGCTGGGCAATAGTTACTCCCTCCTAAACCTCCAAGCCCTCATAGTTTCCTAATATTTAGATTTTACCCATTATACTTGCTTTTTGTGAAATTTTAGGTCTGGTTCATTCTCTCCATGCTGTTCAAAGATCTTTCCTCCAGCTCTGCTCTCCTAGCTCTCTCTTGTCTTTTCTCCTCCCACTCATTTCCTGCCCTCTGGCTCCTCCCACTGCCTAACATTGTGTCTAGTTGTTTTATTTTGGCCTGTTTACACAAAGTTGAGACAGGATGCTTAGAATAAGTATCACAATGCAATATCCATATTGAAACCAGAGAGTAGGGGGCAGAAATCAACATTTGAATGAACAAGGGTAAGGTGTATACATTTCAAAAGAACATTATACTAACATAGAGGTAACAGCATTATAGTGAAATAACCAAACGACAGAAAATGTAATGTTGATTTTTTTCATGACACAGCTTGTCAGAGTTAGACACTGCTCTCTTCTACTGAGCATCATAACAAAAACAAAAGCTCCTTTTGAGAGTGCTTTTCTGGAAGATTCTATGATTCTAGCATGGTGAAATAAGAAAAGGAAAGCTCATAAATATGTTCAATGGTTGTGGATTTATACATTCATTAATATTAAATTATAAAAGAAAAACATACCATGTAAAGTATATTTAAGAAAAAATATTTCATGTGTATATGTCTTTAACTGTTTACCATATACAATAAATTTTAGTCATATACAGTATGTATACTGTCTACTTCTCCCAACCCTCCAGATGTCCCCATCCAAATATCACACAATTCTATCTTTTTACAGAATCCACTGAGTCCAATTAGTATTGTCTCTATGTGTAACCAGTGAGGGACTGCCTCTTGGAACTATTCACATTTTAATTGTAGATACAACCCCAAAGGAAAACTTCTCTCCCAGAAGCCATCAATTGTCAACAACTTACCTGTTAGGAATGGGGTCTCATGAGCTCCTTTCCATCCATGCTAGAATTTTTAATATATTGATCTGGTGCAGATCTTGTACAAGTAAGCACACCTGCTCAGGCCCTCTCATATTCAGAAAACATCACTTACTTATAACCTGTAATCTACTATAAAAGCCCATCGGTTAAATAAAATTCTAAATCTATCAGTACTTTATTCTAACATTATTTCATTACACTTAAAAACAGTCAATCTTTGTAGTTAAGTTTCACTGAATAATACAGAAAGAAGTAAGGAAGCTGGGCATGGATATTATAAGCAGCAAAGTGAGTGATAAAAAAAAGGAAAATGTGGAAGCAGTCTGCCATGCATTCTGATTTTTAGATAGATATGATATTCCAGGAAGTTTGGAGTTTAAACAAACTGCTGCTAATGTAAGCACAGAAATTTAGAGAGAAGTATATAAGGGATGGATTTGACCATAAATCCTCTTAGTGTAATAGTTATCTGTATACATTCAGCAAAGTTCTGAATCACAATATTAAATGTTGGTTAAATCCAACGCTCTAATGCAATGTCATTGTTAAGGTTCTATTGGATGTGGTCACCTGTGCAAGAAAGGGGAGATAGAAAGACCTAGAGGAGAGCTCCTGTCCTCTCCAGGTCATACTAACTCCCCCTTCTTTAATATGATTTGCTGCACTCTGCCAAAGGGTTGGTTATGTGTCTTAATATTTGCTTTGATACACTGCTTGGTAGAGTCTCTCCAAGGCCCTCTGTGGTAGGCTCTTGTCCTGCTACTTGTTTTCTCCTACATCCAATGTCCAAACCATTTGTCTTTCTAAGTGAGGATTGATCATCTTACCCCAGGTCCTCTTTCTTCTTTATCTTCTTTAGGTGTATAGATTTCAGTATGTTTATCTTATCTTATAGGTCTATATAAGTGAGTATATACCATGTGTGTCTTTCTGCTTTTGGGATACCTCACTTAGGATGATCATTTCCAGGTCCCGCTATTTGTCTGCAAATTTCATGATTTCCTCCTTTTTAATTGCTGAGTAGTATTCCATTGTGTAAAAGTACCACAATTTCTGTATCCATTCCTCAACTGATGGACATCTGGGTTGTTTCTATGTTCTGATAATTATTAATAAAGCAGCTACCAATATATCAGGGCATAGGGGTCTTTTATGAGACTGTTTCTCCAACCAAGGACCATATATGGATATAACCCAGAGCCCCTGCTTGAATGTACAAATGGTAGCTCAATATCCAAGTGGGTACATTAGTAAGGGGAACAGGGACTGCTTTGGACATGAACTCAATGGCTGACTCTTCAAACCTCCCCCCGCCCCCTAAGGAAGGAGCAGCCTTGCTAGGCCACAGAAGAGGACATTGCAGCCAGTCCTGAAGAGACCTGAAAAGCTAGAGTTAGATCAAGGGAAGGAGGTCCTCCCCTATCAGCAGACTTGGAAAGTGGCAGGGAGGAGATGAGGGAGGGACGGGGAGGATAGGGAGGGAATGCAGGAGGGAGCTACAGATGGTATACAAAGTACATATACCGTGATTAATATAAAATAAAATAAAAAATGTGAAAAAAGAAAGACCTAGAGGGGACAGGAGCTCCACAAGTAGAGCAACAGAACCAAAGAAAGATCCAGGCACAGGGATCTTTCATGAGACTGATACCCTCAAAAAGAATTATGCATGGAGATAACCTAAAACCCCTGCACAAATGTAGCCCATGGCAGCTCAGTGTCCAAGAGGGTTCCCCAGTAATAAGAACAGGGGCTGTATCTGACATGAACTAAGTGCCTGCCTCTTTGATCACCTCCCCCTGGGGGGAGAGCAGCCTTGCCAGGCCACAGAGGAAGACAATGCAGCCAGTCCTGATGAGACCTGATAGGCATGGAGCAGATGGAAGGAGAGGAGGACTCCTATCATCTATCAGTGGACTTGGGAAGGGGCATGGGAGGAGAAAAGGGAGGGAAGGTGGGATTGGGAGGAGATAAGGGATGGGGCTACAGCAGTGATAAAAAGTGAATAAATTGTAATAAATTAAGTTAAATTAATGAAAAGCTGGAATCAAGAAACTTTTTCTCGCACTTCTTTTGGGCTAAGGTATGCTGTTTTTATGATGGGAGATACAATTATAAAATTGTGCACTTTTTGGTTGTTCTTTCTTATTTAACACTACAGACAATCATGTGTTTTCAAGTATTAATTATTTCCTGGGAGATATTTTATATTAATCTAGTACATCAGACCTTTTATTATATTTTGCTGAACATATTATTAAATATTTTTGTTAAAATTAAAAAATAGGCTGTCATTTTGTTCTGACTACAGTATCTTTTGCTTTACAGAGACTTTTCAGTTTCATGAGGTCCCATTTACTGATTGTTGCTCTTAGAGCCTGTGTTGTCGATGTTCTGTTCAGGAAGTTGACTTCTGTACCAATGAGTTCTAGGCCCTTCCCCAATTTTTCTTCTAACAGGTTTAGTGTGTCTAGTTTTATATTAAGGTCTTTGATATACTTGGACTTTAGTTTTGTTCAGGGTGATAAATATGGGTCTATTTTCATTTTTCTGCATGTAGACATCCAGTTGGACCAGCACCATTTGTTGAAGATGCTGCCTTCTTTCCATTGATTGGTTTTGGCCTCTTTGTCAAAAATCAAGTATTCATAGGGGTGTTGGTTTATTTCTGTCTTCTATTCAGTTCCATTGATCCACGATTCTGTTTATATGCCAATACCATGCCGTTTTTATTACTATTGCTCTGCAGTACAGCTTGAGATCAGGGATGGAGATGCCTCCAGATGACCTGTTGTTGTACAAGATCATTTTGGAAATTCTGGGTTTTTTTATTCTCCCTATAATGTTGAGAAATTTTCTCTCAAGGTCTGTAAAGAATTGTGTTGGTATTTGATGGGAATTGCATTGATTCTGTAGATTGCTTTTGACAGAATAGCCATTTTCACTATGTTTATCCTTCCAATCCATGAGCATGGGAGATCTTTCCATCTTCTGATATCTTCTTTAATTTCTTTATTCAGAGACTTGAAGTTGTTTTTCAAACAGGTCTTTCACTTGCTTGATTAGAGTCACACCAAGGTACTTTATGTTATTAGTGGCTATTGTGAAGGATGTTGTTTCTCTAATCTCGTTCTCAGCCTTTTGTCTTTGGTATACAGGAGGGCTTCTGATTTTTTTTTGAGTTGCCCAGGAGTCTTTTCTGAATCTGTTTCTCTGACCAAGGACCATGAATGGATATAACCTATAACCCCTGCCCAGATGTAGCCCATCTTAGTTCAGTATCCAAGTGGGTTCCCTAGTTAGGGTAACAGGGACTGTCTCTGAGAACTCAATGGCTGCCTCTTTGACCTCCCCCCACCCACCCTGCTCCCTTAGGTGGAGCAGCCTTGCTAGGCCACAGAGGAGGAGAATGTAACCAGTCCTGAAGAGACCTGATAAGCTAGGATCAGATGGAAGGGGAGGAGGACCTCCCCTATCAGTGGACTTAGAGAGGGGCTGAAGGAGAAAAGGGAGGGAGAGTAGGATTGGGAGGGAATGAAGGAGGGGGCTATACCTGGGATACAAATTAAATAAACTGTAATTAATACAAAAGATAATAAAAATTTAATTAAAAACGAAAATTAAATTGAAATATAAAATTTTCGATAATTATGAAAATTTAAATAGCACCCAATGTCTTAGCTACTTCAATAACTTATAATGTGACATTCATTCATGTAACACTTTTTCAGGATACCTTTTAATTTCAATATTTGTGATATTCAAAATAATACTGTTACTATATGTTAGTTTTAAATTAAATAAATTTTTTTCATACAAGTCTTTGACTTCCTTGGTTAGGGTCACTGCAAGGTACTTTATGTCTTTTGTGGTTATTGTAAAAGGTATTGTTTCCCTAATTTCTTTCTCAGCCCTTTTGTATAAAGGAGGGCTACTGATTTTTTGAATTAATTTTCTATTTGGCCACTTTGCTGAAAGTGTTTATCAGCTCTAGGAGTTCCCTGATAGAATTTGGGGGATCACTCAGTTATACTATCATATCGTCTGCAAATAATGATACTTTGACTTCTTCCTTTCTGATTTCTATCCCCTTGATCACCTTCCATTGTTTTATTGCTCTAGCTAGGACTTCAAATACTATGTTGAAAAGATATGGAGAGAGTGGGGAGCCTTGCCTTGTCCCTGATTTCAGTGGGAATGATTTATTTCTCTCCATTTATTTCGATGTTGGCTATAGGCTTGCTGTATATTGCCTTTAATATATTTAGGTATGTTCCTTGTATCCCTGATCTCTCCAAGACTTTAAACATGAATGGATGTTGGATTTTGTCAAATGCTTTTTAGGCATATAAGGAGATGATCATGTGATTTTTTTCTTTCAGTTTGTTAATATGGTGAATCACATTGATGGATTTCCATATATTGAACCACCGCTGCATACCTGGGGTGAAGCCTACTTGGTCATAGTGGATGATATTTTTTTTAATCTTTTTTTTATTTTTTATTTTTTGTTATCAATCACAGGTTAGGTACTTTGCATCCCATGCGCAGCCCTCCCACTCCCTCCCACCCTCCCCAACCCTCCCTCATCTCCTCCCAGCCCACTCCAAGTCCACCAACGGGGGAGGACCTCCTCCCCTTCCATCCAACCCCAGCTCATCCTGTCTCCTCAGGGCTGGCTGCAATGTCCTCCACTGGGATCCAGCCAGTGTGTCACTCCCCGGCTTGTATGGGGGAGGGTCAGAGAGTTAGCCATCAAGTTCAAGACTGAAACAGTCCCTGCTTCCCTCACTAGGCCCTCCAGTCCTACACCAAGCTATCCTGGGTCCCATCTGCACAGGGGTTCCAGGACACATCCACTTGTGGTCCTTGGTTGTAGAAACCGTCTCATACAAGACCCCTGTGCCCTGCTCAGTTTAGTCATTGTGGAGCTCTTGTTCTCTCGAAGTTTCACCAACCACCTCCATTTCTAGTGGATGATATTTTTTATGTGTTCTTGTAGTTAGTTTCCAAGTATTTTGTTGTGTATTTTTGCATCATGTTCATAAGGGAGATTGGCCTGAAATTCTCTTTCTTTGTTGGATTTTTGTGAGGTTTAGGTACCAAGATGACTTTAGGTTTGGGTGTAAGGTTCTGTAGATGCCAGTTAGATCCATTTGATTAATGACCTCTGTTAGACACATTGTTATCTTGTTTAATTTCGGTTTGTTGACCTGTCCTTTGTTAGAAGTGAGGTGTTGGTTTCCCAGTATTAATGTGTGGGGATCTATGTGTGGTTTAAGTGTTATCAATTTATCTTTTACAAATGTAGTTGCCCTTGTAACGGGGACATAGATGTTCAGGATTGTGATGTCTTCCTGGTGGAATTTTACCTTGATGAGTATGAAGTGTCCTTCCCCATTTCTTTTTACTCATTTTGGTTGAGAGTCTATTTTATCAGATATTAGAATGGCTACTCCTGCTTCCTTCTTGGTTCCATTTGCTTGGAAAACCATCTTCCAGCCCATTACCCTCAGGTAATGTCTTGTATGGTGTGTTTCTTGTATGCAACAGATTGCTGGGTCTTGTTTACACATCCATCTTGTTAGTTATGTGTCTTTTTAATGGAGAATTGAGTCCACTGATATTGAGTGAGATTAATGACCAGTGGATATTAGATCCTTTGATTTTGATGTTGGCTGTGGTAGTAAGTTTGTGTGCTTGGTTATTTTTTGTTTTACTATAGTGAGGTTAATTATTTCAAGTAATCCAATTAAAAAACGGGGAACAGAGCTAAACAGAGAACTCTCAATAGAGGAATATCGAATGGCAGAGAAACACCTAAAGTAATGCCCCAAATCATTAGCCATCAGGGAAATGCAAATCAAAACTACCTTTAGATTTCACCTTCTACCCATCAGAATGGCCAAGATCAAAAACTCAAGTGACAACACAATCTGGAGAGGTTGTGGAGAAAGAGGAACCCTCCTCCACTGCTGGTGGGAATGTAAACTTGTACAACCACTCTGGAAATCTATCTGGCACTTCCTCAGACAACTAAGATTTGCGCTTCCTCAGGATCCAGCTATACCACTCCTAGGCATATATGCAAAAGAGGCTCAAGTACACAATAAGGACATGTGCTCAACCATGTTTGTAGCAGCTTTATTTCTTATAGCCAGAAGCTGGAAACAACCCAGATGCCTCTCAACTGAGGAATGGATACAGAAATTATGGTACATCTACACAATGGAATATTACTCAGTAATAAAAAACAAGGAAATCATGAAATTTGCAGGTAAATGGTGGGAACTGGAAAAGATCATCCTGAGTGAGCTATCCCAGAAGCAGTAAGACACACACGGTATATACTCACTCATATAGACATATAACATAGGATAAACCTACTAAAATCTGTACATCTAAAGAAACTATTTAAGAGGGAGGACTGTGGTTAAGATGCTCGATCCCCAACCAGAAAGGCAAAGCAGATGATCATCATCATCAGAAGAAAACAGGGTACAAGTCAGGAGCCTGACATAGAGGGCCTCAGTAAGGCTATGCCCTGCAGACTATCAAAGCAGACGCTGAGACTTATGGCCAACCTTTGGGCAGAGTGCATGGAATCTTATGAAAGATGTGGGAAATAGTAAGATAGGGAGAGGACAGGAGCTCCACAAGGAGAGCAACAGAACCAAAAAATCTGAACACAAGGGTCTTTCCTGAGACTGATACTCCAACCAAGTACCATGCATGGAGATAACCTAGAACCCCTGCACAGATGTAGCCCATAGCAGTTCAGTGTCCAAGTGGGTTCCATAATAATGGGAACAGGGAATGTCTCCGACATAAACTGATTGGTCTGCTCTTTGATCACCTCACACTGATAGGAGAGCAGCTTACCAGGCCACAGAGGAAGACAATACAGCCATTCCTGATAAGAGCTGATAGACTAGGATCAGAAGGAAAGAGAGGAAGCCCTCCCCTATCAGCAGATTTGGGGAGGGGCATATGTGGAGAAGGTGGAGGGAAGGTGGAATTGGGAGGGGCGGAAGGAGGGGTTTATGGGATGATACAAAGTGAATAAAGTGTAATTAATAAAAATTTTAAAATAAATTAAATAAATTTTAAATTACATTAAAATTAAACCAAGAATTTTATAAATAAAGGCTTTTAAATGTATTATTATTGTAAAATGTTAGTAAAAGTATTAAACTGAAATAAATATTTTAAAATACTGTTTCTGAAAATACCTACTTACATTAAATTTTTTTGTCATGCATTATTGAACTCAGAAAAAGTAAGAGAATTCCCTGAAGACCTAAGAATAAACAGTTGTTTGAAAAGAAGTGACAGTGAAAAGGGAAGCCAAGACTGCTTTGAAAATGAAGTCCAGTAATGGGACCCAAGGGCTTTGCTGGTTAACAAGTATAGAAGTGAAAGAGAACAAGCCTTGGGACAATGAGAAATGGAAAGCTGAAAGTATAATGATCACACAGCTGAGCGTCCAGAAAGATTTCATTCTCATTACAGAGTTATCACAGATAATGTTGATCAGTTATCAAAAGTCCCTGCCTGGGAATCCTTAAGCTTGGTAATACTCAGGATAAATAAAGTGATATTAAATATATCAAAGCTTTTCAGAGAGGCCAAAATCTGCTCCAGTGAAGATCTTAGATTTGATTAATATGAGATGCGGCTATTGTGGGAACTGCCACAACATATATTATATATATATATAATCAGTATAGATTTATAGTGGAACATAAGACTTCCAAACTCATGGATACTACAAACTGACAAAAATATGTATGTGGGGCTGGGGAGATGCTGTAGCACTTTACAACACAGGCTGCTCTTCCAGAGTTCCTTAATTAAATTTCTAACACCTACATTGTGCAACATAATGTTTTGTAACTCCAGGGGATTCAGAGCTATCTGGTCTCTTCAGGCATCCATGTACACAATGAGGCAAAACATCCATATGCATAAAATAAAATATAAATAAAAACAGGTTTTCTTAAGTCATAAATAATGAATAACATTTGTTTTAAAAAGTACACTTAAAGAAGCTAAGCAATCCTCTTTTAGAAAGACAACTAAGATAGACCTCAGAAGAGGATGAAAACAAGGAACAAGACAGGAGCCTACCCACATAGGGCCTCTGAAAGATTCTACATAGCAGGGTATAAAAGCAGATGCTGAGACTTATAACCAAACTTTGGCCATCTTATAAAAGGGAATCTTATGAAAGAGGAAGGAGATGGAAAGATCTGGAGGGAATGGGAGCTCCGCAAAGAGAGTAACAGAACCAAAAAAATTTGGGCACAGGGGTCTTTTCTGAGACTGATACTCCAAACAAGGACCATGCATGGAGATAACCTAGAACCCTTGTCCATGGCAGCTCAGTCACCAATGGGTACCCTAGTAAGGGGGCAGGGACTGTCTCTGACATGAACTCAGTGGCTGGCTCTTTGATCACTGCCCCCTGAAGGGAGAGCAGCATTACCAGGCCACAGAGGAGGACAATGCAGCCAGTCCTAATGGGACTTGATAAGCTAGGGTCAGTTGGAAGGGTAGGAGGAACTCCCCTATCAGTGGACTGGTGAAGGGGCATGGGAGAACAAGAGGGAGGGGTTGGGAATGATGAGGGAGGGGGCTACAGCTGGGATACAAAGTGAATTAATTGTAATAAAAAAATATTCCACAATAAAAATAATAGCAGACATTTACACACACACATATGTGTGTAAAATCTCGAGATTATTCTCATATCTCTTATTTAGCTTTGTCTAACTTGTAAAGAATGAACTTAGTTTCTCAATCCATATACTAGCTGTAGCAAAGAACCTGTTACTCTCACCAGAAATAGGCAGCAGGATTATCTTCATAGGACTGCCAGCTTCCCTAGTAACAGGTTATCAATGTTAGAACACATTATAATCATCAGAGATGTGACTTTAGCATATGCTTTTGAACTAGAGACCTATTGCTCAGTGCAAATAATAAGAACTGGCTATCATAAGATTAAATAGGTCTCTTCCATCTTTTTCTTCTTCTTCTTCTTCTTCTTCTTCTTCTTCTTCTTCTTCTTCTTCTTCTTCTTCTTCTTCTTCTTCTAATTCTAATTCTAATTCTAACTCTTCGATTTCTTCTTCTTCTTTATTTTTGAGACAGAGTCTTTTAGTGTAGCCCTGGTTGTCCTGGACTGTGTAGACCAGGCTGGACTTGAACTGACCGAGACTCCCCTGACTCTTCTTTCCTAGTGCTGGGATCAAGAGCATGCACAACCGTGCTGAGCAGGTCCTTGCATCTTATATCTCAGGTTCTATCTTTCAATCATCTGCCTCAACTTTTGTAGCATATTTTAAATGTAACTAAAATAGTCACATGAGCTCTCTTGGTTCTTGCCCTCTCCCCTTTCTCTGTCTGGGGTGCCCCCCTTTCTTTTCCCTATCATGTCTCATTCTCTCCTCTCTCTATTCATCTCCATTTAATAAACCTCTTTCATATAAAAAATATTCACATGAACACATCACTCCATCAGCCACAGTGATTATTCTTTATAGCAGAGTGTGGTTGCTTATTATTTTGGTTTTCCCTCAAATATTTGATTAAGACTGTCATCAAGTAAACTGTTGTATCACACACTTTTGATGAAGGTACTCAAGATGCTGAGGCAGGAGAATCATGCATTTGGGACAAACATGGATTACCCAGGAATGCATAGGTATACTCAGTCTCTCTCAAAACCTAAAATAAATTTTTGTTTTCTTAAAAGGTCAACACCATTACATTATGTAAATATACCACATTTTCACTTCCATTCCATCAGGTGATTGACATTTATGCTGTGTCCGTTTTCTGGCTCTTGTGAATAGAACAGCAGTGACAATAGATGAGCAATTATATCTATATTAAGAAATATGAAGTTCTTTAAAAATATAACAGAAATAGTATAACTGATCATGTGGTATAAATGTGACGATTTTATTTTGGGGGATCCTCCACAAAGATTTTTATAGTCATTCCATCATTTTTCCTCCCACCAGGAGAGAATAAGCATTCCCTTTATGCACATTCACAACAACATACACTGTCATGGTTTTTTTTTGTTTTTTGTTTTTTGTTTTTTTTTATCTTCGCTGGTGTTTTGACTGGCCAAGGGTAGATCCTGAGGAAGCAAGGCATTGTCCTGCTGGTAATTCTCATCAACAGTGGAGCAGAGAGAGGGCTGTTCTTTTATATCAACAGAATTATACCCTTTCCACATCTCTTCAGGACACTGAAAAAATATTTACAGGATTCAGCACACATATTTCCACGTACTATCTAGTAATTTTCAACTATGATCTCAAGATCTACAATATAATTTTGAATTGTTAAATTTGACTATATTTGTGATAGTTATAGCAACAATAAAATACTAGCACTGAATGTGCAGTGCATATCTGGGACAGCATACCAACCTCCATCCAATACCTGGTTCTACTCGTCCTCTTGTGGAGACTAACTGGACATTACAAGCGTACAGGATCCCAATTTCAAGAAGGAAGACTCAAGCCAAATCTGAGCATTTGGGTCACAATGTATGCTTGGACAGTAAGCCAGTACATCTGAAGATGTAGGTGCTTCCTAGATGGGAGGAGACATCCTGGGAGCTAAAGATGCACAGTCCCAGGTTCCCTGCTGCAATCTCCAAGGTCCAGGAGAACACAGGTCTCCAGTGCTGGGGACTCTCCACTCTACTAACCAGACCTCAGATTTCTCCTTCTTCCCAGAGGACACTACCTAGATACACGAGGCTACATGCCATCCTCTAATCCACAATTCCACTGGTCCCCTGTGGAGACTGACTGGATGATATGAGCACACAGGATCCTAGTTCCAAGGGGGCAGAGCCTAGCAGAACCTAGAGAGCAGTGTCTGCTTGGCCAGCCAGCCTGAGCACAGCAGACTCTGAGGCACTCGCACCTTCTAGGCTGACTCTAACCAGAACCTTTGTGTTCCTCTGGACTTCTACTAGCCTGAAGACAACTCTGGACTCCAGAGACATGCAGATCCAGGCTTTACTGCAGCTCCGCTGGCTGTCTTGAGGAGACAAGCAGGACCTCACTAGACTATAAAGACCTGAGAAAACCATCAGGTTTTCTTTTTGTGGCGGGGAGGGGTGGGGGGGATAGCCAATGCCAGGGACAGCAAGCACAAGGACATACCAGCCAGCACTGTAGACAACCATATGTCTAACAGCCAGCATAAAAGCACAATTAACAAAACCCAGAGCAACATGGCATCCTTAGAACCCAGTTATCCCACTGCAAGCAGTCCTGGATACCCTAATACAACTGAAATACAAGAAAATGACCTTAAATCTATGCTTATGAAAATGATAATGGAGGAAATGAATGAAATCTTTAAAGAAATACAGGAAGATTTAGTAATACAGTTTGAGGGCTTTAGAGAAGAAATGAATACATCACTCAAAGAAATATAGGAAAATGAAAACAAACAGATAAAGGAATTGAACTAATTAATAACTTAAAGAAAGGCAGGAAAATACAAACAAACGGGAAATCCATAAAGTGGTTCAAGATCTGAAGATGGAAATAGAAACAATGAAGAAAGCACACTCTGAGGAAATCCTGGAGAAAGAGAACTTGGGGAAGAAAACAGGAACTGCAAAGGTAAGCATCTAGAACAGAATACCACAGATGGAGGGAAAATGTCTCAGGTATAGAATATACAATGAAAGAAGTCAATGCATCAGTCAAAGAAAAAGTTAAATCTAAAAAATTCCTGAAAGAAAACATACAAGAAATCAAAGACACCATGAAAAAATATAACATAACAATAATAGGAATAGAAGAAATAGAAGATTCCCAGCAACAAGGCCCAGAAAATATTTTCAACAAAATCATAGAATATTTCCCCAGTATAAAGAAAGAGATGCCTATAAGCATACAAGAGACCTACATAACACCAAATAGATTAGACCAGAAAAAATTCCTACTGCCACATAATAATCAAAACGCTAAATATACAGAACAAATAAGTATTTAAAGTTGCAAGAGAAAAAGTCAAAGAGACTTGAAACTTTAGCAAAACAAACTGAATGTTGAAAGACACTATCCAGATCAACACCACAGGAAAGGGGGGTGCATAACTGCAGACACCGAGGAAATCCAAAGATTCATTAGGTCTTACTTCAAAAGCCTATATGACGCAAAACTTGAAACTTGAACACAGTTTCATTAGATTTGGGTTGTTATTCCTAAATCATTACTTAGTTTTTAAACTATACTACTGTATCTATTCATGCTTCTGAATTTTGAGACATAGTAAAGAAATATGAATATATTTCTAGGTGACAGAGAAATTCGCACAAGTGTTCTAATACTTATGCTCTAGAGTTAGTAATAAAAAGCATTTGACACTTATAATTATAGCTTCAATACTGATTTTAAAGTTTCTATCCAGAATTTTCAAAGCGATTAGTGACAAAGTCAATCATTTCCACTGTGGTTTGATATAACATCTTCAAAATATACTAAGCTTTTATATTGGCAATGTCTAGGTGAGGGATTTTGTTTTTTTTATTGGATTTTTTCTACTTGACAAACTGTATATTTTTCTTTCTTAATAATTTCTTTTTTATTAGAAAATTCAATTAAAATATAAATATATCACTTTTCCCGTTTCTGTTCAGTCCTCCGACCTCTTCTTTCTCCAACCTCTCCAAGTACCCAGTCCCTCATATCCTCCCAAATTGATGGCCTCTGTTTTTATTATTATTGACACACACACACATAAACAAGCACACACACGTGCACACATGCTGTGTGTGCGCAGTCACGTAAACGCAAAAATATATAAATGCAGCCTTTGAGTTTGCTTAGTGTTGCTTGTGCGCAATGATTACAGGGTGAACATATTTGATTGCATTAAAGCTGGGGGAGATTAATTGCAACTCTCCCTCTCTTCCTCTCTCTTTTTCACTCTCCATGCTGCCCTCTCTTGCGCATTGATTCTAGGTGTTTCATATGTAAAGTATCGTTTATGTGAAAAATACGACTATCTTATTTTTTTCTTTCTAAGTCTTATACCTCTGTTTCTTTAGTCAGATTTTATTTTTAATATACCAGTATAAAATTCAAATCTGTAACAGTAAGCCTCATTTGCCTTTCTTTTAATTTAATGCCAATTTGTCAGTATTTCAGATTCCTTTAGACTTGTATTATTTATATTTAAGTATCCAATTAACTCTGTGCTGTTGAGTAATTATTTAATATCATAAATCTGATATTCCTCTGTGAAAATTAAACTATTAATAATTCCATGTAAACTTTTCAAGGCAAAGAAAGGCATTTTCCTCATTATATCTATTTATAATATTGATTATATTAATAGATTTTGCAATTTTATTCTATCGCTGTGATATTGAAACAATTTTTACTTAATCATTATCCATTTTAGCATGATGCTACCTTTTTACCTTTTTAATTTTAATTTTTTATGTCAATTAGTTTATTCACTTTGTATCCCAGCTGTAGCCCCCTCCGTCATTCCCTCAAAATACCATCCTCCCTCCCTCATCTCCTCTCATGCACATCTCCAAATCCACTGATAGAGGAGGTCCTTCTCCCCTTCCATCTGACCCTAGCCTATACATTTTTTAGTTAATATTATTTTCAAATAACTGCAATAGTATTTGCATAATTGAGATGAATCTATAATAGTCTTTTATGTAGAATAATTATTGTGTTTAAATATAAATGTTGTGATGGTACATCACTAAGATACATATGATATATCTAGAAATTAAAAAGTGCTGCTTTATTAGAAACTGAAAAAATGTGTGTGTGCGCACACTTGTGTGTATGTGCACACACATGTGTGTGTGCGCATGCATGTGTGCATGTAGTCTATATACATTAGTTAAATCATTTGGAACAAATCAAGGAAGTCATGAGAACGTAGTATAACATATTCAAAAACTAAATTAAATTGCTGCAAAGCAGCCAGGAATGTTCCTACAAACTTTGAATTTGTGAGATACTCTTGTTGGAGTGAAAACACCTAGTATGGAGTCCATCACAGCACATCACAGAGGGTTTCCTGTGATGGGAACCACACTAGGTACATAGGCAGATGCAGACCTGTGTTATCAGTCTCTCTTTGCTCTTTGCAGCAATAGGTGCCATTGCCATCATTCTCGAAGCTAATGTTGCTGGTACAATGCCTGCATTCACAGAGAGAGCAAGATAAAGTGTGGAAGTCAGGCTCAGTCCTTCCCTCTTCACTCTGTGAAATCTTTCATGAGTGTACTGAATGTGTAGGACTACTTTGAGATCTCTCATCTTGAATGGGTATCCCACATCCTGCATTGGAGAATGCATCACATCAGGGAAGAAATGGAAATAGGTGGAGAACCATATTCTCTTAAAAATGAATTTGTAAATACCCTCTCTCCACACCCTCCACATATTGATTGTAGCACATTGGTATCACTGGAATTGTCTGGTTTCATCATCTAGGCCACATACTTATTCAGGACAGCTTTTTAAAATTACCTTTTCTTGCATAAAAATTAAGCTATTTAAAATTCTTTACTGGAGCAAAACATGTAAATTATGTTTCTCTTAGAAAATTACTCACTTCCTATAGACTGTATTTGTACTGAGAGAATAGTAGTTCTTTGTGGTTATAGTCAGCCTTTCTATTTTGAGAGGTAATTTTCATCCTGATACTTATTCAGAGTGTTATTTTTCCACCATTATCCCCTTTGGTTTGTTAGGCATAAGATTATACTTCTCTTCTTTTGGTAAATTACTTGGATATGTATATTTTCCTGCATTAACTCATTCATTTTTCCACTTCCCAAATTTAATTGTATGTCTTGTGCTTTCTTGAATGATATTTTGATTTCACAGTTGCATAATTTTAGTTTGTTTTCAATAAATGATGACCTAAAGGGTTTTCATAATTATTTTTTTTAAATTCTGTAATTTTAGTTTGTTTTATTTTAATAAAGTTGATTTTAAACTTATTTGGTTTTCAGTGTCAATCTTGTCATTGGTAACAGATATTTCATTTTTATCTAAGCAAGTACCAGGGGTCTTTTCTGAGACTGATACTGCAACCAATGACCATTCACGGAGATAACCTAGAACCCCTGCTCAGGTATAGCCCATGGCACCTCAATCTCCAAGAGGTTTCCCTAGTAAGGGAAACAGGGACTGTCTCTGATATGAACTCAGTGGCTGGCTCTTTGATCACCTCCCCTGAGGAGGGGAGCAGCCTTACCAGGCCACAGAGGGAGACAAAGCAGCCAATCCTGATGAGACCTGATAGGCTTGGAGCAGATGGAAGGGTAGGAGGACCCTCCCTATCAGTGGACTTGGGAAGGGGCATGGGAGGAGAATAGGGAGGGAAGGTGGGATTGGGAGGGGGGGCACTAGTGATGGGGTTACAGCTGGGATGCAAAGTGAATAAATTGTAATAAATAAAAAATTTTATAAAATAAAAATAAAAAGGAAAAAACATTTTAATTAATAACATTAAATAATACTTTTTAGAAAAATTTTAAATCTATTTTCTCACAATTCTAAAGGTAAAACATCAAATTTTAAGACCAAGAACATTGAGTTAACTTCCAACCATCCTTCCAAGTAGAGAGTATTGAAATAGGGACAACAAAAGATCTACACAATCAATGCAAGTTGCATTAAAACCCAAATGTAAAATATATAACCAAGTGAAAATTTTCTAAAAAAAATGAAATATTCACTATTCTTACTCTCAAAAGATAAATTTATATAGTGAATTTGGCATAGACCAAGACACTTTTCTGGTTTTATTGGATACAAATAAAAATAAAACTTACATGTTGTTTAACTTTGGAAGTTACAAAGTTATAAAATTCTATTTTTATGGGCAGGTCAGCTACCTGAAGTAAGTTAGCACAATCATCTGAACTGACTCTCTGCATACTGGGAAGGGCTTATTTCATAGTTTTCGCTTCTTTGTACATATGAAAGATGTCCAGTTTTGCTATGAATAATACAGCAATTTTCTGGCCACCCTTGGCAAATCACACACGGTTCAATGGCACTGAAAGAGAAGCTAGATTACAAACATTCTTCTTTGACTTGTGTTCCTTCTTTCAAATCTCTGACATCTTGTTGGGGCCTGTAAACACTGCTACTGGAAGCACCTTTTTGGGTTCAGATCCATGGTTCTTGATGGTTGCCTAAGTTTCAGGCCTGTATATAGGCTAGATTTAGAAACCAGTCCAGCAACTGAGTTCATTTCAGAGACAGTCCCTGTTCCTCTTGCTAGGAAACCCACTTGGCTGCTGAGCAGCCATGGGCTATGTATGAGCAGGGGTTCTAAGTTATCCCCATACATGGTCCTTGCTTGGAGTATCAGTCTCAGAAAAGACCCCTGTGCCTGGGATATATTTGTCCTCCCCCCACCCATTAGGGAGGAGCAGCCTTGCCAGGCCAAAGAGGAGGACATTGCAGGCAGTCCTCAAGATACCTGATAAAACAGGGGCAGATGGAAGGGGGAGAGGACCTCCCCCATCAATGGACTTCGAGGGGTGCAGGGAGGAGATGAGGGAGGGAGGGTGGGATTGGGAGGGATTGAGGGATGGGCTTACACCTGGGATAGACAGTAAATAAACTGTAAATAATAATAATAATAATAATAATAATAATGAAACAAAAAAGAAACCAGTCCATTCAGAAAGACTAATTTCAAAACATGGATAAAGAGAAATTATTTTAAAACATGTTTAATATTTTTAAAGGACTTCTCTATCCACATAGATTAACCTCATGATTCACAATAATCTCCCCGTATGATTGTGTCTTGGGCTGTGTCACAGCTGCTTTTGGCAGCTGCTTTGTCATTCAAGTCTCAGCACGGAAGACAGGCTTTTACCAGGTCTTCCCCTAGAGTCAGGGAAGAATTTGCAAGTCCATTCGCCTTTGTTTAGTGACAGCTTGTTTAGGAGAGCTTGTTTGAAATCTCAACTCTGCCTCACTTCCTTGTAAAATTAACCCATTGTGTATGCTGTTTGTATAAATAAACAAGGTTATCTGGCCTCGGGGCTTTTTGGGTACAGGGCACATTGGCGCTGAGCAAACGGCCAGAAGCCTCTCGGAACATAATATGTGTAGTGTACATTATTAATTCCTTTTTTTTTTTTTTCGAGATTCAGTCCATGAGGGACTGATCCATACTTCTTTTTATATTATTTATTTTTATATCAATCACAGGTTAGGTACTTTGCATCGCAGGCATAGCCCCCTCCCTCATTCCCTTCCACTCTCCCACTCCCTCCCTCATCTCCCTCCTCCCTGCCCTCTCCAAGTCCACCAACAGGGGAGGACCTCCTCCCCTTCCATCCAACCCCAGCTCATCCTGTCTCCTCAGGGCTGGCTGCAATGTCCTCCCTTGGAATCTAGCCAGTCTGTCACTCCCCAGCTTGTATGGGGGAGGGTCAAAGAGTCAGCCATCAAGTTCATGACTGAAACAGTCCCTGTTTCCCTGAATAGGGTCTTCAGTCCTACACCGCTCCATCTGAGCAGGGGTTCCAGGCCACATCCAC
>CM053763.1:16345544-16364233 GCA_028658305.1 Pachyuromys duprasi
TAACATGCCACACTCAATTTCCTCTTGTTTTTGCATCTGCTTGTTACATTTCTTAATGATTGATGACGCCACATTGCATAGCTATAATTTTCTCATATTTCCATAGTTTTTACCATGTCTTATTCTGTCTCTGATGATTCCAACCAGGCCATAGTTCCATTTGTTCCTTTTGATACTTCAGCCTCTTCTTGGCTATGGCAATTTGTCATACTTTCCTTATTTTGATGACCTCAACACTTTCAAATGACACCTGCCATATATTTTGTAGGATGCTCCATTACCTAACGGTGTGTAAAATTCTTCTCTTGAAAGAAAAAAATGCTGGTCAGTTCCAGAACACAAATGTAGCAATATCCACACTATTAACCTGAAAGCCCAAGAAGAAAGGAAATCTTTATTGTCTTGAATAGAGAGTTTTGTGCAATTTATTTTCCTTTTTATCTTACAGTGTTCATTTCAAACGTTTCTCAGGTCATGGCCATGTTATCACCCTCTCAGTGCTTGTTTCGTTTATTCATAATACAGTTATAGTTTCTTGTAACAATCTGAAGCCCTTACTGGCACTTTCTGTCCTAGTAAATCATATTTTTAAAATGTTCTAAACACTAACATTAACACTTGTGCTGCTAATGTATGATAGGTTTTGGCAGATGGGCAAAGGCTGACCAGCACTTACACACTATTATAATACCTTTCAGAATCATTTCTTTTCCTAAAATAAGCTTGATTTTGACTTGCCCGTCCCTAAATCAAAGCTCTCAAAATCGTGATTGAGAGTTCTTGGTAATTTTGTCTTCTGTGAACTTTGCATAACTGATGGCATACAGTATGTAGCCACTTCAGAAAAAACCAAGAAAACCAAAACAAACAATCAAAAAAAAACCAACCAAACAAACAAACAAATAGAAAACACTGTAGGTGCCTCCATTCTTTCCTGCCTTCATATGTTACTCTTCTCATCATGGAATATCTTCCGCTGTATGACAATGACTACTATGAAATTCAGTTACCTCATGAAGCAAAACTTTATGCATTCTTACTTTTGTAGATTATGAAAAAGATGGCTAAAATGAGGGATTTTGTGTTGATTTCAGTTTCCAAATCAGCTGAACAAAAAGTTAGTTTAATTTCTAGATCATTTGGTAGTACTGTTTTTAGCCTACAGGAAGTTTCCTATGTAGTTTTTGAAGTCTCTGGACCATTTCATGCTTTCTTTTTCCTTCCTTCCTTTTTTTTTTTTTTTTAGATTTGTTTTCTCTCTTAAGGACTATAAAATCAAGTCATATTGAATTTGACATGAGCCCATGAACCACTGTAGTCTTTTATTTAAAAAAAGTATTTAACCATTTCCAGCCTGATCCCTGTCTCTTCTCTCTCCTCTCCTCCCATTCCCAGTTCCCCTTCTTCTCAGCGAAAGGAGGCACCAAACCCATGATTGCTCCTCAAGCCACAGCAGGGCTAATTGAATCCTCTTCCATTGGGGAGGGATCTAGAGGTAGGCACAAGAGTCAGAGACAGCCCCTTCTCCCATTGTTAGGAAACCCACATGTTCACCAAGCTGCACATCTGCTACATATTTGTAGGGGATCTAGGTCCAGCCAATGCATGCTCTTTGGTTGGTGATTCAGCCTCTGTGAGTTCCCATAGACCCAGACTATTTTCCTCTGTAGGTCTTTTTGTGGTGTCCTTAATGCCTCAGGCTCCGCTCTATCCTTCTTGCTAGTCTTCCACAAAACTCCTTGACCTTGGCCTATTATTTGGCTGGATCTCTGCATCTGTTTCCATCACCTGGTGGATGAAGCCTTCCAGAAGACAGTTATGCTACAGTCCCATCTGCAAACATAGCAGAGTATCATTAATATCATCAGGGTTTGGTGCTCTCCCATAGGATGGTTCCCTAATTGGGTTTCAAAAAAGGAGAAAATTTTACAAAAATGTGCTTTGACCACTCACCTCTGGTAATATTTTACCATCACCCCTCACAAAGGATACTCAGTGAACCCCTAGAGTTTACCCAAGTGTTCTTTCCAAAAGGTTGAGTAAAACAATTACAGTTTGGCCTGCAGGACACAATCAGTCGAATTTTATCACCCGATATTTAATAAGTGTTAGTCAATCATAGAACTGACAAGCTGGAATTCCCTGAACCTTGCTGTAATCCCAGTAAAAACCCTGCTGATTTGGAGCTCAAGTGCTCTTAAACCTGATCTGCTGCAGCTGCATCTGAGATGGTGATGGTTGTGAATCCCTGCTGGAGTTTGAATAAAACAACCCTCCTGTGCATCAGAGTTGGCTCCTTGGTAGTGTTTTAAGGTCTCCTCAATCTGGGCATCAGACCCTCAATCTCTGCTCCAGCTTTATTTCTACACTTTCTGTGGGCAAGTCAAATTTTGGAACTGAAGATTTATGGGTGGGTTGGTATACCAGAATTCTAACCTGGCTACAGAATCTGGCTATTTCAGGCTTCTCAAACTCCCCTTCCCACTGCTAGGAGTCTCCGCTGGAGTCACCACCATTGACTCCCTGGAACCTCCCTTGTCTCAGAGAAGTTACCCCACCAATTTGCATTCTCTTTCCCAGTTCTCCCCCATACCCACCCTCCCAACACCTGATCCCTGTTACCCTCCCCATCTTCTCTCCTACCCAGTTCCCTCCCTTCATCTATTTCAGGTGTCTATATTAGTTGCTCTTCTGAGTGAGATTCAAACATCTTCGCTTGGGTCCTCCTTGGGTTCTATGTGAGTACATGCCATGAACATCTTTGTATTATTTCACTCAGAATGATATTTTAAAGTTTCATCCATTTGCCTGCAAATTACATGAGGTCTTTGTTTTAGTATTGAGCAGTATTCTGTACCATATTTTCTTTATCCATTCTTTGGTTGAAGGACATCTAGGTTGTTTCCTGTTTCTGCCTGTTACAAATAAACTGCTGCAAATGTAGTTGAACAAGTGTCCTTGTGGTATGGTGGAATATCTTTTAGGTATATGCCCGAGGGTAGTATAGCTGAGTCTTGAGGGAGGACCATCCCCGAATTTCTGAGAAACTGCCAGATTGATTTCTAAAATGGTTATGTAAGTTTACACTCTCCCAGCCATGAATGAGTATCTGATATCCCATATTCTTGCTATAAACTGATGTTGGTCATTTTATTTCTTAATTTTCTGTGCTAACATTTTTATAATGACAAGTATGTCATTGTTTTAAGTTGCAGTTCTTATATTATTCCCATCTTTATATACTCATCTGTAACTATTTTGTACATTCTCAATTGTTCTTGGTGTCACATTTATTATTGAGTTTACATTTTAAATAAAAAGATTTTATTAGTCAGGTACCCTGCAAATGGTTTTGCACTTTTCCTGTCAATTAAAAATGTGTTTAACAAGCACAATTTTAATATTAACAAAGTCTATGTCATCAGTTTATCTTATCTCCAGGTCACAGGAAAGCCAGTATCATATATCAGCCATTTAAAAATAATTTGAGTTTTCCCTAGGAAAATCATCTAGCACTTTGTAAATTAATCTATAATTCTGGCTGTGTTTTTCACATAATGTATAATTGAGAGTGCATGACAGATTTTAGAAACAATGTAAAAAGTCACTTTTTAAAAGTATTTATTTGTAACTGATAATAGACAGGCAGACAAATTAGCAGAATTTGTGAGTTCTTAAATGAGTCTCATGATGCAACTTTGCCAGTAGTCATAGGTGACATTTTCTCTTCCAACAAATATAATACCCTCTCATATATACCGAGTCATCTAGGTGCTTAACCACACGATCACGGAGTCCGCACAGTACATTTTCTGACTTACTGCTCTTGCATGCTCAAAAACTTTCAGAACACTTAAGAATTTTTTGCCTCAATTTTACTGAATCCTTTTATTTAGAATTTATCTATACCTGAAACCATGCTTTGTATCACTTAATTACTAATTTTCTTTGAGAAGGCCTGTATAAAAACACCTGTATATTCACGGTTACTGTGGCTTTTTATGACAATATTTCATTGGCATAGTTACTGCTGAAAATGTAAGAATGGGTCAGAATGCTCTTCAAAGGCCCCTGAACCTCCTGTACTGTATATTGTGTTTTTTATTGTGGCACCTCTCTGAAACCAACTGACTTGCCGTGAATGACATTATCATATAAACATAGAACTGATAAGCTTGAGGAGCAAAAACCAAAGCCAGAAAGTTATCAAAATATTGTGGTTTACAATAAATCCAGGGTATGGTTATAATACTCTCTGTTAAGACTGTAGAAAGGGTTTTATTTGATTGTTTGTCTTTTTGTTTGTTATAGTAATTAAATATTTAGAATTTTTTTTTGCTCTCTGAGAATTTCATCCATACAGATAATATGTTTTGATCAACTTGACCTCGTTCCCCATTTTCAGTCCCTCGTTCCCCATTTTCAGTCCCTCCTCTATTCCTCCAAGATCATTCTCTCCCAATTCCCTGTGGTATAATTCAGTCCCTCCTCTATCCCTCCAGTATTGTTCTCTCCCAATTCCCTGTGATATATTTGTTGGAAATAAGCAAAAGACACTTATTCTAAGTTCTACAATTTCGTTTTCAGACTCCATTTAATCATAGGGAAAAACTAAATTCAAGGTCCCAGGCCCTAGGGGAGTTGGGACCTTCCCAACAGCTGAATAGCTCCTGTTATAAGGAGACAGTTGTCTGAGTCTCTAGGACAACTTCTCTATCCTTTAGGCAGGGTCAAACAACCAATTGCTTGTTATGCCTTAATTAACTAAGTGCACCTTGCCCACTCATTTGTTCCCTTATCACTCCCTGAGCTCAGGACCAAATGTCTGGGAGGATGAGTTAAAGGTCCTGAGACCAGGTGCCCTGGATCAGGCCCAGCCTCTAACAGAAACACCCTTGACTAACTCATAATGTAAAAGTTTGGTTGGACTGGCTCTACATGAATTCAGTGGCTGGCTTTTGATCACCTTCCCCTGAGAGGGGAGCAGCCTTGGCAGGCCACAGAAGAAGACAATGCAGCCAGTCCTGATGAGACTTGATAGGCTAGGGCCAGAGGGAAGGGGAGGAGGACCTCCCCTATCAGTGAACTTGGGGAGAAGCATGGGAGGAGATGAGGGAGAATGAGTATGATTGGGAGGGAATGAGTGAGGGAGCTACAGCTGGGATACAAAGTAAGTAAACTGTAATTAATATTAAAAAAAAAGACAAAGGGACTCTATTTTAAGAAGTGGTTTTCAATTTATACACCAAAGCATGTCTGGGACACTATTAACCAGGAACAGTGGAAAACCTATGCATATCTAAAATAAAATAATCTTGACATCAGGAAAAAAAGAAAGAAAGAGAGAGAGCGAGAAAGACAGAAAGAAAGAAAGAAAGAAAGAAAGAAAGAAAGAAAGAAAGAAAGAAAGAAAGAAAGAAAGAAAGAAAGAAGAAAAGAAAAGAAAGAAAAAGCTTGGTTGTATGATGCTGACACACACCAACGCCGCCCCCTGGGTTGTGGTTTTCACCTTTTATGCAATACAACTTCCCTTCTGGAACTCAACAGGGCTGACTCCCTGAGCTCAGAAAATAAAGCTTCAGTATCTGAAGTGAGTTTTCTCAGCTTCCACCATAACCCAACATTGTTGTTGTTTAAACCTGCTGAGTTTACTTGGTACTGCCAGCATGCATAGGTGTATGGCAATCTAGCAGAGCAAGGGTGAAGTTTCTGGTTTCTTTAAAGACTCAGTTATATCATGTGATGTTTCTCCATGAGCTGTCTCTTGCTAGGGTAGTGACTTTGGCCAATTAAAAACATCCATGGGTGGACTTTGAGGAGAAGCGATATATAGAAGCCCATGGACAATGAGACAACCCTATTTTGGATCAGCACCAATGTGCTGGTCTTCATTCTTTGATACTTCACTTCATAGAGAGAAACATTACAGAGAACTTCTTGGGGTAATAGAACTGAGACTTTCTGATTTTACCAACTTGTCCCAATCTGCTGAATGGTGGTGATTCATGTTGCTGTTTGGTATTGGCATTTGGACTTGACTGCTAGTATCAGAAGAGTGGACTCACTCTCAGGAATTAATTCTAAAAATGTCTATAAGTTCCCTTTCCTAATAACCTTCTTTCTTCCCTACCTTTGGTGAGTGGGTTGGAAGGGAGGTAGAAGCATTTAAGAACTCTAAATAAACTGGGTTTGTTAAAAAAATCTAAGCCTACACATAGGCAAATTCTCAGGCACAGAATCCTTTAAGAAAAGTAACCAGTTTTTTTCTGAAAAACACTGTTCTTAGAGTCTTCTAAAACTCCCCTGTCTTACAGTCTTAGGAGGAGGGGAATGGAATACAGATGGTCCATTCAGGGCTGAGCATCCCACAATCTCTATTGTCACTACAGTGGCCAATTGTGAGTATATATAAAAATTGCCTTCTACTGCAAGAAGAATCTTCTCTGATGAGGGCTGAGAAAGGCATTAGTCTATGGGTATAATGATAAGTCATTAGGAATCAGTTCAATACTATGGCCATTTAACAGATTAACTGCAGTGGTTCTGCCCTAGGGTGTATGACAATGTTGTAGAGTGACTCTCAAGTCAAAACGGAAATTAGTTGGTTAATCCCATAGCATTTGTGCCACAATTTCACTAGTGGGAACATCATACCAAAGTAGGAGAGATTAATGATGACCTTTTTCTTCCAGTATTGTACATGGTATCTCCTATTGCTATGAAAGACATCAGGTTGATACCAACTTCAAGTCATTTTAAACAATGACATTCAGAAGAGACAATTTCCAAGACACTTAATTGTTTCCTTTCTGGATTTAAGTGTATTTCCCCTTGACCTTTTAACCAGGTACAAGTTTATTCAAAAAAGTATTAAATATATTCTACTGCCATGCACAGGGCACGCACCTGTGTTCCCAGAACTTGGGGAGACAGAGGTAGGCGTATCTCTGTGAGTTTGAGGCCAGCGTGGTCTACAAATTAAGTCCAGGACAGCCAAGGCTACATAGAGAAACCCTTCATCAAAACAAACAAACAAACAAACAAACAAACCGATATTCTTTCCTAGCACATTCAAAAACAAGAGCTAAGTAAGAACTCATCTCTGGAACTAAAGACAGTGGCTTTTATGTAAGAGAGTGAATATCTTTTGTAGTGTTTCAATGGTGGCAATCGGGCTGAGAAGATAAAACAAAGGTCAAAATAAAGGTGACTTTCTTTCTGGGACCTCACCTTTGCAATATCGGGCAATTTCTAATCATACTGAGAATGACACATTGAACACCCTGAGTCATGGCTATGTACCAAGGTAACTCCATGTCTGGGTTTAAAGTGAGGTGTTCCTGGGCATCAAGGTTGGAGTGCATGTGATTTCTAGTAGCCTTGCATAGGTGATGTCTGTTCCATGTAAGAAATAAAAGCAATATTCAATATCTATATTTGATTTCATATGACAAAAATTGATTTACCACATATTAATCAGGTGATGAAGTCGACATCACTTTACCTTGAGTTTAAGATGAACGTTTAAGTTGTTTTAACCAAAACTCTATATGGTAAGAAAGACACCATGTAGCTTCTAAATCTGGATCCTAAACTTTCTACCTTCCACCAGGCCTCCTAACAACAACTTACTGCAGTAATATATCATCTAAGATCCCATCAGCCACAGTATACATGTGGCCAATCCAGGCTCTGCTGTCAGCCACCCAAACTGAATTTCCAGATGTCACCAAAGCATCAATGGCCAGTTATGTAGGGGAATCAATCAACCGAACATTTAATTGTCTATACCACAAGCCTGTGTCTGTGATTTCCTGAGGCATTTCATCTTAAACTACCTGCCAAGTCTAGTCAACAAACAAAAATTGCAGCAGCAATAATAGACTGAATTTTATTTTGCTACAAACCTATGTAAAGATTGGCTAAGCAGCAATAAATAGGCAAAATGGAAAGATGTCCAGAAAATTCTTATTTATAGAATGGAAAAACCTTAAAATTCAAGCCTATCGCAATAAATTTGTAAGTGTAAATACATTTCTACAATGTATTCCATGTTATTTTCTTTAATAATTTTCCAGTTAGATTGTAGGTCAAACTAAAGGCTCAGAATTCAGGTTTATTTATCTCTTATATTCAGCACTTAAGCCAGTTTCTTATACATTTACTTGGATTTTGTATTTCAACAGAGATTTTCTATTTTCTTTAGGGAAAGAGAGCTGGCTTGGTATTCTCAGAGTCCTGCTGATATCTCAAGAGGGTATTTGTTCTCCTGCAGCTTTGAAGCAATCAATCCTTTATCATTGTTCTTTTCATCCCCAAGCACATTCAGGTTGATCCAGGCCACTGTTGCTTTAAACAAGCACTATTTTATAGAAAAAAAAAAATAGAATCCTCCATTTCCTACTGATCATTAGTTTTAAAGTGACATTTTTTCATTTTAATACTTATGTATCTTTATTTCAACATGCTTAAATGTAAAGAAAAAAGTCAAACTTTTAAATACTTAATAAATATGAGTTTCTCCAAACAGAAAAAAGAAATAGAAAAGTTAAAATGGAATCAAACAATGAACAAATAAAATCTAAAGTATGATAAATGATGTAATTACAAAGTAATCTATAAATACATAGATGAATAAACAAAAACGGCATTATCTTTATCTTTACCTTTTTATTTTCTTTCTGATCCCTTTTTGTGTCTTTGTTTCTCTCTTTGTGTCTGTCATGGAAACCTCCTTTGTGTGTGTGTGTGTGTGTGTGTGTGTGTGTGTGTGCGCGTGTGTGTGCGTGCACACACACCTGTGTTTATGAATATGGAGGCCAGAAGTTAGATACAGGTGTCACTCTCTGGAGTGCAGTTAGATGCAGGTGTGAACCTCTTTTGAGATGAAGTCTCTCACAGGTCTAGCGAATTCCAGTTTGACTAGGCTAGCTATGCACTTAGTTTCAGGACGCCACCTGCCTCCACTTCCCAAGTATTGTTGTTAAAAATCAGCTCTGCCACACAGTATTGCAGGATATTTTATCCCACTGAGAAACACATGATTGTGAACTTGAAAATGCTGTTTCTAGTTGCGGTGTTGCTTAGCCCAGCACACACCTTTTATTCAAGAGCTTTCTCTAAATAGGATTAAATAAAGGCAACCACTGGTCAAGAGGCAGAGCCAGAAACCAGTTGGCAGGGAGTAAGCATGACATACAAAAGAACACATGGAGAGTGAAAGGAAGCCTAGGAGAGTGCCAGAGAGATTCACAGGAAGTAGAAAAGAGGGACATTCAATTTTAAGGGTTTTTAAGAGAGCCTAGACAAGGAGGAGGACCTTTTTTCTTCTGGGACATCAGTTGAATAGGACCTTCAGCTGGGTGCTTTCTCTGCCTCTCACAGACCGTAAGCTTTCACCAAAGCATCTGGCTCCTGAGACTTTAGTGATAAAATCTGAATGTTTGGGATATTGTTTAAAAACAACACAAGCTCTATTTTAGATGAGCTCTGGGAAACCAGCACAGGGCCATAGCTTGTACCAGGTGAACAATCTTTTCAGCCCCAAATTACCTTCCTTTTCTGAGGATAAAAACTTTTTTGTCTCCATTTTGATAAAATAGTTGGGTTGGGGTGAAAACTATCAAATATTCAGCTGTGCCTCAAAGAAACATAGGACACTAGCTGTGTACAAATAATCATGCATCATTTCTAAATCAAGTCTTGTTGTGCACACAATCTGACAGGCATATTTATTCTGATGCTTTATGAGGTAGATCCTCTTTACTCTATCAATATACTTTATACTTTTTCTTAATTTTGTGAATTTTTGAGCACAAGGTAGCAGCTAATAACACACTAAAACTATTAGTAAAAAGCAAAAGATTTACACGTATCTGAAGAGAAAGCAGAGACGTGATAGGCTAGGGTCAAATAGAAGAGAAGGAGGACCTCCCCTATCATAGACTAGGAGAGGTGCACAGAGGGAGAAGAGGGAGGAAGGGTGGGATTGGGAAGGGAAGAGGGAGGGGGCCACAGCCAGGATACAAATTTAATAAATTATAATAAATGATAATAAAAACTGAAAAAATATTAGTATGTGAGAAACAGACAATCTTTTAGTCATTGACAGAACCTTGGCCTTCATTTAACCTAACTATAATTTTTCAATATATTAAAACAGAGATGAGTACAAACCAGAAGAAATAAGAATTCCCAAGACAACATGAAAACAACAACCACAAGTATCATCAGAGCAGGTAAGTGTACTGCAGAGATTACTAGGAATGTTCAGTACAATCAAAATAGAAAAGAATCACATTTAAATGTATTTTGCTCTAAGTGGAGAATTTAAAACTTTTATCTAGGTCCAGGAATAAAATACGTATAAGTTATTTATTAAAGTAAATTGCAGAAAAGGATTTCAGTCTAAGAACATATCTAAGTAGTCATGTTTTATCAAATTACTAATAAATTTAATGGAAGGGCTGCTGGGAACAAAAATGCAAAGATCAGTTATTGTATTGGAATCAAAAATGATTTGTAGGTAAGTCAACATGAACGTCTACTGACAATACTAGTGTGCGTGTGTGCATATTTCTATGTGTGTACGTGTGTGTGGTTCTCAAAGAAAGACTGATAAAATATGTATAGGTATTTTTGAATCATCAGCTTATATGCAGTAATTAAATTCATGGACATAGAAAAGACTGCAAAATAGCATAGTCAGGAAGAGCTATAGGGTGGGCCAAAATAGAACTTTGAAAAATCAAATATTTAAATCACTAAAGAAATTAAAAGATCTTAGAAAATGAACAGTCAGGGAAACAGAAAGAAGCCTGTGATAAAATGGAGACTCAAAATGAAAACCTAAGACTAAGATCTCTTTCAAAGATCAACCATCGAACAGACAGATATTATTGTACAGTGAACAACTAAGTCAAATATTTAAACTAACTAAGAAAGGCAGAAAATATGCTTGAAGTTTCTAAATAAATAATTGGCAAAAGTAGGAGAAGTAACACTTGTAGTTGAGCAAATTTGTTCAGGAAATCATATATATATATATATATATATATATATATATATATATATAACTTCCAATGATCCTTTGTGAATTTCACATCAGGCACCTCAATCCCACTCATCTCCCCATTCATCTGTATCTATCATCTACCCTTGAAACCTCACCCCAACAAAACAAAACAAAAAACAAAAATTAAAGATTACATCATGGAAGCTAGGGTGTGTCATGATGTGTCACAGAGTATACCCTTTTGCCAAAAGGCTTTAGTCATTGACGTGAGTCATTGCTGGTTTGATACCTCTGCCTTCTGCTACACTATCAATAATGGATCCTCACTGGGACTCCTGTCAGACATTGTATTATTCTCCTGTGTCATGGAGATCCTGCCTCTTTGAATCTGCAGAGCATCTCTTGCATGGGTTCCAACAGTTCATGTATAGGGTGGATGTTGGAGTGAGCCAAGTCAAACTCTTGCATCTGGGTCTGGATGGACACTGGTTTGATCCGCCTGTCAGCTCTTGTGAGCTCTTGCCATCAGGCCTCGCTCTCCTATGTTGTCAGGCAAGGGGGACCAGCTCTCTTGCCTGTGACAATCAGCAAGGGACAGCACCACCAATCACTTGTTCATGCACTTGGGGCCAGCTCTTCTGCTCCAAAACCAAGTGGGCCAATTCTTCCAGGCTTCCCAGGCTAGGTGCGTTCTGATCTCCTGAGTGCTACAGCTGCTGAGGGGCAGGACTAGCTCTTTCCCTACAAATGCTACCAGGTCCAGCTCTACTGTGACAGCCTGGTGAGGAAATTTTAAGATTCATCTTTCACTCCTTAAGTAGGATCTAGTTTCTGATGTATTTCTTTCGTGAATGTGTATTAGAAACTAGTTATTTAGTGCAGGCATACAAAATGTATGAAACAGGTATCATATAAATCAAAGCTATTCCACATTCCTTCCTTGTCTAAGACAGAACTTTCATTGACTTACATTCAGAAAAGAAATGATAAGTGGAAAATATGAAAACTGAATATCATAAAATTAAATGTATAATAAAGGAGTACTGCAAATTAGTAAATCTATTGAATGGATATTAAAATAGATGTATTCCATTGAAAATTGATTTCAATCTTTTTAAATGATGAGCACATACATAACTATTGTCAGTAAAGGGTACATTGAATGATGAGTGATCACTCACACAGCACATTAGATCTTCACTATATTTCGAATTTAAGCAGTATCTCTTAATTTAAAAATAAAATGGTAAATATATATATCTAACAAAGAAGCAGAGACTTTACAATATAATATTGCTTTTTTACAGTTTTTATTAATTTATTCATTTTACATCCTGATTATAGCTCCATCTTCTCCTCCCTGCCCACCCTCCCTCCCTCTTCCCTCCTACTCCTGTACCCAATTTCTCAGAAAGGGGGAGCCCTCCTCCCTTACCATCTGAACCCAGATTATCAAGTTTCTTCAGGACTGTCAGCATTCTCTTCCTCTAAGGAATGGCAAGGTCTCTTCACCTGGGGAAAGGTCAAAGAGCAAGCAAGAGAGTTCATGACAGAAAGAGCCCCTAATTCCCTTACAAGAGCCCTACATTGAGACTAAGCTGCCTATTGGCTACATCTGTCCTAGATCCTCTCAATGACTGTCCTTTCTTGGTGTCTCAGTCTTCGCAGGCCACCCTGGGTCCAAAATTGTTGTCTCTGTTGGTTTTCATGTGGAGCTCATGTCCTCTTCAGATCCTTCTATTCCTCCACTCTTCCATAAGTCTAGGGAGGGTGGAATTGGGAGGGGATGGGGGATGGGGCTACAGCTGGCATACAAAGTGAATAAACTGTAATTAATAATATAAATAAAAAATTTTTAAAGATTCCCTATGCTCTGCCCAAAGTTTAGCTGTGTAGTCTCAGTATCTGCTTCAATCCTCTGCTGAGTGGAGATTTTCAGAGGACCTATATGATAGGCTCCCATCTAGTTCCCTCTCTTCCACAGCTTCTGGTGGCTATCTTGGTTGCTCTACTAATTGAGAAGTAAGCATCTTCCCTCGACTCCTTATTACTTAGCTTCTTAAATTGCAGTATGGTTATCCTGTAATGTATATCTAATATCCACTTATAGGTGAGTATATAGCATGTGTGCCATTCTGGGTCTTGGTTACCTTATGCAGGATGATCTTTTCCAAATCCACCAATTTGCCTGCAAAATTTCATGATGTTCTTGTTTTTAAGAGCTGAATATAATTTCATTGTATAGATGTACCACAGACTCTTTATCCATTCTCGGGTTAAAAGACATTCTGGATTATTTCCAGATTCTGACTATTATGAATAAAGGTGCTATGAACATAGCTGAGCAAATGTCCTTGTTGTATGGTAGAACATCTTTTGGGTAAGTGCCCAGGAGTGGTAGATCTGGGTCTTGAGGTAGCATTTCCCAATTTTCTGAGAAGGTGCCAGATTGATTTCCAAACTTGTTTTTCAAGTTTGTGCTCCCACCAGCAACAAAAGAGTATTACTCTTTCTCCTCAACCTTGCTAACATAGACTATCAATTGAGTATTTCTTCTTAAGCCATTGTTCTAGATATAAGATGGAATCTCAGAGTACTTTTGATTTTCATTTCCCTGATGACTAAGGATGATGAGCATATCTTAAGTGTTTCTCAGCCCTTCGCTATTCCTCTGTTGCAAATGTTCTGTTTAACTCTGTACCCCAAATTTTAATTGGATTATTTTGTTTGTTGGTATTTAATTTCTTGAGTCATTTACATATTCTAAATAGTAACCCTCTGTGGGATTATAGGATTGGTGAAGATCTTTTCCCAGTGTGTAGGCAGTTGTGTTGTTCTATTGACAGTGCCCTTTGCATTACAGAAGATTTTTATTTTCATGTTGATCTTAGAAACTGAGTTCTTGATGTTCTGTTCAAGAAGCTGTCTCCTGTGCCAATGAGTTCAAGGCTCTTCCCCAGTTTTTCTTCTAACAGATTTAGAGTGCCTTTTTGTTGTAGTTGAAGTCTTTGATCCACTTGAATTTTAGTTTAGTGTAGGGTGATAAATATGAATCTATTTGCATTTTTTTTCAGTGTAGACATCCAGTTAGATAAGGACCATTTGCTGAAGATGCTATCTTTATCCATTGTATGGTTTTGCATTCTTTGTTGAAAATCAAATGTAAGTGGGAACATGAATTTATTTCTGGATTTTTGATTCCATTCTGTTGCTCTATCTGTCTGTTTTTTTGTGCCAGTACCATACAATTTTTATTACTGTTGCTATATTGTACAGTTTGAGGTCTGGGATGGTGATACGTCCAGAGGATCATTTTGTACAGGACTGTTCTAGATATTCTGAGTTTATTTTGTTTTTCCAAAATGAAGTTAAGAATTTTTCTTTCAATATCTGTGAAGGTTTGTATTGGAATTTTGGTGGGAATTGCACTGAATCTATAAGTTGCTTTTGGTAGGGTGGTCATTTTCCCTATGGTAATAAAAACTGATCCAAGAGCATAGGAGAACTTTCCATCTTCTGATATCTTCTACAATGTTTTTTTTCATAGACTTGAAGTGTTTTGTTTTTTTCGTATAAGTCATTCACTTGCTTGGTTATGTTAAAATAAGATATTTTATGGGTGTTTTTGTGTGTGCTTGTGTGTGTGTGTGTGTGTGTGTGTGATTATTGTGCAGAGTATTGTTTCTCTTATTTCTTTCTCATCCTGTTTGTCTTCTGAATACAGGAGGGTTTTGATTTTTTTAAGTTAATTTTGTGCACAGCTACTTTGCTGAAGGTTGTATCAGCTGTAGCTGTAGGGTTCCTTAATAGAATTTGCGGGGGAGGTCACTTAGGTATCCCATTATATCATCTGCAAATAGTGATACTTCAACTTCTTCCTTTTGAATTTGTATCCCCTTGATATCTTTTAATTGTCTTTTTGCTCTAGTAAGCTCTACGTGCTATGTTGAAGAGATATGGAGAGAGTAGACAGCCTTTCTTTTCCCTGATTTCAGTGGAATTGATTTAAGTTTTTCTTCGTTTATATTGACTACATATTTCTGTCATTTATATTGGCCTTTATTATGTTTAGGTATGTGCCTTGGTTCCTTGATCTCTCCAAGACTTTAAACATGAACAAGTGTTGGATTTTGTCAAATGCTTTTTTGCCATCTAAGAAGATGATCATGCAGGTTTTTTTTTTTCAGTTTGTTTATATATGATGAATTACATTGATAGATTTCTTTATGGTGAACCACCCCAGCATGCCTGTGATGAAGCCCACTTAGTTGCGGAGAATATTTTTGCTGTTCTTGGATTTAGTTTGTGAGTAATTTATTGAGTATTTTTATGTTAATGTTCAAGGGAAATTGATCTGAAATTCTCTTTCTTTGGTGAGTCTTTGTGTGGTTTAGACATCAAGGTGACTGTGGCCTCACAGAATGAGTTTGATAATGTTCCTTCTATTCATAGTTTGTGGAATAGTTTGAAGAGTATTGGAGTTAGGTCTTCTCTGAAGGTCTGGTAGAATTCTGTACTGAAACCATCTGGCCCTGTGTGTGTATATGTGTTTTGTTTTTGTTTATTTTGGGTTTTTTTTTTGAGACTTTTGGTGATTTCTTTTATATCCTTAGAAGATATAGAGCTATTTAATTTATTTACCTGACCTTGATTTAACTTTGGTAAGTGGAATCTATTGAGAAAATTCTCTTTCATTTAGATTTTCAAATTTTGTGTCATATAGGCTTTTGAACTTAGACCTAGTGATTTAGCATTTTAGTTAATTTGTCTAAGGGTTTGTCTATCTTGTTGATTTTTCTCAGAGAACTGGTTCTTGGCTTCATTGAGTCTTTGAATTGTTCTCTTTGTTTCTAATGTATTCATTTCAGCCCTAAATCTTGTTATATCCTGTGGGTGTGTCGCTTCCCTTAGTACTTACTCATCCCCTAATATTTAGCCTTTCTTCCTCATTTTCTATGTACTATGTTATACCCACGTGTACATTTGTGTGTACAGTGTGTAATATAGGGTATGTAACTGTCTAAAATCTGAATTTAGGAGAGAAAATGTAGTCCTTTTTTTCTATAATTGTCAGAAATGGAGACATTCTAAAGAGATACTTGTGTCTCTCAGTCTGAGACTATTGAAACAGTGCAGCCCCAGGAATGCAAAGTTCCCCAGTAATCTCATGATTGGAACATGAAAGACCTAGCCAGAAAGAAGTACTTATCTCCTGTTTAAGCAAGTTCACAGATCGCTTTACAGGATGAGACAGAGACCGAAACCCAAATAATGTCAGATAAGTAATGGACAGGACCATACCTTGACAAGAACTGCTTAGATTTGAAAATTATTGGCCCTTTGTCTAAACTTTAATTTTATCAGGATTTCTTTTTGATAATTCTTTTTATTTTATTTTTATCATTAGTTACATTTTATTAATGCTGTATCCTGCTCCCTCACTCCCTCCCAATCCCACCCTCCCTCGTCTACTCCCTGCCCCTTTCCAAGTCCACTGATAAGGGAGGGCCTCTTCCCCTTTCATCCGATCCTGGTTTATCAGGTATTCAGGACTGGCTGCAAAGTCCTCCTCTGTGGCCTAGCAGGGCTGTTCCTCCCTTGCAGGGTAGGGAGGTCAAAGAGCCTGCCATTGAGTTCATGTCAGAAATAGACCCTATTCCCCTTACTAGAGTACCCACTTGGACACTGAGCTACCATGGACTACATCTGAGCAGAGGGCCTAGATTATTATTATTATTAATTATTATTATTATTATAACTTATTCAGTTTGTATCCTGGCCGTGTTATCCCTCCTTTGTCTCCTCCCAATCCCACCCTCCCTCCTTCTTCTTCCCCTATACCCAGCCCCTAGTCCAATGATAGGTGAGGTCTTCCTCCAGTTCTATGTGACCCTTGCCTATCAGATCTCATCAGGACTGGTTGCATTGTCTTCTTCTGTGGCCTGGCAAGGCTGTACTCACCAGGGGAAGGTGATCAGAGGGCCTGTCACTGAATTCATGGCAGAGAAAGCCCCTGCTTCCCTTATGAGGGAACTCACTTGGAGACTGAGTTTATGAGCTACTTTTAAGCCAGGTTCTAGGTCAGGATTTCATAGAATGGGAATACTATGGATTTCTCTGTCTCTCTCTCTTTCTGTGTGTATGTGTATCTTTCTGGAGAATGCCATGGCTACATTTTAATTATATTAACCTCAATTACCCACACACCTATCCCCACCTCCCTAACAACAGAACATTATATTCTATTTCTTTTTCTAAACCCATCTAGAAAGAATATTTAAAAGACAACCATGACTCACCTCTTTATAATACTCTCTAGTAAACTGACAAGATAGAAAGAACATAAACACAACAGCATGATCTGTGGACTCATGTGCCATAATAAACTGGGTATTTATTTTGTCACAATTATCAAAATGAGTTTAATATAAATAAATGTGTCTTTTTATAAATGAGAAAAATGAAGCTCTTAGCAGTTCGATTTCCTAAGACCAGGCTGCCCTAATTTACTTTCTATATCTGTAATAAGTGCTACAGCCAAAGACATTGTGAGAGAAATTACTATTTTACAAATACCGGGTAACAACCTATCACTGAGAGAAGTCAGGAAAGAAACCTGGAGTCATGAGTCTCCCCATCTGCTTTGATACAATGCTAGACAGTCTTTCAGAGGCCCTCTGTGGTAGGACCCTGTCCTGTTACTTGTTTTCTCTTACTTCCCATGTCCATCCAATTTGTTTTTCTAAGTGAGGATTGATCATCTTATTCCAGGTCTGCTTTCTTGTTTATCTTCTTTAGATACACGTATTTTAGTATGTTTTTTATCCTATCTTATAGGTATATATAAGTGACTATATACCAAGTATGTTTTTCTGCTCCTGGGATACCCCACTCAGGATGATCTTTTCTAGATCCCACCATTTGCCTGCAAATTTCATGATTTCCTTGTTTTTAATTGCTGAGTAGTATTCTGTTGTGTAAAAGTACCACAATTTTTGTATCCATTCCTCTGTTGATGGAAATCTGGGTTGTTTCCAGCTTCTGGCTATTGCAAATAAAGCTGCTACAAACATGGTTGAACAAATGTCTTTGTTGTGTACTTGAGGTCCTTTTGGATATATGCTTAGGAGTGGGTATAGCTGGATCTTGAGGAAGCACTATTCCTAATTGTCTGAGAAAGCACCATATTGATATCCAAAGTGGTTGTACAAGTTTACATTCCCACCAGCAATGGAGGAGGGTTCCCCTTTCTCCACAACCTCTCCAGTATATGTTGTCACTTGAGATTTTAACCTTTGCCATTCTGATGGGTGTAAGGTGAAATCTCAGGGTCATTTTGATTTGCATCTCTCTGATGGCTAAGGATATTGAGCATCTCTTTAGGTGTTTCTCTGCTATTCTATATTCCTCTACAGATAATTCTTTATTTAGCTCCATACCACATTATGTGTTTGGATTGCTTGATTTATTGCTTTTTAATTTCTTTATATATTCTGGATATCAACCTTCTGTCAGATATAAAATTGGTGAAGATCCTTTCCCAGTCTGTAGACTGTCGTTTTGTTCTGACAACAAGGTCTTTTGCTTTACAGAAGCTTTTCAGTTTCATGAGGTCCCATTTCAGCAGAGTGCATGGAATCATAAATGGGGGAGGTAATATGACCAGGAGAGGACA
>CM053763.1:16364333-16389536 GCA_028658305.1 Pachyuromys duprasi
TCCTTTACCCCCCCCCCGCCCACACACACACCTGATGGAAGAACAGCCTTGCTAGGTCACAGAGGAGGACCTGGCAGCCAGTCCTGAAGATACCTGATAAGCTAGGGTCAGATGGAAAGGCAGAAGGACCTTCCCTATCAAGTATTTTAGATGATCCAGCCTGACAAACTGTCTTAGTTATTATTTCCTCAAAAGTTTACATCCAGGTCAATTTCAAAATGGCTGGCTCAGATGGATCAACCTCACAGACAGCTTCAGGTACAGTTTCAGTTAAGTCCTGCATTTCTATAGGAAGGTTTCACATGGAAGTGAGAGATCATTTCAACAGTCTTTCCTTTTTAAACATTTTATTTTTTATATTATTTACATTTTATTCACATTGCATCCCAGCTGTAGCCACCTCCCTCCCAATCCCACACTCCCTCCTTCATCTACTCCCATGCCCCTCTTTAAGTCCACTAGTAGGGGAGGTCCTCCTTCCCTTCCATCTGACCCTAGCCTATCAGGTCTCATCAGGAGTGGCTGCATTGTCTTCCTCTGTGGACTGATAAGGCTGCTCCCCGCTCAGGACGAGGTGATCAAAAAGTCAGACACTGAGTTCCTAACTGCTAATTGAACTGATTTAGAACCAAAAGTTGCTTTAGATTTCTAATCTCAAATAAATAGTTGCAAAGTATACAATTTTTAATCAAAATGACTGATAGACATTGCAACTGGTTAAGATCATAAAACCGCAAATTTTGATAATTGATGGCATTTAACTTTATAATCCATTGATCTATATAATAAAAGATATAAGGATTATAAAAATAAACTCAAAGCAGTTTAGAATACTGAGGAAGAAAATTGAAACATATAACCAACTTAAAAGGGGAAATGAATTTTAACAATAATAAAAAAAAAACCAATGTTGAGTAGATGCCAAAGAGGAAAGGACAAATATCTATTGGAAAACTCATTGATCCTCATAGATATAGACTCTTTAATGGAAAATAATTTATTCAGTTAAACAGATATCTGAAGTTAATATTTAAAACATCAATGCTATTTTGTGAATATAACTTTGAGTACCAAAATATTATCAATGATGTTAAGGATGTGAAGGAATATTTTCTTCTATTGATACCAGCATGGAGTAGACTTTATGTATGGAAAAAAGAAGAATAACAAGAAGATGAAGAAGAAGAAGAAAATGAAAGAAAGAAATGTTCTATAGCCATGAGTGCCTTTGTATGCAAAGTCTGTACCTGAAAGACTTCATTTCCTCCTTACTTTCCCCATTGTTTTGAAGACTATAATTTTCTTTTTCCTTTTATTTGAACCATTCTAGGTACTTCTCAATGGACACTTAAAAACCAACTAACAAAAAGAATTACATAAAATACTGGGTATTTTGTATTCTCTTTTCACCAATTTCAGGTTTTTTTATTTGTTTAAAAAAGTATGAACATTCAGCAAAAAAGGAGTACACAAGCATATTTCTAGTGTTCACATAGCACACTACCCACAGTGCCTTAGTACTACACTAACGGTAACCTCTGCTATAACTTCATGAACTCTTTCACTCTGCGGAACTTCTATGGTTGTCACTGCCATTTTGAAAATATTAGTGTATTGACCACAGCCTTTGAACCTAAATGACTAACCTATATGAAAGTAAGGATGATGTATACTTCAGAGGTCCTAAGTACTTATGGCATGAGGATACTGATTCAAATCTACCTTCTCTCTTTATAGTTTCTTTCCTCTCTCTGCCATCATGGTCTCTGGTTCACTTATTATTAAAACTGATGTATTTTATGTGATTATAAACATTATTATGTGGATAAAACATATATGATAATATAGAGATAGGTGGACATACATATATATTATTACAGACTGATTAATACAGGAATAATAAATCGATGGTTTACAGATGAATAGATGATTTACAGATGAGTGATAGATAAAAGAAAATCTCACAGATGATATATATATATATATATAGATGTTATATTATTATAGATTCATGATAGATATTAGATAAATAGATAGATAGAAAAAATGGAAAGGCAAAGGTAGATAGAAAGATATATAATGTGCATACACTCAGGAATCTTCAAAATGTCATGTTTCACAATTTTGGAAAACTCACACTGTTCTCCAGCAGCAAAAACTATATGCACACTGAGACAGCTGCTGTGTTCCAAAGATAGAAACTGTGTCATACAATCATTGTAACATCTGAAAAATATGTGACTGAATCTTTTAATGTGAGTCTGAATAACTGATCCTGGAGGGTCCAATCCAGTCAGGACAGCCTTGAAGACCACAAATGAAGAACTCATCATCTTCTGTAGGGAAGTAAGTGGCTTGTCCCACAAGAATGCTATTTTGTAGTAATACTAAAAAGGCCACTTGGAAAAAAAAGTCCTTAAGATTAGATGAAAAAATTATATAAACACCCAAAATTATCATTGCTACTTTAATGAACCCTCAGTGTTCCTGTGAAAGCCACAGGACAGGACAGTTTATGTGAAGAACACGCACACACAACCCACAGAGCGTCTTTTTTACAAATTATGACCTAAGGATTAGTTTCCCTTATGAATCTTCATTCTCTCAATATATGTTTGCTTGTTTGATTTATTAGGATGATTTTTGTTTTCCTTCAAAGTTTTTGGAATGATAAGATATGATGAAAAGCAAAAATTAACTTATTTGAAATCTGAGTGGTTAAAGAAAAACAAACACAATCGTATCAGAGTTCCATTCTGAATTATTCTTCCCTGGAGAATACCGATTCATCCACTAGTCAAATTATCACTTCTAATGATTCATGGATTCCACTGAGAACATTAAAGCGTCTATTTCCTCAACTGTGTCATGAGAAGAATTTACTGTTGCTAGTTTGACTTTGGCATCAATCTATGGTTGTTTACCACTAATCACTGTAAATTGAAATGTATCCATTACTCTGGGTAAACATAAAATATTATGACTTATGCAGTGGTATTTTCAAGGAGAAGTAAACATATTATTTTGAAAAGGCTTAAAATCAAGAAAAAAATACTGTGGTTATATGACTATTTTTTTCAAACTTTTAATCTACCTACTGCTTTTTTTAAAGTGTTGAAGATGGAAAATAGGGTTTTACAAGATTTTATCTGTAAAAAATTTATCATGTCTGGAAGATGAGAAGTGTCTGATAATATCATCACACTGACTGACAAATTTCAGTTGCCAGAGGTGAATATAAATGACGGCTATCCTAACAGTTGGTATGGGTCTGTCTGGAGGACTGCTCAGCAGGAAGCTGACATTTGACTTTAAAGTTCAGTGAATCGGAGTATTGTTCTAGCCACAACACACTGTCTAAATTACAAAATCCTGGCAACACATTCCAGCCATTAAGCCGTATAGTCCACTATTTTCAGAGTGGAAAGCTTTTTATTAATTCATAAAAGGATTTTTTCAGCTGAGAAAAATTGGGATCCGGCAGAGGAAGCAACACAAACAGGTCCCCACATTTCCTAGCTTAAAGACTTCACCACAGGCAGTAACATTCGAATTACTTTTGAAAAATTCCAGTCATCACTGATTGCTACATATATTTTTAATGTGATACTTCAGACTCCCATTTCATGTCTTTTCATCCAATTGTACTTTGTAGAAGATTTTTTTTTCATTTATAATGTTTGAAGCATAGTTTATAATACATTCAACCCTCAAATGTGGTCATTTTTTCTCTTTTGGAAAGGTTATAAATAGTCATAGAAAAAAAATAGTACAAGTGATGTCTGAACACATGCTGCTTCCAAAATCTTTTTTCTCTATCATGGTTTCATAAGGGTTATTACAAGGTAAGTATGACATATGGTATTAGTGTGTGTGCTTAAACCATTGCTGACAATTACAAACTGACAATAATGTTAAGAAAGCTATCCCTCTGTAACCTGTGGAACATTTACAGAAATGACCTTTTTCATATAATTTTCTATGAATTTTCCTAACAAACTACACATTTTTATATGTCAAACAATAAATATATGGAGTATAGTAATCCACATTCTGTACCTCAGAGAGGTCTCCCATATGTGTGCAAGCACCAATTAAAAGGCAGGACATAGTCTCATATCCACTGAATGATTTTTTCTCCTTTGCCATTTTTAAAATAGCTTATTATTCTTCTGATATTCCTTTCATTATTTCTTCCATTGTTCCTAGGCTTTGTTACCACTTGAGTTAATATGGGATAAAAGAATATATGTTTTTCTCAACTCTCCTATAAGTATAGCATTGCTAAGAAGTACATTTTATTGTAAATAAAGCCACCAGTTCATTCTCTTCAATTGTGTAATAATGTTTTATAACATTGCTACTCAATGGATTTATAAAGTTCACATTTCATGAAATTCACTTTTTTCTTTTATCAAAATAGATTTTATCAAAAAACATATTCTTTTTATGGATTCTTTTCTCTTAATTCCACCAAGCTCCTCACCTCTTTTCCACCCAAACCTAAATCCCTATCCTTCCCCTAACCCTAACTCGCTCCATCTCTCTTATTAAAAAACAAACAGGCAACCAAAATAATAAAAAATATATGATAAAACAAAACCAAACAAACTATAACAGTACAAATTAAACAAATAGAAGAAGAGGAACCAAGGAAGAAAATACACAGACACAGACAGGCACACACATATAAACACAGAGACATACAAAGTCACACACACAAAATCCGATAAAACATAAAACCACATATCATATATGAAAAAGAAATTTAATGTTTAAAAGAAAAAAATATTTTCCCCTTCTTCCATAAGGTTCCTTGCACTCTTCTCAATGTTGGGCTATGAGCCTCAGCATCTCCTTTAATACAACAGAGCCAAAACACCAGAGCACAGGGCAGCCTTCAGAGACCGATATTCCAACCAAGGACCATGGAAGGAGAGGACTTAGAACCCCTGCTCAGAGGAAGCTCACAGGCTGCTCAGTTTCCAAATGGGTTCCTAGTAAGGGGATCAGGGGCTATCTCTGACATGAACTCAGTGGCAGGCTCTTTGATCACCTCCTTCTTGATGATGCAACCAGCCCTGATGAGATCTGATAGCTAGAGTCAGAAGGGGAGGAGGTCCTTCCCTATTGGGATACTAGGGAAAGGGCATTCAGAGAGAAGAGGGAGCGTGGGCGGGGCTAGGCGAAGATGAGGGAGGGGCTACAGAAGGATACAAAGTGAATAACTTGTAATTAATTGAAAAACAAATACATTCCAGTTAACTCCTGAAGAAAATAATCCCTCACAGTTATCAATTGATTCAAATACTATGTGTTTCTTAGCTTTCTTTTGTTTTCATTTGTATCTTTATTCCTTTTTGAGCTCATGATTGAGATTGTCTTCTTTTGTCTTCTGCATATCATATTTCAGAGGAAACCCATAGGATGCTCAGTTTCCAAGTGGGTACCCTAGTAAAAGGAGCAGGGGCGGTCTCTACTATGAACTCAGTGACCAGTTCTTTGATAACCTTGCCCTGGGGAGTGGAGGTGCAGCCCTGCCAGACTACAAAGGAAGATGATGCAGCCTGTTCTGATGAGACCTGATAGACTAGGGTCAGAAAGAAGGGAAAGAGGACCTCCCCTTTCAGTGGACTAGGAAAGAAGCATAGGGGGAGAAGAGAAAGGGTGGAACTGGGAGGAGATAAGGGAAGGGGCTACAGCTGGGCTACAGAGTGAATAAATTATAATAAACAAATTAATTAACAAAAAAACACTGACAAATCATTATGAGAAAAGAACTCTATTTCACTATTTGGCTTCTGGCACGGGGGTCCTCTATGAGACTGTTTCTCCAACCAAGGACCATGTATGTATATAATCTAGAACCCCTGCTCGGATGTAGCCCATGGTAGCTCATTATCCAAGTGGGTTTCCCTAGTAAGGGAACAGGAAGTATTTCTGACATGAACTCAACGACTGGCTCCTTTACCTCCTCCCCCCCCCCCAACCCCCCGAGGGAGGAAGAGTGTTGCTAGGCCACAGAGGAGGACTTTGCAGCCAGTCCTGAAGATAACTGATAAGCTAGGGTCAGATGGAAGGGGAGGAGGACCTCCCCTAGCAGTGGACTTGGAAAGGGACAGGGAGGGAGCTATGGCTGGGATACAAAGTAAATAACCCATGATTTAATATAAAAAAAACTAAAACTTAATAAAAAATGTTCTGTATAAATAAAGAAGCACTCTGACTGCCATTCAGTCAGGTTGCAATATTACCCCCTGGGGGAGAAAGAAAGAAAGAAAGAAAAGAAAGAAAGAAAGAAAGAAAGAAAGAAAGAAAGAAAGAAAGAAAGAAAGAAAGAAAGAAAGAAAGAAAGAAAGAACTTGCAAAAGAGCTATTTAGTTCCTTTAGTTTTTGCTATCTACAGTTGTTCAGGGATCCTTCCCTTTAAAAATGTTTTATATGCCCAAATGCAGACTAGTTTTTCCTTTGGGAGTGATTTTTGAATTGGAGAAATTTCCTGGGGTAGAAATGGAAGCTTGCGGCCGTTTCTTCTTTCGGTGCTGGAGCCTCATGTGGCCCAGCCCTATGCAGGCACCATCCACACTGCCACATTCTCTATGTTCAGGTTCTTGATGTCTTCCATGCCCTCTCTCTACCTGCTCTTCTGTTGGGTTCTCTGAACCATGAAAGGAGAGATTTGTTGGAAATATCCCATTAAGAATGGGACAATCGTTACTTCTAAATTCCTTTAAAAAATATTCTTCTCTCATACATTACATCACTGACTGGTTTCCAACTCCTTTAACTCTTCTCACTTCTTCCCTTCCCCCCCCAGATCTACTCTGTTTCCCGTCAGAAAAGAGAAAACCTCCCAGAGATGTCAACAGAACATACTACAACTTATTACAATAAAACTCAGCACAAACCCTCACATCAAGACTGAGCAAGACAACCTAGTAGGAGCAAAAGAGTCCCAAGAACACTGGTGCCAGCCCCACTCTCACTGTTAGGAGTCCCACAAGAAGACCAGGCCACACAACCATAACATATATGCAAAGTGTCTAGCTTCAGTCTATGTGAGCCCCTATAAGCTATGCTTTGTTGATTCTGTGGGTCACATTTCCCTGGTGATCTACATCCATTTAGCTCCTACAATCATTCCTCCCCCTTTTCCAAGGGATTCCTCAAGCTCCATCTAATGTTTGGCTGTTAATCTCTTGGACCTTTGCAACTGCTCCCAACAGTTGATAGGTGATGCCTCTCTGATGATGACTGGGCTAGGCATTCATCTATGAGACTAGCAGAATATCATTAGGAATCATTTCATTGACACCCCTTTTTTCCCAGTCATATTTGCTTCTGTCCTTGGTCTCTGGGCTATTTAGATTCTGTTCCTGATTATTCAGGTAGTATAGGGCTTCCTGCAGGCCTCATGTTAGACCAGTCATTGGTTGGCCATTCCCATGCGTTCTATGCCACCATTATCGTAGCATATCATACACGCTAGACAAATTGTAAATCAAAGGTTTTGTGGCTGAAATGGTGTCCCATTCCCACCACTGCAAGCATTGCCTGGTTACAGAAGATGACCAGTTCAGGTTCCGTAGTCTCCCATTATTGGAGTCCTTTCTTTTGTTACCCACATAGATTCCAAATCTCTTGCCCTAGGTTTCCACAACACCCCACAAATGTCCCCCAATTCTAGTTGTCTCTCCCCATACTCTCTTCCTCCTCCCTACCCCATCCAACCTCATACCTCTTTTTCCCATCTAACTGAAAAGATTTTGATATGTTTGTACCTGCCAGTATCCAATGAAGGAAAGAAGGAAAAAAAAAGGAAGAAAGGAAGAAAGGAAGGATGAAATGCCAGACTCTGAATCAGTCAAGCCCAAGAACTCTCTGCTCAGCCTCAGAAAACTACTCAGAGCTATGTTCTGTCTCTATGAATTTGTCCATGCCATATATTTCAGTTATATGGAATGGTGTAATGTATAGCACAGCCTAATCACTTAGCTGCTGCTCGCTATAGCCATAATATTTGGGAAGCTATTGCCAACAGTTTTAAAGGAGGTGACTTATTCTTGGCACTGGGGCTTTTATTTGTTATCCTGTGCATGTGTGTGTGTGTAAGCTTTTACAGTAATAGGTTGCCATGTGTCATTTAAAAAAATGTCTTTTCTGTTATTTGCCCAGCCTTATATTCCTTCCTTTATCCAATCCTCCTATCCTCCAATATAATTTAATTTTTCTGCTATTCTCTTTTAACTCTTTATACAAATTTATTCTATCTTCCCTGTTTTAAATACCACTTTCCAAGATATTCTCTAATTTCTTGATCGCTAAGGGTATTCCAAATGAAATACATACCTGAAAGTTCAAAGCTAACAACAACAAAAGAGAGAAAATATATAATATTTGTCTTTCTGGGTTTAGAGCACATAACTCAAAATAATTGTTTCCAACTCTATGTATTCATAATTTTATTTTTCACAATAACAACAACATTTGTAAATTACACCACAGTTCATTGTATATTCATCAGCTAACCAGGACCTAGGCAGCTTCTATATTCTGGTTTTTATGAGTAAAGCAGTAATGCACATGGTTGAAGCAGGTGCCTTTGATCTGACAAGAATACTCATGTATGTTTGAGAGTGTTATAGCTAAATTATGTAGTAGATCTACTTTTTTTATTTTTCAAGGAACTGCTACACTGATTTCAAAAGTGGCTCTACTGTTTTTGCCTTCTCTTCAGCAGTGAACCATTTTATTTTTCCTTTTCCCTACACCACATCAGCATTTGTTATCACTCTGTATGTTTGCGCGCATATTTGTGTGTGTGTTTGTATGTATGTGTCTGACTGGGGTAAAACAAAAATCTCAAATTTTAATTAGTATTTCCCTGAAGACTAAAGATGTTGAATAATTTAAAAATGTTTATCAGATTTGATGTATTTCATCATTTGAGATCTCTTTATTTAGTTCCTCTTTCTTCTTGAGGAGAAGATATGTAGAGTTTTTTAGTACCTTATTTATATATTTTGAGAATATAAGATAAATACAGTTTTATTTATTCCCTTTCCTCTCTCCAAATCTTCTCATATAACCCTCCCAACACTCCTTCAAAGTCATGACCTTTTTTCTTGTTAATTATTGCATGCATAAATTTTTTATATACAGATATTCCTAAATATGACCTACTCAGTCTATATGTTTGTTATACTCTGTATGTTACTTTTATGTATGTTTTCATTTTCATATATGACATTTTTATATTTATTGGGTTTTGGCTACAATTTTTCTTTGCATTTCCAAGATTAAAGGATTAATCTAGTGTGTCAGTTCATCAAATAGAAAAGGATGTTGATATTTGATTTGTATTATTTAGGATCAATTAACGTGTTGAGAGAAAAAACTTTTAGCAATATGGAATTCTTCAGTTCTATTTAGTATTATTAATTTCTGTATCATGGTATATAACCCAGGTTGTCCAGAGAAATATGACCAAAGAATCATCTTGCATGATTATGCATTTACTAGACTTATGATCTGCCATCTGTAAACTGGGAACCCTGGACAGCAGGTGGTACAGTTCCTCTTCAACCCCTAAAGTCTAAGACCTAGGAATGCCAATTGTGTAAATCTAAGTCCCAGGGCAAGAGAACAATGTGCCAGATAGTGAGTAAGTCTCACTTCCTTTGTGCTGTGCTTTTGTTCTGCCCTTTAATAGATCAAATGGTGCTCACTTAGGGAAGCAGGAAATTTGCTTTATTGAATCCATTGATTCAATTGCTTATCTCATCCAGAAACACCTTTACAGATACACTCCAGAATAGTTCTTAATTAAATTTCTAGGCATCCCATATTTCAGTAAGGTTGACACATAGAATTAACCATAACCTTTAGTTCATGCTTTTTACCACAGAGGCCTTATGCATAACTTCATAAAATAACTGCATTTTTCTGATAAGAAGCTACAGACTGGGAAAAAATTAATGTGTAAATCACAGACCAGAAAAAGATTGAATTCTGAAAAACAATCAACTCTCAACTTTATAAAGCTTAGAGAAGAAGTATTTCTCTGTAAATATTTATATTCACGGCCACAAAAATGTATATTTAAAAACACACACTTAGATATAAAAACATGGCATATTATCACTGTAATTATATGTCAATTTTAAATTTAAGAAACATACAAATAGCTGCTGCTCCTTTATTAACCATTAATACTATATATTTGTTTAATTTTTAAAACATCTTTTATATGTTTTTGGCAATTTTACATATGCATGGAGAGTATCTTGATCAAATCTTGATTTTTCCCTTTTAATTCCCTCTGGAAACCCCCTAATCATCCTGCTACACATTTATGTGCTCTTTATGAGCACATTTATGTGCTCTTTAATCTACAACTACATAATTTCATTTTCTGGTATTCTTTGTATCTTCCTAAATTTACTTGCTTCCATTTTTTGTCATTTATTGTGAACTGATTAATGTATCTCTATTAATGTAAAGTACTCCAGGTTTTTGTTTTCTGAAACAGTTAGATTCCGTGTGGTTTATTCAGGTATAGTTTGGCTGGTGATAGAATCCAACTATTAATTATTTTCTTTAAATTGATTTGTTTTTCTGAGTGAAAGACACGGGCTCCTAAGATGCAGAAAGTTAGAAAAACTTAAGCTACTCGCCTGGGAGAAAATTCTTTGAAAGAGTTTTATCCAAGTTGTAGGAAATTCCAGTGATACCATTTTCGTGAGTCATCTCCCATGGTGGGGTGAGGCATCTGCCTGTAGTATGCATAAACCTGTAAGAAGCCTCGCATCCACGGTCCTGTAAGTAGGCCTTCACCAATAAATTTATTCATTCATTCATCAAACAAAACATGGCTATAATAATTTCTTTGGTTTGTTGTTCGTGCCCTCTCAGGAATAAATAGACATTTGTTCATATCTTTTTGGGGAAAGTTGAGCAAAACATTTACTTCATTATGCTCCAGTCATAAGGTTACTGTCTTCCATGTTTCTCCTGGAGTGCCTACCATCAGTGTCAAAGGCTCCCTTTTGAAATTAATTGATCTCCTGCTGACAATTGTTTTCCATTTTTTTAAGGATATATTTATCCTTTTCTCCATGTTCTTTAAAATGTTTATAATAGAAATATAAAATCATTTATGCTACTCATTTTTCTAAAATTTCTCATAGCTGAGCTTAATTTGTATTACCTTGCTGAAAACAATATAAATATTTCTTTTACAGCAACCTAGAATAATAAACAGTTTACCTTAATCCAATAAGAACTCAAGCATGTCCAAGGACGAATGGCAACTTCCTTGCATTCTTTGCATTTTCACTCTGGTTTGAATACTTAAAAGATGAAACTCTTAAGTGTATTGAATGCCCTTCTCTCTTCCATGGTTTGGACTCTTAAACGCTGTACACTGTAGTTTAATTTTTTGTTTCTAAGCCAATATCTAGCTACCTCAACCTTCAGCTTAAGTCCAGGAGAGAGTTGGAAACCTTGCATTTATTCCTAACCCAATTCCAAACTGCCAGAGAAACCAGTAGAGTTATCACAAGCTTCACAGCTTATCTTCCCCAGAGCAGAACCCTTCTGCTAGATAGCCCTGATTTGCAGCCAATGCCTGGCTCTGCAAATGTTCCCCAAGGAAAACAGATCAAGGATGAAACATACACAAAACTCTGCTGTGGCCAAGTCAAAAGAGTTTTTGTTTTGTTTTTTGGCTACTGTCTTATCAAAGGGATGTGTTTTTACAATAATCATTTACCCCTGGTTTAGACACTAAAAAAGGAGCCTCACTCCTTGTTCTATATGTCAGAAGCTTCAACCAGGAATTTGCTAAAAAGTGCTAACATTTGTAAGCAGGAATCATGTTCAGCTCTAAGAGATCTGAAGATCATTGCCAGAAATGACATCATGAAATGGGTGATATTTTAGTACCTTAGACTTCATGGAAGAACAAGATCCTAGTTTTGTCTACAGACAAGCAGGCAGCTGACTCAGTCCCATTTATATTAATAAATCATTTTTTAACTTCTTATTGCCACTTGACCTCCATCACCCACATATTCACTAAAACACTCAAATCAGAATGATCTTCCCTTACTCCTAGGCCTTACAATAAAGGTAAGTTTTGTGCAAGAGTATTTGGAGAAAGTGTTACACTGTGAAATGCCTAGTATTGATCCAGATCATCTCAGACCAACAATGGAACCTCCTATTTAAGAGGTAAAACTGCATAGACTATTAAAATGAAAAGCAAAAAAGTCTGAGCATGGAATTACAACACATAAAAAGATAGTAAAAGAGAAAAAGATAGTAAAGGCACAAGAACATCCAATCAGTAACAATGTATATCAGACACTTGAATCCCCCAAACTCCTTATAATCCCTCTCAGTGACTGAGTGACAAATTAGTTTCTCTGTTTTTTTTTTTTTATTAACCATCAATAAATCATCTCTACAAAACCCAGTGCCATAGTGTTTATGACTCTGTGTGTTACTCAACTTCTTGGTATTTGGATGATTATCTACAAGTAGTTTCTCCACAGTATTATGAAAGAAAAAAATGAATGTGCAATAGTTATTTACATGTGTTTCCCATAAATATTTTATGAACATAGCTGTATATCTAATGATGATATATCACAACTCATTTCATAAATGGACCCTACTAACAGACTAAAATGGATAAATATTACTCAGAAAAGTGCAGAAGGCTCTTTGGTGCAATTTACATATTCTTTTAAAGTAATTAGAATATCACTTCAGAAGTAATTTAATCAAGTTACTCTGAAATAAATTTTTATAAACTATGGAGGTGATAGAAAGCCAAGAAGCAATTATAAAAAATAGGGAAATTGCAATTTTCCAAGTTCCTTTTGTTCCTAAATCAGTTTCATTTTTACATGCCTTTAATTATTTGGCCTCCTCAACTGTTTACCAAGTACCTATCATTAACATAAAAGAAAATAACTAAGATTAACCAGGCCAGTGAGTTGTTGAAAAAAAATTATTTCCTATGAGTGAATTTCACTCATAGGAAATTCGCCTACAGATTGGGAAAGAATCTTCACCAACCCTTTATCTGACAGGGCTAATATCCAGAATATATAAAGAACTCAAGAAGTTGAAAAGCAACAAATCAAGCAATCCAATTAAAAAATGGGGAACAGAGCTAAACAGAGAATTCTCCATAGAGGAATATCGAATGGCAGAGAAACACTTAAAGAAATGCTTAACATCATTAGCCATCATTAGCCATCAGTGAAATGCAAATCAAAATGACCCTGAGATTTCACCTTGTACCCATCAGAAAGGCTAAGATCAAAAACTCAATTGACAACACATGCTGGAGAGATTGTGAAGAAAGGGGAACCTTCCTCCACAGCTGGTGGGAATGTAAACTTGTACAACCACTCTGGAAATCTATCTGGCACTTCCTCAGACAACTAGGAATAGTGCTTCCTCAAGATCCAGCTATACCACTCCTAGGCATACATCCAAAAGAGGCTCAAGTACCGAATAAGGACATTTCCTCAACTATGTTTTTAGCAGCTTTATTTGTAATAGCCAGAACCTGGAAACAACCCAGATGTCCCTCAACTGAGGAATGGATTCAGAAATTGTGGTACAGCTACACAATGGAATATTACTCAGCAATTAAAAACAAGGAAATCATGAAGTTTGCAGGTAAATGGTGGGAACTGGAAAAGATCATCCCGAGTGAGCTATCTCAGAAGCAGAAAGACACACAGGGTATATACTTATTCATATAGACATATAGGATAAACCTACTAAAATCTATCAACCTAAAGAAACTAATGAAGAGGGAGGACTCTGGCTAAAATGCTCAATCCCTAGGCAGAAAGTCAAAGAGGATGGACATCAGAAGATGGATAAAACGGGGAACAAGTTAGGAGCCTGCCACAGAAGGCCTCTAAAAGGCTATGCCATGCATACCATCAAAGCAGATGCTTAGACTTATGACCAACTTTTGGGCAGAGTGCAGGAAATATTATGAAAAAAGTGAGAAATAGTAAGATCTGGAGAGGACAGGAGCTCCACAAGGAGAGCAACAGAACCAAAAAATTTGAGTACAGGGGTCTTTCCTGAGACTGATACTCCAACCAATCACCATGCATGGAGATAACCTAGGACCCCTGCACAGATGTAGCCCATGGCAGTTCAGTGTCCAAGTGGGTTCCATAGTAATGGGAACAGGGACTGTCTCTGACATGAACTGATTGGCCTGCTCTTTGATCACCTCACCCTGATGGGGGATCAGCCTTACCAGGCCACAAAGGAAGACAATGCAGCCACTCTTGATGAGAGCTAATAGACTAGGATCAGAAGGAAGGGGAAAAAAAAAGACCTCCCCTATCAGTGGACTTTGTGATGGTCATTAGTGGAGAAGGGGGAGGAAAGGAGGGATTGGGAAGGGAGGGAAGAGGGAGCTACAGGAGGGACACAGTGAATAAAGTGTAATTAATAATTTTTAAAGAAAATAATGACAATATTAATAATAGTGAGCTACTGTTTAACAAGAATTCCCAGGTTCATACATTTAGAAAAAAAATCCTTACTTTTGAAAGAGTAAAAAAAAATATGTGGGAGGGTTTGGACAAAAGAAAGGGAAGAAGGAAATGTAATTTTATTATAATTTCAAAAATAAAGTGATATTTTTCAAAACCCGTAGTTCTTTTTTTTTTCTTTTTTCTTTTTTTTTTTTAATGGTGATTGGGAACTTTATTTTCTTTTTATTTATTTATTTTTTTTATTAATTTATTTATTTTTATATCAATCACAGGTTAGGTACTTTGCATCCCAGGCATAGCCTCCTCCCTCATTCCCTCCCACCCTCCCACTCCCTCCCTCATCGCCCTCCTCCCCGCCCCTTCCAAGTCCACCAACAGGGGAGGACCTCCTCCCCTTCCATCCAACCCCAGCTCATCCTGTGTTAAGGACTATTTAGAGACTTTGTAATAAACTAAAACAAGAGAGAGACTGCCAATGTTCCATTCTCCTCCTACTTAAAAAATTTTTTTCTTATTCTTTTAACATAACCCAACAAATTATACTTTTCAAATATAAAAACATGAGATGTGTGTGTCTTTCTGCTTTTGGGTTACCTCACTCAAGATGATCTTTTCTAGTTCCATCCATTTTCCTGCAAATTTTATGATTTCATTGTTTTTAATAGCTGAATAGTATTCCATTGTATAAATGTACCACAATTTCTGTATCCATTCCTCTGTTGACAGACATCTGGGTTGTTTCCAGATTCTGGCTTTATGAATAAAGCTGCTACAAACATGGTTGAACAAATATTCTTGTTGGATGGTGGAGCCCAAGAATGGTATAGCTGGATCTTGAGGTAGCACAAGATTGCTTTCCAAAGTGATTGTACAAGGTTACATTCCCACCAGCATTGGAGGAGGGTTCCCTTTTTACCACATCCTTTCCAGCATGTTAGCTATTCTGATGGGTATAAGGTGAAATCTCAGGGTCATTTTGATTTACATTTCCCTGATGACTAAGGGAGCATTAGCATGTCTTTCAGTGTTTTCTCTGCCATTCCATACTCCTCTATTGAGAATTCTATTTCACTCTGTACCCCATTTTTAATTAGATTACTTGATTTGTTGGTGTTTAACTTTTTGAGTTATTTATATATGGATATTACCCTCTGAGATATAGTGTTGATGAAGACCCTTTCCTAGCCTGTAGGCTGCCATTTTGTTCTGATGGTATATACTCACAAGTGGGTTTTAGTCATATAAGATAAACATACTAAATATTAGTACACCTAAAGAAGCCTAGCAAGAAGGAGGACCCTAGGGAAGTTGCTCAATCCTCACTCAGAAAGCAAATAGGATAGCTACTAAAACCAGGGGAAAACAGGGAACAAGACAGGAGCGTACCAAAGACGGTCTCTGAAAGACTCTACCCAGCAGAGTATCAAAATATATGCTGACACTCATAGCCAAACTTTAGGCAGAGTGCAGGGAAATAGAAAGACCTGGAGGGAAAAGGAGCTTCACAAGGAGACCAACAGAACTAAAATATCTAGACCCAGTGGTGTTTGCAAAAACCAATACACCAACGAAGGACCATGCATGGAGATAACCTAGACCCCTTGCTCTGATATAGCCCATAGGAGCTCAGTCTCCAAGTGGATTCCCTAGTCAAGGCAACAGGGACTGATTCTGACCTGAACTCAGTGGCTGGCTCTTTGATTACTTCTGCCTGGAGGAGTGCAGCCTTACCAAGCCACACAGGAAGATAATGCAGCCATTCCTAATGAGACCTGATAGGCTAGGGTCAAATAGAAGGAGAGGAAGACCTTCGTATCAGTGAACTAGGGGAGGGGCATAGAGGGCAAATAGGGAGGAAGGGTAGGAAGGGTAGGATTGGGAGGAGAAGAGGGAGGGGGACACAACCAGGATACAAATTGAATATATTGTAATAAATCTTAATAATAAAAAATTAAAAACAAAGAAAATGTATTGGCACACATAGGCTGGGAAAGGCAGTATTTTCAATTCACATACTGGATAAAAAGCATTTACTTATATTTTCCAGTAAAATGGCAAATTAAAATGGGCAAGATAGATCTCTCAGAAACAACATGTGCTACTTATTAAAGTTGTCAGGGAAATGTACAATCAAATGATGTCCTGCCATGCATTTCTACAGTGCCAACAACATGAAAAATTGTGTGAGTGAAACTCAACTGCAAGTCTTGCAGTTACTATTGGGAGAGTAACTTAAAAAAAAGCCATGGGAAATTGGTGTTTTCTTATAATCATATTCATACAGCTTGTGATTTATAAACAAGACTCAGAATGCTACAGAATGGAAGCAAAGCAAGCCAAAAGGTATACCCATTGTATGGGATGCTACTCATCACGGATCTCAAAACTGCTGCCACGCAAGGGAAGATACGAAAGAGTATTGAATACCAGTATTGCATCCCAGACCAAACAAAAGCAAGAGCATCATGATGAACACTTCAACAATAGTCCAAACAACAAACTTTCTTTTTGTTTGTTTGTTCATTTTGTTTTGTTTTTGAGACAAGGTTTTTCTGTATAACAGTTCTGGCACTTACTTTATAGCCCATGGTGACCTCGAACTCACAGAGATCCAACTGCCTCTGTCTCACAAGTGCTGAGATTAATGGCAGGTGCCATCACACCCAGCTTTTCAAACAATGAATTTTCAACAGGGACAACCTTCACAAAGCAGACATAATAAAAATCTGAAAGAAGTAACATGGGGTATTCTAAGAGGATGGAGATGATTCATATCATGATGATACTACTGTATTTACCCTGGTGAAGTAAGTTGTCAAGTATCATCAAACAATGAAGTTAAGTATATGCTTCAGGTAAAATATTTATATTCCAACCCACAACATCCTTAAAATGCAATAAGATACAGAACAACAGAGAAAACTAAAAACTTACTGTAGGATTTCAGATAGTTTGATCAGAATTTTGTTCAGTGACCTATTTCACTTACTGTGTTATGTTCTGAGATAATATGAAAGACTGCCCACAGCATCAGATATCTCGATTTTGAGAACAGAATTACAGAGTTAGAAAGATAAAGTAATCTACTCAAAGCAACATAATGTATTACAATGTATCCCTGCTGTGGCCCCCTCCTTAGTCTCCTCCCACACCCACCCACCTTCCCCCAACATCCCCCACCCTCGCCCACTCTCCCTCTTCTCCCCCTATGACCCTCCCCAAGTTCTGATAGGGAAGGACCTCCTCCCATTCTATCTGACCCTAGCCTATCAGGTCTCATCAGAGCTAGATGGATCAGCTTTCTTTGAATCCTGACAAGGCTGCATCACCTTCCAAAAGGGGAGATGATCAGAGAGCTTGCCACTGAGTTCATGCCAGAATAAGCCCTTGCCCCACTTATTAGGGAACCCTAATAAGTCTATGGGCTACATCTGAACAGGGACTTTAGGTCCTCTCCATGCATGGTCCTTGGTTGGGGTATCAGTCTCTGCAGGGAGCACAGGGCTCAGTTTTATTGGTTCTGTTGCTCTTCTTGTGGAGCTCCTGTCCCCTCCAGGTCTTTCTATCTCCCCCTTCTTTCATAATGTTACCTGCACTCTGCCCAAAGTATGGCTATGAGTCTTAGCCTCTGCTTTGATACCTCCATCAGCAGAGTCTTTCAGAGGCCAACTGTGGTAGGCTGTCCTGTTCCCTGTCTTCTGTTTCTGATGTCTTATGCTTTTGCCCTTCTGAATGAGGGTTGAGTGACTTTTCTAAGGTCTTCCTTGTTGTTTAGCTTCTTTAAGACTATAGATTTTAGTTTATCCTATATGATATGGCTAATGTCCACTTAGGAGTGAGTACATAACATGTGTGTCTTTCTGCTTCTGGGTTACAACACTCAGGATGATCATTTTTAGTTCCCACCAGTTGCACACAAATTTCATGATTTCCTTGATTTTAATAGCGGAGTAGTATTTCATTGAGTAAATGTACCAAAATTTCTGTATCCATTCCTTTGTTGAAGGACATCTAAGTTATTTACACCTTCTGGCTATTATGAATAGAAGTGCTATGAATGTGGAACATGGTTGAGCAAATATCCTTGTTGTATACTTCAGCATATTTTGACTATATGCCTGGATCTTGAAGTAGCACTTTTCCTTCATTTCTGAGAAAGCGCCAGATTGGTTTCCAAAGTGGTTGTGCAAGTTTACATTCCCACCAGCAATGGAGGAGACTTCCCCTTTCTCCACATGTGTTGTCAATTGAGTTTTTGATCTTAGCAATTCTGATGGGTGTAATGTAGAATTTCAGGGTTGTTTTGATTTGCATCTCCCTTGTGACTAAGGACGTTGAACATTTCTTTAAATGTTTCTCTGTCATTCCATATCCCTCTATTGAGAATTTGCTGTTTCATACTGTACCCATTTTTTAATTGGATTGCTTGGTTTGTTGGCGTTTAACTTCTTCAATTTTATCTGTCTATCTGTCTATCTCTCTCTCTCTCTCTCTCTCTCTCTCTCTCTCTCTCTCTCTCTCTCTCTCTCTCTCTCTCTCTCTCTCTCTCTCTCTCTGTCCTGGATATTAGTCCACTGTCAGAAGCAGGGTTGGTGAAGATCTGTTCAAATCTGTAGGCTGTCATTCTGTTCTGATGGCAATGTCCTTTGCTTTGAAGAAGGTTTACAGTTTCATGAGGTCCCATTATTTATTGTTGATCTTAGAGCCTGTGGTGTTAATGTTCTTTTCAGGAAGTTGTCTCCTGTGCCAACGAGTTCTAGCCTCTTACCCAATTTTTCTTCTAACAGATTTAGTGTGTCTGGTTTTATGTTGAGGACTTTTATCCACTTGGACTTTACTTTTGTTCAGGGTAGCTAATATGTATCTATTTGCATTTTTTGTACATGTAGACATCCATTTAGATCAGCACCATTTGTTGAAGATGTTATCTTTTTCCATTATATTTTCTGGAGGTATCTCCATTCCTGATCTCAATCTATACTATAGAACAATAATAATAAGTACTGCATGGTAGGGGGTTGGGGATTTAGCTCAGTAGAAGAGTGCTTGCCTAGCAAGTGCAAGTCCTGGGTTCAGTCTTCAGCTGTGGAAAAAATAAAACAAACAAACAAAAAATAAAAAAAAAACAAAACAAAAACTGCATGATACTGGCTGCGAAACAGGCTAGAGGATCAATGGAATCAAAAAGAAGAACAAGAAATAACCCCACTCACCGACAGCTACTTGATATTTTACAAAAAAGCCAAAGCAACACAAATCTTAAAATAACAGAAAGAAGATTAGGGTTACAGTCACATCATCATCACAGCCAGATCCCCTTCTCCTATACTGGACTGGTTTTGTAGATCAGAATTTAAAACACTCATACTTCGTACATGCAAAATTAATTTTAATGGAAACCAACTTTGATATTGTGATTGGGGTAAGCAAAAAATTTGTAATATAAGTTATTGTAATCACATACAGTTACATGATTGTTAAGTGATTCAACAACATAAAGTTTAATTGAAACAGAACTTCATTTTGACTGAGAAAGAGAGAGGCAAATCAATGGATATGTATTTCTTAGTTTGGAATAAATGTCATCAAGGAGAAATATATACTTTCTTAGAAAGATAAATAACACATGCATATTCCAGAAATATGTATGGTTATGTACTGAAATTATAGTATTTTTGTCCCAGTTCAGGTTTTTTTTTACATTTCTTTTATATTTTTATTTTTTTAATTTTTATTAATTACACTTTATTCATTTTGTATCCCCCATAAACCCTCCCTCCTCCCCTCCCAATCTCACCTTCCCTACCCCTTCTCCACACATGCCCCTCCCCAAGTCCACTGATAGGGGAGGTCTTCCTTTCCTTCCTTCTGATCCTAGTCTATCAGCCCTCATCAGGAGTGGTTGCATTGTCTTCCTCTGTGGCCTGGTAAGGCTGCTCCCTCTTCAGGGTGAGGTGATCAAAGAGCAGGCCAATCAGTTCATGTCAGAGACAGTCCCTGTTCCCATTACTATGGAACCCACTTGGACACTGAACTGCCATGGGCTACATCTGTGCAGGGGTCCTAGGTTTTCTCCATGCATGGTGCTTGGTTGGAGTATCAGTCTCAGGAAAGACACCTGTGCTCAGATTTTTTTGGTTCTGTTGCTCTTCTTGTGGAGCTCCTGTCCTCTCCCTATTTTACTATTTCCCACATCTTTCCAGTTCAAGGTTTTTAAAGTATCTCTCAGAATTTACAAGTATAATCCAAATAAACAAAATGTTCAGTTTTGTGGATTTAGTAAGACGCACAATTGTATAACCACTGCCACAGACAGGAACAGCATAGTCTTATAATACTATTAAAGACCATAACTGTCAATTAGACTACAGCAACTGAGTCTCCACCATCTACTGATTGATTTTTGGCTTATAGTTACAATTTCCAAGAATTCAAATATATTGAATAACAGATGCAATGTTTCAGTGCCCTCCTTCATTTAATCAGCATCATTAAGATTAACCTTATGTTTTTCATGTATTTGTAGTCTATTCGTTCCTGTTTCTAAAGCGCATAACATTGTCTGTTTATTCTTGTTTGCTTTTAACTCAATAGTTTAAGGGTATTTCAGGTTGGGAAATTATCAACACAGCAACTCTAAATAGTGTCACACTTGGTTTATGCTAACATGGGTTTTCATTGAGTACCTAGGAATATGATTGCTAGATAGTATGTGAATGTATGTCTAAATTTAGAAGAACTAATAAAATTGCTGTTGAAGTTAGATAAAAAATTTTGTATTATAATTAGAAGAATATTGGCTTCAGTATTATTATTCAATATCTTTGAATAATATCTTTCAATATTATTCAGTATTCAATATCTTTGCCAGAAATTGTTAAATGCCACTTTTGATGTACTTGATTCAGTCTATTAAATGTGTGGCGTTATCTATATGTAGCTATAGTTTGCATTTCTTAATGACTGCCGAATTCATCAGTTATTTTCAGCCATGTTTTCTTCAATAAAATCAGTTTGAAAAACTTAACTCTCGTAATAAAACTGGTATAAATTATCTCCATACAAACATATATAGATAGATACATTGATTAAACACATTTCTTTCCTATATTAATCATAATTTATATTTTTGAAATGGTATGTTTTGAAAATTGAAAAATTTAACTTTAGATAGTCTCTAAATAATCTTTCCTTGTTTTCTTTTGCTAATGTGCTTCTTTTCAATTTAAAAGGCCATTTCTCTATGTAAAAATTACTCTGTGTTGTTCCAGGTATGTGCCGAAATTGTATTTTACATATGGTTAACTGATTTTCCATCATTTATTGAAAACAAGTGTCTTTCTCTACTTAAATTATTTAGTAAATGCATCAATTTTGTTCTTATGCTAGTGGTTGTTTTCCCAATCTGGTATTCCATCTATCAATATGTCTTTCCTTTCAAATTACATTGGTAACAGATGATTTATGTAAATGTCAAGTAATTTTTCATTAGATATATTTTGCTTATTAGTTCTTTTCTTAGCATAAAGTATACTAAACTTCTGCATGTAGTTCATTTCCTCCCCAAGCTCTTCTCAATTACCTGTTCTATGTTTAGACTAAAATTTGAAATAGTATGATATCAGGTATTACATATTTATTTTGAGACCTGTATTTTGCATTGTTCTAATCCAATACATCACCAGGACTGTCATATCCTTCACCTTATCAAATAAGCCTTTTGTCTGCTTCTGATTTGATAACATCTAATCATACAAATTAATTAGCTTAATATTAAGAGTAAGTTACATACCATATTTTGACTATTTTCAAAGTGAATTTAGGTGGATTATGAAAAAGGAACTCAAAATGCAATACAGCCAGTAAATAAGTAAATAAGTCTATTCAAACATTTTATCTGTGTGTAGAAATTGGTAAATGGCCATAATCATAACCCAGTCACGAAGCAAAAATAAAGTAGAATGAATAGTTGATAACCCTGCTTACTCATATAAAGTCCCTCATTACATTACATTCAGTCTCCATACAGTTGCTTACATTAAAACTAGAAGGTCAGCCAACATCCCCATGCTCTGGCTTACATATTTTCCATTTCTATTCTGATTCTTCATCTATGTCAAGCTGTTTTACCCTCAAAGCCAACTGCTGAGACTTTCTCATTTACTTATAAATGCATATTCAAATTAACTCATAAAATCCAATAATAATTTTATGATGAAAAATGTCAATTATATGATTTTATGTAGTAAAGACAGATCTTGATATTCCTACATTTCTCATCTAATACTCTAATTCAAAAATTAAGAATTCAAGTAGTGCAATAGAATCCATTGAGAAAATACATACAGAAGCAAGGGATTGGAGAAAATGTGTACCTATGAGGTTACATATATACTTATTAACTATTTCAACCTGTCTCAGAAATCCGATGTTATTAAACATGTTGTCTGAAAAAAATTTAATTTAGAAATTCTCTTTTAATATATGTGGGATATTTTCAGCCCAAAGAGATACAACTTGAACATTATTACGTTATAACTTGTAAAGTAAGAAGAAAATGTCATAGAACACAGGATTTCTAATGTTTTTAAAATGAAGCTTAAACTGTTGTAGGTATTTTAGTCAGTTGTTATAAATAGCACAGATATTTCATTGGCTTTAAGAATATTCTATCCATTCTGTCATCTAATAAAATTCCTATAAAAAGTCAACTCTAATTCTTTGAGAACCGTATCTAACAGTTTGTTTCAAAATCTTTTATTTCATGAAGTTTCATAAATAGATGATGTTGAAAATGCTAACCAAGTCTGACACTGCCAGCTGTTCACTGCTTTACTGGCTAACCCTGCCGGACCTGGCCTGTGGTACTAAAAGAGTTGTATGGATCTGGTGGGCCCACTTCACTTACTTAATATAGCTGCTGAAGACAATACTGGTACCCTCAGGAACTCTATTGCATAATAATTGCATAAATAAAATCCATTGATATCAGTTCCTAAACCAGTGAGTTTTGAGAGATTTAATTAGTCATGTAATCATAATTAGGGTACAAAATAATTTCATCACTTCAAAAAGTTTCACCACACCTTCTTTGTATGATGTTGAGTCACTTTGGCTTTCTGTTACTGTTTCTTCATCACTGCTGTCTTACAATGTTAATATTACGAATAAAAAACTGATGATCAAGAAATAAGACAATTTTATTAACTATTAGATGAAATGATAAATTAGAACTTTATTTTATTTTAAATGTAAGACTAAAGTAGACAATGCAGTTGAACCAAGGAGGTGCTTGCACTCAGTTCTACTTGTTATGATTAACTTGAATATCTAGGAACACCTAGAATCCCAGGCAGAGGCAAATGTGCCTCTGTGAGTTTGAGGCCAACTTGGTCTACAGAGTGAGTTTCAGGACTCCAGGATTCTGTAGCAAGACCCTGTCTCAAAACAAGGAAGCAAGCAAACAAAAAAAGCCAAAAACAGAATAACACAGTAATGAAAGGTTGGGGAACATGTTAGTTAAATGACTCTTTTATACCTTGTGTCCTAAGAAGTGTATCAAATGACTCTTAGTTTTTTTTAAAAAATGAATTTCAGTGGTAGTACTTTTTAGATGAGAGTCATATTGTATTCTTTAGTATATCTGATAGTAGACAGAAACCTTTGTCACCTATCTGCATAGGAGGGAAGAGGACTGACAAATTCTGTAGAGATGAGGCTAAACATCCAACAATGAGAAGACAACACCAGAGCTAAGAATTAGCATCTTAAAGGTGGTACTCACAACCAGAAAAGAAAATCTTGATCTAAATTTTGAAAATCCATGGAGATCATCTGTATAGATGAAACACAGGGACTTCTGCATTATCACTGTGAATCTTCCCTTCAGTCAAGACACAGGAATATTCAAGACACAAGATTTCTAATTTGGGGGATAGTATGCAAGATATATATATATATATATATATATATATATATATATATATAAAGATAGAAAAAAACTACAAGATAAAATGAATAAATGTTAAAAACTCACAAGGAACCCTAAAATTTAAAGAAATGCGGTATTGTAAACATAAGGAATGAGCATGTATATTATGGGTGCCCTGAATTCTAATCTCAGCCTCCATGGTTTGAACAAAAAAACTCAGGGCAAATGTATGGCTTCTAGAAAGCTTCTTATCCTCATCTGTGAAATGGAGCACACTTTTTAGAGTACACAACATATAGTAATTTGTATTTGGAATGCACTCATAAAAATTCCTGAGACACATTGCCAACTATTACCTGTATTTTGATGACAGGATGCCATGCAGGGATACAGTTATAAGAAAAATGGGTTTGTCTGGAAGGATATTAGATATAATTTAGATACATGAAGAAGAAGAAGAAGAAGAAGAAGAAGAAGAAGAAGAAGAAGAAGAAGAAGAAGAAGAAGAAGAAGAAGAAGAAGAAGAAAAGACCAGGTATTTGTGTGTGCATGTGAGAGAGAAAGAGAGAGTGTGTGTCATATCAAGCTATACTAAATAAAATCCCTAAACTGTCCTTCTCTATATCTTCACATGTCTCTATGGCTGCTATATTCTCAGTTCTATCCTATGTTTCTTTTTTAATTAAATTTTTATTTTTAATATTAATTACAGTTTATTAACTTTGTATC
>CM053763.1:16390036-16433515 GCA_028658305.1 Pachyuromys duprasi
ATATATATATAACATATAGGGTGAATGTCATTGCAAACTACGGAATGTAAGTAACTATGATTTTCTATTGTTAGGTCATAGATTATAATCAATATGCAGTCCTGGATGTCAAGGTTTTAAATTTGTTGAGGCAGAAAGTGTCAGCAACCAATTTTCAGTGTAAATGTAAAAATTCCTAAGAATTAAATTAACATTAAATTAACTAATTGGGCTATTTTTCAGGATATCAACTCATAATGATTCAATCAATTAAGCAAACACATAATTTATAAATAAGATTGAGAATTAATAAACAGATGAAGAAAAGTAATAATGAAATTGTAAATAACTGGCATAAACAAGGGAAGCTTTCCTAAGAATAAACAAAAATTATTTAATATAGGAAGTAAAAAGACAAAAAAATCTATTTAAAATGCTCACAAAATAATTTTTCAAGATTTTTTTTACAATTTTATACATTTACGTATGGAATTTTAGACATTTTCACAGATCTTCATTCTACTCTCTGTTCACCCATCCTTTCCCACTTTCTCAAACTTCTTCTCAGTGAGTTTCCTCCTACTTTCTTCTCTGTTAGTATGTGTACATTTGAGTTTAATTAAGGTTTTTCGCATGAGCTTGCCTACGAGGCTATTTCGAGAGGAACGTGCATCATGTCAGTTTATGCACTGATGAAGATGCTGAATGCAACCATACCCCTCAACAGCTATTAATTGCCAACAGCCTTTTTTGGAAGGATGGGGCATCTGAGCCCCTCCCAATTCACGATGAAATTTTGAGGGGCCCAATCTTGTGAGGGTCTTATACAATGTAATTGAATGTCTTGAAATTTAATTCCACAGAGTCTTTTAATTCATCACAGACTCATGTTTTAGTTAGGACCGTAAACTGTCTCCTGTTATGTGTGTGTGTGTGTGTGTGTGTGTGTGTGTGTGTGTGTGTGAGAGAGAGAGAGAGAGAGAGAGAGAGAGAGAGAGAGAGAGAGAGAGAGAGAGAGAGAGAGAGAGAGAGAGAGAGCCATGTGCTTTGAAAGGTAAATTTTCACAGTTGTAAAGCTGAAGCAGGAAGATTGCCATGGGTTTCAGTCTAACCTGCATTGAAAAGGCAAACCAGGGATAGTGACAAGTCCTATCTCAAGGAACCTAGGAAACCTAGGAAAAATACTGTAATAGAAGAAGAAAAAAATTAATATGAAACCAAAAAGGCAGTAAAACAGAAGGAAAGGAGACAAAGATGTGAGTCAGCCAACTCCTAGCTCAGAGTGTTTGCTATATCCTCACCTAGTCCATTAGCCACTCTAACTGGCCTGCTCCTTACTCCATTAATGACATGCTTACTCTTATTTTGTACACTCCTGTGAAAGACAGGATATGAACAGAACTATCATTTACTCAAATATAAATTTTAATCCTTGTATCATTCTTCATGCTGCCATGAAAAAGGCAGATCTCAGGTAACTAACCACATAATCATCAGAAACTCACAGGCATATCCTCACTTTTAAGTGGATACTAGACATGTAATATAGGCTAAACAAACTGAAATCTATATACCTAAAGAAGCTAAGCAAGAAGGAGGATCCTAGGTAAGATGATAAGTCCTCACTTAGAAAGGCAAACTGGATAGACATTAGAAGAAGGAGAAAACAGGAAACAGAAAAGGAGCCTACCACAGAGGGCCTCTGAAAAACTCTACCCAGCAGGATATCAAAGCAGATGCTGAGGCTCATAACAAAACTTCGGGCAGAGTTCAGGGAATCCTATGAAAGAAGGGAGAGATAGTGGGACCTGGAGAGGACAGGAGCTCCACAAGTAGAGCAACAGAATCAAATAATCTGGGCACAGGGGTCTTTTCTGAGACTCATAGTCCAACCAAGGACCATTCATGTATATAACCTAGAATCCCATATCAGATGTAGCCCATGGCATCTCAGTCTCCAAGTGGGTTTCCTAGTAATAAGAACAGGGATTGTCTCTGACATGAACTCTGTGGCTGGCTCTTTAATCCTCCCTTGAGGGGGGAGCAGCCTTACCAGGCTACAGAGGAGGACAATGTAGCCAGTCCTGATGAGACTGATAAGCTAGAGTTCGATGGAAGGGGAGGAGGACCTCCCCTATTAGTGGACTTAGGGATGGAAGTGGTAGTAGATGAGGCAGAGGGTAGGATCAGGAGGGAATGACAGAGGGGGCTATAGCTGGGACACAAAGTGAATAAACTGTAATTAATATAAAAATGAAAATTTAATGAAAGACAGAAAAAATAATGAACCAAACACTGGTAAAATGTACCATACTATTTTGATGTACTATTATTGAATTATTTGTTACTAGAATAAAAATTCATTTATTTCTTTTAGTATGAATCTGAAACAATTATATTATATTCTATACCATTAATTATCAAAGAAGTAAAATGTTTCTCATATTTTAACCTATTGTATAGTTTTTGTAAGACACTTCTTTGCAACATCCATGAAAGAAAAAAATAGTAGAGCATAATGTTTGCCTTTATTACAGATTTTATACTGTGTTATATCTGTGTGATTCTATAAACAATATATGATAAAGCTGTATGGATAGAAAACTTTGTGATAAGTATCACACTATAACATTATTAAAAGCAAATTTCAGGATATGTGAATGAATATATTTATGTTGTTTAGAGTCATATATAGTTTGTACTTTATAGTCATTCTTTTCAATAGGTCCATGTATTTTTTGCTGCCAAAAGATCAAATATCACCTATTTTGATGTTAATATATTTTATAATATTGCCAGGTTTTAGTCTCACTAAAATGAATATTCATGGTTGTGATTCCTTGTGTATTTGTGCAAAAACTCTGGCCAGTTCCTCAATTCAGTAAATGCAATACTCCTTATTTCTAGCAACTGTTTTGTCTCACACCATTTACTTCCCTTGGTAATATCCACAGATATTTTAATAAACCCATACACATGTGTGTAAAATAATAAAGAGCTATATAAAAGATAAATGGAAGTAAAATTAGTTTAGATAAACAGCATGCATTTTAATGTGCAAACAATCAGGCACAACTTGACTTGGAACCATAATAAAGCAGAGATACAGTGGCTCCTATACAGAGTCACCTTGAAAGCAGCATGATGTTGTGGACAAGCACTGCCTGTGTTATAAATGCACACTGGCACAGGAAGGTGAATGTAAATTACACACGCATTGTAAATATGCAGCAATACAAGAAGATGGATGATTCTAATCCCCTGACCTGCTTTGTTATTGAAACCTTCACAACAGTAAACAACACCAGGTCAATTTCTAAACAAAAGAAAATCCATCTTATCTAAACTATGCAGAAAAATGAATTATTGAAAGTAATGCTTTGAAATAAGATATTACCCAGGTATCCAAGAAGACATTTGAATGAAAATAAGCTGAAAGGTAAAAGAGTATTTTCTGTTCAGAGTTTCAGGTGCCTTCTTCGAATTTAGCCTCCGTGTTTCTTTGCATATTCAAGTAGCATCATTTTTGGCAAACACAAGTAACTCATAAACATCCAAAATACCAAGTAAGTTAAGAATTACTCAAATACATTTTCATACAAGTTTCTAAGTATATACATGAATTGTAGTTCACTATGCCTACTCCTTGGTCCGTAATGAGTCCTCTGGCTTCTGTTACTGTATCAGTACAGGTCCTCCTCTCAGATATCCTGTTGTTGCCCTGTGTCATGGAGATCCTGTAGTTTTGGATCTATAGGACTGGCCCCTTTGTGCACTCCAGAAGTTAATTGGTGTGGTAGATGTTGGGGTGAACAATTCAAAGCCTTAGACCTTACCCTAAAAGGTATCTGAGCTGGTCAGCTTGGTGGCTCACTTGCTTTCATGACCTCAAGGCCTACTCACCAGCAACCCCCACAACCCGCAGGGTGTGCTCTCCTGAGTGTTGCAGCCAGTGAGGGACAGAGCCAGTTTGCCCACCCTCATGATCCTGGGCCCACTCCTCCTGCCTGCCATAGATGGTGGGGCATGAGGGAGGGGAGGAGGGTATCTCTTATTTGTCCATGCTGCCTCACTGCAGACAAGAGGCAAGGCCATATCTCCTACACTTACACCCTTGGTCTTGCCCACCAGCACCTACCACCTATAACCTCATCCCCACTCCTGCTATCTGGACCAGTTCTACTGTGCTGCTCAGGTGAGTTTCAGGGCCTGCCCTCCTGAGTGATGCAGCTAGTAAGGGGAAGAGCCAGTATGCCTGCTCTCATGATCCCAGGGCTAGTTCTCCCACCTGCTGCAAGTAGTGAAGGACAAGGTAGGAGGAGGTATCTCTACCTTGTCCATGCCACTGCACAGGAGACAAGTGGCAGATGCAGCACTTCCACGCTCATACCCTCAGAGCTAGTTCACTCACAACTCCCACAATATGAAACAGTTGCCTGAATACTACAGATGGCTAGAGGTAGGTCCACTCTCCTGCTTTCACAGCCCTAGCTAGACTCTCAAAAAATGCCCAGGTGAGGGGAGGGCCCAGTTCTGAACAGCCCACAGACATCAACCTGCCTCAGGGCAGCAGGCCAGACAAGGGACATCTGCATGGTCTTTGGTGATAACAGACTGCTACAGGGCCATGGACACAGACATGGCTCCCTGGTGGCAACACAGGCCAGAACCCCATCATTGTCCCAGCTGCTGTCTCTGGCTACTCACATCAGTTGCTTACTACTTTTGAGTCTCCAGTTTTACCTCTCTTCATTGTCCTCACATCCTTCTGTTTATTTTTCTTCCTCTCCCTCTTCTCTTTCTAGTCCCTCTCCTCCATTTCTCTTCTCCCCCAGATTCACTCCTCCATTTCATTCAGAAAAGGGCAGGAAATGTTAACTAAAAACAGCATGTCACCTTATAATAAGACTAGGCACAACCACTCATATTAAGGCCAGAAAAGGCACCCCAGTAGGAGAAAAAGTGTTCTAAAAGTAAGCAAAAGAGTCAGAGAGAGTCCCTATCCCAACTGTTAGGAGTCCCATAAGCACAAGAATATAAACTTTAATAAAGTTTTAGTTGTGTGGTATGGATATGTTTTTGTTATAATTTCAAGTGTGGGATGCAGGAATACTCTGTCTGTAGCTGACAACAGCCTCCTGACAGGCAAGTGATCATTTTCAGCTAATAAACAGCTTCATGAGAGGGTGCATGATCTTTTAACAGGAAACTGCCTTGTACAGGGGATATGTGTTTTGCCAGCTGACAAACATCCTAGTGTGGACTCTGAGAGGTATAAATAGAGTCCACAGACAGAAAGAGAACATTTTGCTTCACTTTGTATGGCTTTGCATAGCTATGCTTCACTTTGCATCATTTTGCTTTGCTTTGCTTGGAGACTTTCTTAGAGAAAAATATTTCAGAGTGTGCTTTGAGATTGCTGTGGCTATTGCTGCCCTTGGCTCTGGAGCTCCTGCTGCTGGTTCTGACCCTTCTGCAGCAGAAGGCTGTTGCTGCTGTTGTTTGCTGTTTGCTCTTGGGTCCTGTTTTCTGTTGTTGTTGTTCTTTACTGTTTTACTATACTGCTGGTATCCTGATGACAAAGAGTGGAATAGCCTAAAGGAACTACGTCTAAAGAGGTCCATATCCCCCATCCTTCCCCATCTTCCCCCATCCCTATTAACCTTCTTTCTCTCCTACTTAAAGTCAGTGGGATGGAAGGGAGGTAGAAGCCTTTAAGAACCAAATGACCCTAAGTAGCTAGAAGTAACTAAAGACAACTACAACCCCACCACCACCACCACATTCACCTTCTTTCTCTCCTACCTGGTGTTGGGGTGTTGGAAGGTATTGGGGTGGAGAAGATGGAAAGAGACATGAGGAACACCAAACAAAGTAGGTTTAAATAAGTCAAAGCCTAGAGGTGGTGCTAAACATGGGACACCAAAATGCTAATGTCATTTTTATAAAGCTATGTTTGTTTCTCAGTTTCTTTCTTAACACAGCCATCACACAAATAGTTGAGAATCTTTTATATTATAGTAACAATTTTCACCACACAATCCTCAAAGCTAATTTGGTTTCCTCCCAGCATACATCCCAAAGATACTTGTACTTTGTAGCTCTCACACTCCAGCTCTTCTATTGATGTCTCTCAGACCTCTCCAGTGGCTCAATCCCCTACTTCTTCCTCTAGCTCCTCCTCTCCTGGCTGGCAAGAAGTTCAGCCCTATTCTCTCCCCTGTTCATCAATTGGCTGCAAGCTGCTCTATTGGAATATTGGGGGACACTTAGGAAACAGTATTTGCATAACATTGAGACAAGAGATTCTCAGAACAAGTATTGCGCCCAGATATGGGGAGTACAGAAATCATCATTTGAATTACACAATTACCCAATTACCGTATGCCTTCATCCTACATAATACACATCCAGAGGACCTAAATTAGACTTTTACAGGATCTCTGTTTTTTGGTTCAGTATCTCTGAGCCCTTATGAGCCTTGTGGAGTAGATTCTGCAGGCAGTTTTCTTGTATCATCCTTGAGCCCTCTGACTCCTACAATCCCTCCTCCTCCATAGAGTTTTCTGAGCTCTGCCTAATGGTTTGCTGTAGGTCTCTGTATCTGTTTCCATCAGTTGCAGAATGAGGCCTCTCTGTTGATAATTATGCTAGGCTTCTGTCTACACATACAGTAGAGAATCATTAGGAATCATTTCACTGAGAATTTGTTTTGTTGTTTTCTGGTGTGTTAGCTTGCTTTTCCCCCCCAGTCCTGTTTGGTTCTATCCTAGGTCTCTGGGTAATTCAGCCTCTGGTTCTTGGAACTTCCTGTCGTGTCATGTATGGGTCCCTCTCATGGGTCTCAAGATGGACTAGTCATTTCTTGGCCACTCTCACAATATCTGCATCATCTTCACACCAGCACATCTTATAGGCAGTACAAATTGTAGGTCCAAGGTTTTGTGACAGGGTTGGTGTCCTAATTCCTCCACTGGAAGTCTTGCCTGATTATATAAGATGGCCAGTTCATGCTCTATATTGTCTGTTGCTAGGAGTCTTCACTAGCATCTCCCTCATAGATTCCTGGAAGTTTCCATTGATCAAGGTTTCTAGCTCATCCCATAGATGCTGCTGTGCCCTAAATCAGTACTGTATCTCTCTCAAACCAGTTCTCTCTCTCTTTTAGCCCACCACAACAGCTCTTTCCTAGCTCCAATCCACCCACAAAATCTATTCTATTTCCACTTTCCAGAGAGATCCATGTGATTTCCCCTTGAGCCCTCCTTGTTACTTAGCCTCTCTGGGTCTCTGGGTCTATGGGTTATAGCATGATATTTATGCTTTAGATAATATCCATTTATAAGTGATTTTTTTCTTTCTGGGTCTGGGTTAATTCATTCCAGGATGACTTTTTTTTCTAGTTCCATAGATTTGCTTGCAAATTTCAGGACTTTTGTTTTATTTTGTTTTGTTTTTAACAGCTAAGCAATACTCATTGTGTAAATGTGCCACATTTTCTTTATCCATCCTTTGGTTGGGGGACCTCTAGGTTGTTTCTAGTAGCTATTATAAATAAAGCTGCTATGAACATAATTGTACAAGCCAAGTGTTCTTTTGGTAGGATGGAACATCTTTTGAGTATATGTCCATGAGTGGTATAGCTGGAAGTATATTGAGTCCCAAGTTTCAGAGAAACTGTCATATTGATTTCTGAAGTGGCTCTTCAAGTTTCCATTCCCACCAGCAATATAAAATGTTCTCCTTGGTCCACATTTTTACCAGGATAAGGTACCACTTGCAATTTTGATCTTAGCCACCCTGACAGATATAAGATGGAATCTCAGAAAGTTTTTTTTTTTGCATTTCTCTGATCACTAAGCATGTTGAACATTTCTTTAAGTGCTTTTTAGTCATTTGAGGTTCCTCTGTTGCAAATTCTCTGTTTAAATCTATACCTCATTTTAAAATCAGATATATGGTTTCTTAATGGCTAGTTTCTTTAGTATGTTTTTTTTTTAAAAAAAACTATTGACTAATTTGCTTTACATTCTGATTAAAACCTCTTCCCTTCTATCCTCCTGGTCTCACCCTTCCTCCCTCTTCATTCTGTAACCCCTCCCTACTCCTCAGAAAAGGTGAGTCCCTCATCAACTTACCCCAGCATATCAAATTGTATCAGGACTGAGCATATCTTCTCCCACAGTGGCCTGACAGTGCAGCCCTGCCAGGGGGAAATGATCAAAAAGCAGGCAACATAGTCCAGGTCAGAGATAGGCCTGACTCCACTTATTAGGGGACCCATATGAAGTCCAGGCTATCCATTGGATATATATATATATATATATGTAAAGAGCCTAGGGAGAGACCATGCATGGTCCTTGGTTGGTGCTTAAGTTTCCACAAGAATCCTCTTTCAGACATAGTCGGTGAAAATCTTTTTTTCATTCTGTGGGGTGCCATTTTGTACTATTGACAATGGCCTTTGCTTTTCAGAAGCTTTTCATTTTTACAGGGTCCCATTTATTAACCCTATGTCAGATGTAGAGTCTTAAATATACGCATTCCCAATGTGAATGATAAATTTCTTTAGTTGAAAAAACTTCAAATCTTAAATGATAAATTACCTAGGAAGGTGATGGGATTTGTTTTGTTTTTTGTTTTGTTCAAGTCAGGGTTTTTCTGTGTAGCCTTGGCTATCCTAGACTTGCCTTGTAGACCAAGCTGGCCTCAAAGACACAGAGATTCACCTGCCTGTGCCTCTTTGAGCCCTGGGATTACAGGCATGCACCAGGCTGGTAATACAAATTCTTTAAGTCCTTATTAGTCAAATTTCTCTAGAATAGGTGATTTTATAGAATGAATCTCTATATTTAGAAAGGGGTTTTATTAGAACAATTTATAGGCTGCTGTCTAGCTAGCTCAACAATAGCTGGTCGTAAATGAGAAATTGAAGAATCCAATAGTTGCTCAGTTTATGAAGCTGAATGTCTCAGCTGGTTTTCAGTATATGCTGGAATCCTGAAGAAGGAGGTATTAATTAATGCCAGTGAAGGAATAGGTTTGTCAGACAAGCAAGCAGACAATGAGCAAGAGCTTTCTCTTACCATGTCCTTATACAGCGTTCCAGAAGAAGGTATGGCCCAGATTAAAGGTGCATCTTCCTGACTCAAGATCCAGATTAAAGGCATGTCTTTACCCAGTTTGAACAATCTGGATTAAAGGCATATCTTCATACTCAAATATCTAGATTAAAAGTAAATTTTCCTATTTCAAATTAAGGAAAAATCCCTCATAGACATGCCTTTTTTGTTGTTGTTGTTCCAGATTTAGTCATGTTGAAAACTAAGAATAGCCATCTCAAGGTGACTGGGGGTTAACATTCAGAAAGTAGTTAGAGTTCATGGCTCCAGGGAGTATATTTTTAAAAAAGGAATGTAAGGATCCAAGATGGAGGCGACCAGTGTATCTGAGGGGCATAGGATCCAATACTCTGAAATTGTTGAGTGGAGGGCCAACTGAAGCCAGAACATTGACATGGAGGCTTCCTGGGGAGAGGGGAGAACCTGTGAGCTGAGACCGTTTGGATTCAGGTCATTCGTGGACATCTCTGGGGCCTGAGAGTGGTGAATATTCAACCCCCTGCACTTCCCCTTGACCAGACTCCCTCTTCCCTCCTTGGCAAAGGCAGCCTGCAGTGCCCACTGCTCAGTAATTGAGACAGCAGAGGCAGGCAGCAACAGGTGGATGTACAGGCCTCCCAGGTCCATTGGCAGCTAAACAAGTTTCCCAGGATGGCTGTATGGGCCTCCCAGCAGGCTGCTGAACCGGCCTCCCAGTTCTACAGGCAGCTGTATAGGCTTCGCAGGGCCTCTCAGCAAGCAGCTGTACCAGCATTCCAGGTCTGCAGTGGAGGCAGAGGGGTGGCAGCTAGCTTTTCCGAGAGCCTCCATGCTCCATGACTGAGAAAACAGAAGTGGCCACCCAAGTAAGGGTCTCCCTGCCCAGTGGACAAACAAGGGACACCACTGAGCTGATAGATCGCCTACACTTTCATTTGCCCCTGCAGGCCCATATCTGAGAATAACGAACAAGGGCAACCCTGTGCCTTCCAATTAGGCCTGATAACGAGTGAGTGTGCCTTCAAGTGAATACAAGCAGAGACCCAGATCCAGAGTCTCTCTTATATTTATGGTTATGAGCCTAGCCTTTAATGACTGAGTTATCCCTCTAGCCCACCAGGGTCCCTCTACACTAGCAGCCAGACACCAAATCCTTCTCACCAAACATACTCAAAGTGGGCAACATAGAGATTCTTGGGACAGCATTCTCAACATTGTAGTCCCCGTTCTGTGGATGTACCAGTGGAGTCCAGGCAAACAATTCCTGGAGCCCACACAGATCTGAAAACCAGGAGAACAGTATGACATGCCTGTAGGCCACTGAAGTATTCAGAGAACCAGTGCATGCACATTGCCCCCGCAAACAGCACCAACACCTGCACCCCTCCTGCACTTAAACCCCACATTCCAGGCATTTACACACTTTAGCACCCTATCCTTCAAGGCACATATCCACGCACATGCCAGCACTTGCTTGCCAGCGGTTGTTCACCTGTACTTGTGAGCTTCCTCCCTTAGGTACAGCTGAAACAACAACACACACTCTCAAACCAGTAGACCCCTTTCATATTCCTGATGAATACTCCAGACACCGGAGAAAGACAGACCCAGTCTGAAGGACAGACTCCAGGAACAAACAGCAAATGTTATGGGTAAGCATAAGGCAAGAGGACAGCATAAGGACACATCCAGCAAAAACCAAAATATCTTGGCTTTCCAAGCAATCCCCAAAACCAGTGGATATGTTAATTCATCAGAAATGTATGAAAATGAGTTTAAAGCTATGCTTATCAGGTTATGGTTGTGACATGTGAAGAGGAAATGAACAAATCTCTCAAAGAAATACAGGCAACTACAGATAAAACACTAGAGGCACAAGTAGAGACACAATTAGTGGCATAGAGAGAGGAAACAAAAAATTGAGACCAACATGGAAAGACAGGAATCAATATTCAAACATATGAAGGAAATGGTGTAAGACATGAAAACAGAATTAGAATCAAAAAAGAAAAAAAAAACAAATAGAGAAATTCCTGGAGCTGGAGAACATGGAGAAAAGATCAGGAATCACTAAACTAACCATCACCAACAGAATATAAGAGATAGAAGAGAGAATCTCAAGTGACAAAGATACACTTGCAGAAATTCATACATATCTCAGAAAAAGTAAAATCAGAAAAGTTCCAAACACAAAACATCCAAGAAATCAAGGATTCCAAGAAAAGGTGAAATAATAAGAATAGATGAAAAATAATATACCAAGCTCCAAGGTTGAGAAAATAGTCTCAAGAAAATCATAGAAGAAAATTTTCCCAACTTAAAGAAAGAGATGTCCATAAACATGCAAGAGGCCTACAGAACACCAAATAAAATAGACCAGAATCACATAATAGTCAAAAAACTAAATCTATAGAATAAAGAAAAAAATATTGAAAGCAGCAAGGGGAAAAGGCCAAGTAACATATAAAGGGAGACCTATCAGAATCACACCAGACTTCTCAACAGAAACTGTGAAAGCCAGAAGGGCCTGGGCAGATGTCATGAAGACTCTAAGAGACCACACATGCCATCCCAGACTACTATACCCAGCAAAGCTCTCACACAACATAGATGGAGAAAACAAAATATTCCATGACAAAACTAAACATAAACAATATCTACACAGCAACCTAGTCCTACAGAAGATACTAGAGGAAAACCCCAATCCAACGAAAACAACTACACCCAAGAAAACACAAGATATAGATAACTTCAAAACAAAAATTGAAAGAAAACAAGCACTGAAACACAATAAATCCACCAACTCCACATTAAAGGGAACTAACATTCATTGGTCATTATTATCTATAAAATCAATGGACTCAAATCTCCAATAAAAAGACACAAACAGTATCCAATATTCTGTTGCATCCAAGAAACACACCTCTGCAACAAAGATAAACACTACCTCAGAGTAAAAGCTTAGAAAGCTGTTTTTCAAGCAAATGGACCCAGAAAACAAGCAGGGGTACCCATCAAAATATCTAAAAAATAGACTTTCAACCAAAATTAATCAAAAAAGGATGAGGTAGAAGACTTCATTCTCATCAAAGGAAAATATCTACCAGGAGGATATCACAATTCTAAACATCTATGCCTCAAATAAAAGAGCACCTACATTTGTAAATTAAACATTATTAAAGCTTAAATCACACATCAATCCCAACAGTTAATAGTGGGAGACTTCAACACTCCACTCTCACCAAGGGACAGATCATCTAGAAAGAAGCTGCAAAGGGAAATAAAGGCACTTACGGAGGTCCTGAATCAAATGGACCTAGTAGAGGTTTACAGAACTTTTTACACAAACTCAAACTCTTTCAGCACCACATGGAACCTTCTCCAAAATAGACCATAGAGCTGGTCACAAAGCAAGCCTCAACAGATACAAGAAGATTGAAATAATCCCCTGTATTGTATCTGAACACTATGGACTAAAGCTGAACCTCGACAACAACCGAAATAGCAAAAAGCCTATACACACATGGAAACTGAACATCTTGACACTCAAGGACAGCTGGATCAGGGAAGAATTAAAGAAAGAAAATAAGACTTCCTAGAATTCAATGAAAATGAAGGCACAACATACCAAAATTAAGGGACAAAATGAAAAGCAGTGCTAAGTGGGATATTCATAGAAGTAATTGCCTTCAAGAAGAAATTTGAAACATCTCATACAAGCAACTTAATGGCTCACCTGAAAGCTCTAGGGGGGAAAAAAGACACAGACACACCTAAGAAGTGTAGAAGGCTGGACATAATCAAACTCAGGGGATGATATCAATAAATTAGAAACAAATAAAAACAATTTGAAGAATCAATGAAACCAAGAGCTGGTTCTTTGAGAAAATCAACAAGATAAACAAACAATTAGCAAAACTAACTAAAAGGCAGAGACAAACTATCCAAATCAGCAAAATCAGAAATAAAAAGGGAGACATTGCAACAGACACTGAGGAAATCCAAGCAATCATTAGGTCTTACTACAAAAGACTAAATGCCATAAAATTTGAAAATCTAAATAAAATGGACAATTTTCTTGATAAGTTCCATGTAACAAAATTAAATCAGGATCAGGTAAATAGATTGAATAGTCCTATATCCCCAAGGAAATAGAGGCGGTTATCAACAGTCTCCCTGCCAAAAATAAAAGCCCAGGGCCAGATGGTCTCAGTGAAAAATTCTACCAGACCTTCGAAGAAGAGCTAACTCCAATTCTTTCTAAGCTAAGCTAGTTTACAAAATAGAAACAGAAGGAGCATTACCAAACTCATTCTATGAAGCCACAGTCACCTTGATACCTAAACCACACAAAGACCCAACAAAAAACAGAACTTCAGACCTATTTCTCTTATGAATATTGATGCAAAAATACTCAATAAAATACTTGCAAACCGAAACCAAGAACACATAAAAGATATCATCAACCATGACCAAGTAGGCTTCATCCCAGGCATGCAGCGGTAGTGCAAAATACGGAAACCCATTAATGTGATCCACCATATAATTAAACTGAAGGAGAGAAACCATATGATTATCTTCTTAGATGCCAAAAAAAAGACATTTGACTCAATCCAACACATATTCATCTTTAAAGTCTTGGAGAAACTTTAGGCACATATCTAAATATAGTAAAGACAATGCACAGCAATCCTAAAGCCAACATCAAAATAAATGGAGAGAAACTTAAATCAATCCCACTGAAATCAGGGACAAGGCAAGGCTGCTGACTATCTCCATATCTCTTCAAAATACTACTTGAATTCCTAGCTAGAAAAATAAGATAACTAAAGGAGTTCAAGGAGATGCAAATCAGAAAGGAAGACATTAAAGTATCACCATTTGCAGATGATATGATAGTCTACATGAGCGACACCCAATATTCAACCAGAAAACTCCTTCAGCTGATAAACACCTTTAGGAAAGTGGCTGGATACAAACTTAACTCAAAAAATTCACTAGCCTTCCTGAATTCCAAAGACAAAAGGGCTGAGAAAGAAATTAGGGAAACAACACCCTTCACAGTAGCCACCATTAACATAAAGTACCTGGGTGTGACTCTAATAAAGCAAGTGAAAGACTTCTTTGAAAAAAACTTCAATTCCCAACAGCAGTGGAGGTGGGTTCCCATTTCTCCACAACCTCTCAGGCATGTGTTGTCCTTTGAGTTTTTGATTTTAGCCATTTTGGTGGGTGTAATGTGAAATATCAGGGTCGTTTTCATTTGTATCTCTCTGATGGCTAAGGACATTGAACATTTCTTTAAGTTTTTCTCTGCCATTCTATATTCTTCTACAGAGAATTCTCTGTTTTGCTTTGTACCCCATTTTTAAAAACTGGATTACTTGATTTGTTGCTTTTTAACTTCTTTAATTCCTTATATATTCTGGATATTAGCCCTCTGTCAGATACAGGGTTGGTGAAGATCCTTTCCCAGTCTGTAAGCTGCCATTTTGTTCTGACAACAGTGTCCTTTGCTTTACAGAAGTTTTCAGTTTCATGAGGTCCCATTTATTGATTGTTGATCTTAGAGCCTGTGCTGTTAGTGTTCTGTTCAGGAAGTAATCTCCTGTGCCAATGAGTTCTATGCTCTTCCCCACTTTTTCTTCTAAACAGTTTAGAATATCTGGTTTTATGTTGAGGTCTTTGCTCCACTTGGACTTTAGTTTTGTACAGGGTGATAAATACGGATCTATTTAGCGCTTCCTCAAGACCCAGCTATACCACTCCTAGGCATATATCCAAAAGTTGTTCAAGTACACAACAAGGACATTTGTTCAACCATGTTTGTATCAGCTTTATTTGTAATAGCTAGAACCTGGAAACAACCCAGATGTCCATCAACAGAGGAATGGATACAGAAATTGTGCTGTTTTTACACAATGGAATACTACTCAGCAATTAAAAATGAGGAAATTATGAAATTTGCAGGCAAATGGTGGGATCTAGAAAAGATCATTCCGAGTGAGGTATCCCAGGAGCAGAAAGACACACAGGGTATATACTCATTTATTTAGACCTATAAGATATGATAAACATACTGAAATCTATACACCTAAAGAAGATAAACAAGAAAGAGGACTTAGAGTAAGAAGATCAATCCTCACTTAGAAAGGAATGAGCATTGGGTGTAGGAGAAAACAGGTAACAGAATAGGAGCCTTCCACAGAGAGTCTCTGAAAGACTCTACCTAACAGTGTATCAAAGCAGATACTGAGACTCATAACCTAACCTTCCGCAGAGTGCAGGGAATCACATGAAAGAAGGGGGCATTAATATGACCTGGAGAGGACAGGAGCTCCATAGGTACCAAATGTATCTGGGCACAGGGATCTTTTATGACACTGTTTCTCCAACCAAAGACTATGTATGTATATAACCTAGAACCTCTGCTTGGATGTAGCCTGTGGTAGCTCAGTAACCAAGTGGGTTCCCTAATAAGGGGTGTTCTGACATGAACTCAATGGCAGGCTCTTTGACCTCCCCACCCTGCAAGGGAGGTGTAGCCCTGCCAGGCCACAGAGGAGAAATTTGCAGCCTGTCCTGAAGAAACCTGATAAAACAGGGTCAGATGAAAGGGGAGGAGGTCCCCTCTAGCAGTGGACTTGGAAAGGGGCAGGAAGGAAATGAGGACAGGGGTGGGTTGGGAGGGAATGAGGGAGAGAGATACAGCTGGGATACAAACTTAATAAAATGTAATTAATAATAAAAAAAATTTAAAAAGAAAAAGAAAAAAAACTTCAAATCTCTGAAGAAATTGAAGACTATATCAGCAGATGAAGACCTCCCATGCTTATGGATTGGTAGGATTAATATAGTGAAAATGGCCATCCTGCCAAAAGCAATCTACAGATTCAAAGTAATTCCCATGAAAATACCAACAGAAAATTTTACAGGCCTTGAAAGAACAATTCTCAACTTCATATGGAAAAACAAAAAATCTAGAATTGCCAAAACGATCCTGTATAACAACATATCATCTGTAGGCATCTCCAACTCTGAACTCAAGCTGTACTACAGAGTAATAGTAATAAAAACTGCGTGGTAATGGTATAGAAACAGAATGGTGGATCAAGTGAATCAAATTGAAGACCCAAAAATAAACCCACACACCTATGGTTACTTGATTTTTGACAAAGAAGCCAAAACCATTGAATGGAAAAAAGACAGCATCCTCAACAAATGGTGAGGGTCTAATTGTATATCCAGATGTAGAAAAGTGCAAATAGATCCGTATTTATCACCCTGCATAAAACAATAGATCAAAGATCTTAACATAAAATCAGACATACTAAATCAGTTAGAAGAAAAAGTGGGGAAGAACCTAGAACTCAATGGCGCAGGAGACAACTTCCTAAATAAAACACCAACATCACAGGCTCTAAGATCAACAATCGATAAATGGGACCTCATGAAACTGAAAACTTCTGTAAAGCAAAGGACACTGTTGTCAGAACAAAATGACAGCTTACAGACTGGGAAAAGATCTTCACCAACCCTGTATCTGACAGAGGGCTAATATCCAGAATATATAAGGAATTAAAGAAGTTAAAAAGCAACAAATCAAGTAATCCAGTTTTTAAAAATGGGATACAAAGCAAAACAGAAAATTCTCAATAAAGGAATATAAAATAGAAGAGAAACACTTAAAAGAAATACTCAATGTCCTTAGTCATCAGGGAAATGCAAATCAAAACAAACTGAAATTTAAACTTACACCCATCAGAATGGCTAAGATCAAAAACTGAAGTGACAATACATGCTGGAGAGGATATGAAGAAAGAGGAACCCTCCTCCATTCCCGGTGGGAATGTAAACTTGTACAACTGTGTTGGAAATCAATCTGGTGCTTTCTCAGACAATTAGGAATAGTGCTTCCTCGTGATCCAGCTTTACCACTCCTAGCCATGTATCCAAAATATGGTCAAGTGTACAACAGGGACTTTTGCTCAACCATGTTCATAGCAGCTTTATTCATAATGGACAGAACTTGGAAACCAGATGTCCCTCAATGGAGGAATGGATACAAAAATTGTGGTACAATTACACAATGGATTACTAGTCAGCAATTATAAACAAGGAAATCATGAAAATTGCAGGGAAATGTTGGGATCAAGAAAAGATCATCCTGAGTTAGGTTTCTCAGAAGCAGAAAGACAAACACAGTTTATATTCCCTTATAAGTGGATGTTAGATATAAAATATAGAATAAACATATTAAAATCTGTACACTTAAAGAACCTAAGCAAGAAGGTGGACCTTGGGTAAGATGATCAATCCTCATGCAGAAAGGCAAATGGGATGGGCATTGGAAGATGGCAAAAACGGGAAACAGAACAGAAGCCTACTTCAAAAGGCCTCTGAAAGTCTCTACCCACAAGTATATCAAAGCAGATACTGAGTCTCATAACCAAACTTTGGGCAGAGTGCAGTGAATCTTCTGAAAGAATCTTCAGTGAATCTTCAGAAAGACCTGGATGTGACAGGAGCTCCACAAGGAGAGCAACAGAACCAAAATATATGGGCACAGAGGTCTTTTCTGAGACTGATACTCCAACCGAGGACTATTCATGGAGATAACTGAGAACACCTGTTCAGATGTAGCCCATGAAAGCTCAGTATCCAAGTGGGTACCCTAGTAAGGGGATCAGAGACTGTCTCTGACATGAAATCAGTTCACCTCCCACTGAGTGTAGAGCAGCCTTACCAGGCCACAGAGGAAGACAATGCAGGAGACCTGATAGGCTAGAGTCAGAGAATCTCCCCTTTTGGAGGACTTGCTGAAGGGCATGGGTGGAGATGGGGGAGGGAGGCAGGGTAGGGATGGTAGGGAATGAGGGAGGATCAACAGCTGGGATACAAAATGAATAAACTGTAATTAATGTAAAAATAAAAATTTAAAAAGGAAAATCTCAGTTGTCATTCAGTCTGGTTTAAGATATATTCACTTGATTGTTTTTATATCACCATTGTTATTACTTCTTACAGAAGCAAGCCTGGGCAATCTTATTTCATTTCTGCTATAATAATATATCATGGTTAAAAGCAACTTACAGGAGAAAAAGTTTATTTTAGTTTACATTTCTAGGCTATGGTCCATCATTAGGGAGATGATATAGCCACATGTAATGAAGCAGCTGCTCACAACATGCTCAGAATCATGAGCAGAGAGAAATTTATGCACACTGTTTTCTTCATCCCTTGCTTGTTAGCTTAATTTCTTCACTCTCAATTTTTGAGTACATTCATACTAAGGAATAGTGTTTACCAAACTGTTTCTTCCCATATTTATTAACGTAATTGAAAAACAGATCATCCAAAGACATTTCATAGATGAACCCAATATTAACAATTCTTTATTGGAATTATCTTCCAATGTGATTCTATATTATATTAAGTTGACATCACTCTACAGATTGTCATAATGATGCTATGACATGACACTTTGACCTAAATCCTCCCAAACTATGTGCTATATAAGCCCCTCTTCATAATCGGTCTCTTTGAAGTATGTTTATAGTGACAAAATGCAGCAATATACTTTTTATATTAATATCTTAAATGATAGAAACATATTTCATGATAAAGCAAAAAGAAATAAAAATTAAAATCACATAAATTTGCATGCTTTAATCATTAAGTGCAATTATTATTACTATGTGCTTGATATCTATCTTAATTGAAACACTTTATGCATGTCCAGCTTGACCAAGATCATATGTTCAGTGAGACAACCCCAAAACTTTAAATAATCAGCTTCAGAGTCATACTCAAGTCATTTTATGTCATGTACATATGGTATATTTTATGTCTGTAACCAGTAACTTTGTGATACTATCCATAGGTATGCAATAAACATATATTAGACTTTCTTTGCCTTATACATTTTATGAGTGATACTTAACATTTATACTTTAGACTGTTATAATATCGAATATTTTCCTATTAGTTCATCAGTCTAATATTACACTAGCTGTACCAGGAAGGGTTATATTTCTTTTGCTCAATTTTGATAAAAATTCTCAAAAAATGTTTTCTCTCCCATTTGCCACTAATTTGTAAGAACCTAACAGAGGAACAATAGTATCAAGTTTCATAATCAATGAAGCCGTGTTTGAATGACATCTACTGCCTTCTATCCACTGTTTCTAAGAATCAGTGTTAATAGTGGCAACTTTCCCCACAAGACCTTATGAAGTTAATATTAGTATTTTATACACTATGAATATCATTTTATAGCCATCAAAATCTTTAAAACAAGTGACAGCTCATGATGGAGAAAATATTGAGTAAGGGGAACACTCATTTATTGCTGGTGGGAATACAAACTTGTACAGTCATTAAGGATATCAGTATAGCAGTTCCTCAGGAAGATGAGAATTGTTCTACCTCAAGATCCATCTATACACCCTTGGGCATATACCCAAAAGATTCATTATACTACCAAAGAGAGACCTGTTCAACCATGTCCATTACTGTTCTGGTCATAATAGACAGGAATTAAAAAACATCCTTAATAGACATCCCTCAATAAAAGAATGGATAAAGTAAATGTACATTTACATAAAGTACATTTGTACAAGGAATCACTAGACTGTTAAAATCAAAAGACATCTTTAATTTCTTTAGATATGTATTTTATTTCCTCTTCTGGGTGAGATGCAAACATTCTCCCTTGGGGCCTCCTTGGGATTCATCCAGCAGCTGATATAAACAGATGCAGAGATCCACAGCCAAACAATAGGCCGAGCTCAGGGAATTTTGTGAAGGATCAGAGGAAAGATTGAGGAGCCCAAGGGGTCAAAAAAGCCATAAGACCTACAGAGTAAACTAACCTAGGTCCATGGTGGCTCACAGAGAGTGAAACACTAATCAAAGAGCATGCATGGACTAGACCTAGACCCATACACATAAGCAGCAGATATGCAGCTTGGTCTTATATGGGTCCTCTAGCAGTGGGAATAGGAACTGTCTCTGACTCTGTTGCCTGCTTCTGGATCCCTTTCTCTTAGATAGGATGCCTTATGTGGCTTCAGTGGGAGAGGATGAGCTTAGTCCTAATTCAGCTTGTGGTGCCAGTATGGGTTGGTACCCTTGGTAGCCTGCCATTTTCCAAAAAGAAAGAGAAAGGCTATGGTGGACGGAGAGTTGGGTGGGACTCAGAGGAGAGGAGGGATGGGTCTGGAATCAGACTGTAAAGAGATTAAATAAATAAATGGGAAAATCTTAAGATCTGCAGGCAAATGGGTGTAATAAAGAAAAAAATCATCTAAAGTGAAGTATTCCAGACCTAAAAATATAAATATGATCAGAGCCTTGCTCATCCATCATCAGAGAAGCTTCTTCCTGCAGCAGATGGGAACAAATACAGACACCCACAGCCAGACATTATGCAAATAGCGAGACATTGGAACACTCAGCCCTAAATGGGATGTTTCCATCAAATCCTTCCCTGCAGAGCTCAGCAAACCCTGAAAAAGCGGCAGAAGTAGTGTAAGAGCCCGTGGAGATCAGGACACCAGAACAAGGCCCTCTAAATCAACATGAGCAAAGCTCAAAGGAACTCAGAGACTGAAGCGTCATGAACAGGACCTGCACCAGATTGCATGGGGTTCTCTGCATGTATATTATGACTTCCCTTTTAGCACTCGTATGGAATTCCTGAGTGTGTGATCAAGTGGGTCTCTGATTCTTGTGCCTTTTCTTGGGTTCTCTTCCTTCTCTTTGTCTTGTACAACTTCGATACGAGGGGGGGGTGAGTTATCTCATTTTTTACTTTGTTTATTTGGTTGTTTTCTCCTAAAAGTATGTTCTTTTCTAATGAGAAACAAAGGAAATGGGTTTGGGTGGGAGAGAAGGTGGAGATGAATTGAGAGGAGTAAAGGGAGGGAAAACCATAAACAGAATTTGTTATATGAAAAAGATCTATTTTCATTAAAAGAAAATTAAAAATTATACCCATTGATGCACAGAAAATTTATGTAACTTTGTTTCAAGGTTTCGTGGTGGATCAATCATGAAACAAAGTTTCAAAGACTAGAAAAACGAAGTAGAACCTTCTTCCATAACCACAGAACCATCACTCCAACAACCATAATATGTGCTATACACCATTAAGCTTGTTTTCTGCTCTAGGATGTTGTCTTTGTTTTTCTTCCCTTATAGAGTCTCCAGAGTCCAATTGTTCTGCTTCTAGGACTTCCTTAAAAACAGTCAGCTGGAGATTTCCCAGCACAGCAGAAGACTGCTGTTCAGTGAGCTTCCATGAGCAGCTTAAGCATGTAATTTGTTAGTTCTAAATGGGAATTTGTAGGAGTTTTAGATAAAGCAACATATGAGAATAAAATACTCTCCTCATTCTAAAGGAAGTTGCTTTGTTTCCTTACCTCCAAAGAAAACACAATCCAAAAGCAATAAGATTTTCTAACACAAGGTTGGCTAAACCTTTAGTTAGTTTTATATAAACATTTTCCTCATTCCACTGGAATCCTTCCCAGTGTCTCATAAATTATCAAGGTGTAGATGGCAGTTTATGGCAACACCCCTCACCCCAAATAGCTGATCATAACATATAGCATCTGCACTACATATTGTTGACATAGGAATATTTTAGAATTTATACTTAAAACTATCCATAGTTTCCTACAGAAGGATGTTCATGGAGAGAAAGACATTGTATACATTTGATAATCTTAGATTATGTTAACTGTCAGTAATATTGGTCAAACTTGTATTTATTTATCTCATAGCAGTGAAAGAGCTGAGAAAAGAAACACTTTCCTGAAATACAAAGCCTGTTTTTATAAAGCCACAAAACATGCTACAGGGAATTATTCAGAGCAGATGTCTATGTACACTAACAATTATTTCTTCTTTGTCTAAAAGATAATCATTATATGCTTGAACTGAGCTGTCAAAGTGAAAATATTTTAATTAATAGAGAGTGAGTTTTGCAGCCATTTCTTTTCTAATAGAATCTGCTGCCTCCATTCATTTTGTAATTGTCTTAATGAACCCGTCTTTCTCAACCTGGAGTCTTAAACAAATAAGATGATTTATACTGAAGCTACACAAAATGATAATTGATTTGCTACAGAGGGAATTGCTTCACATTCCACCACATATACTTTACTAATTATAGTGATTCAGTTGTCAATGATCTATGTGAACAACTTTTGGTTAGGATGGCCACAGGTACAAAGTCCTTATATAAAGTGCCAATGCCAATGAAAATTAAAGAATGAAAACAAAATGAAAATTTAATTCAACACTTTCACAATAACACTTATGGAATAACAGAGAGGTCCCTGGAGTTGACCTTTGGAATACTTTTCAATTTGAGTTAACTAATAGAATGATCCCTGTAGAGTTCAATATCCTGAGGAAATTGCTTTGACTACTTTAGGTTGCTGGAATATCAGTTAAGTCACTATGTTATTTATTTAGATGGGAAACAAATTACTGCAGAGTACATATACCCCCATTCTTGCCATCATCTTTTAACCACAGCAGCAATAATGTGATTTTAAATGTATGGCTAGAGGCTATACAAACCAAGAAAGTAACTGAGTTCCTCACTTTGCAGAGGGATATTTCTATATTCAAAATATATTAGGGTGCAGCAATATTCTAAATATGTGGGGACTTGAACTTAGACTAGGAGCTAAATTATTTCACCTAAATAAAAATGGAAGAGAAGAGATAACTGAAAGATCACCCATTATACAAAAATGTTAGTCATGTTTCAATAACTTTCAGTTTGACAATTCTTTTGTTTTAAACTTTATATACTTCATGTTTATAAAATTAAAGCAAGTCTGCCTTTATTCCCCTGGTGTGTGGCTATTTTAGAAGACTGTTAAGGGTCTACACAACAACTAAGAGGTAAATTAACAAAACTCAGAGAAAAATGTCGGCTAATATTCTGATTTTCCATGTGTTAGCAAAGAATTACTATAAATCAAAAATACTAAAACTTGCATTAATTAATGATTACACTTAATAATACAGTCCTCATGAACAGATATAGTCAAATATTGTTATGGTTCAAACAATAAAACTAGAAATACTGCTGAAATTAAGGAAAGACCCAAAATAATAGAGCATTTTACCAGGCTCATGAAATGGATAACCTTCTGCTATTAAAATATTAATTTCCTTTAATTTATTCCTTCAATTTATCTATAACAACTTTTATTTCCAGTGAAAGTTTTCTAGAGGTTAAAAAGCTGGCCTCAGATAATATACGAAAGAAAAAAACACTTTTTAAAATTAATTAATTAATTAATTAATTAATTAATTCACTTTAAAACCCAGTTCATAGGCCCCTCTTTCCTTTGTCCCTCACCCCCCCTTCTATACTTCTCAGAAAAGGGGAACACCCCTGCCAACCGACCCCAGCACATTAAGTCATATCAGGACTGAGTGCATCCTCCTCTCTTATGGCCTGGCTAGTCAGCCCCACTAGAGGAAGTGATCAAAGAGCAGGTAACCGTGTCTTTGTTAGAGACAGCCCCTGTTACCGTTACTTGGGAACCCAATGAAGACCAAACTACCCACTGGCTACATCAGTGTAGGGGGGCTATGTCCTGTCCATGCATGGTCCTTGGTTGCTGTTTTAGTCTCCACAAGCCCCTTTGGACCTTGAGTAGTTGGCTATGCTGGTCTTCTTGTGGAGCTTCTTTTCCCTCCAGTTCCCTCTATCCCTCACCTAACTCTTCTGCAATGTTTGGCTATGAATCTCAGCATCTGTTTTGATCTGCTGCTGGGTGGCACCTCTCCTGGTGGAGAACAGCTCTGCTAGGATCCTGTCTGCAAGCAGAGCAGAGTATTGTTAATATGTTAGGATCTCTCCCATGGAGTGGGTCTCAGGGTAAGCCAGACATTGGTTGGGCATTCTCTCAATCTCTGCTCTCTTTTGATCCTTGCATACCTTGTATGCAGGGTAAATCTTGGATTGATGTTTTTGTGGGTAGGCTGATGTTTTTCCTCCCTCCAACAGGAGTCCTGTCTAGTAAGAGGGTGGCTTCTTCAGTCTCCATGACATGTGCTACTAGCAGTCTCAGATAGAGTCACCCGTATCCTCCCAGGAGCCTATGCTGTTGTAGATCTCCAACTTGTCATGGAAATGCCTCCTCCCACGGTTTCTCTTCTCTCTCAGAGCACTCTGTCTTTTTGCCCCCATTCCTCCAGGTGTGCTCTCCACCTTTATTTCTCTCAATGATTCCTCTCCTAGCCTGGTTCTGCTCTTCAGCCCCTTCTGATATCTATTCTATTACTCCTTCTGAGTGAGATTTAAGCATGCTCCCTTGTATCCTCCTTGTTACCTATATTATTTGGCTCTGTGAATAGTAGTATGGTTATCCTATACTCTAAGGCTAAAATCTGCTCATATGTGGGTACATTGCATGTGTGTCTTTCTGGGTCTGCGTTACCTTACTCGGGATGATATTTTCTAGTTCTATCCATTTGCCTGAAAATTGTATGCTGTCAATGTTTTTAATAGCTGAGTTGTATTCCATTGTGTAAATATATCACAATTTTTGTTGTTGTTTGTTTGTTTCTTTGTTTGTTTATATATTCTTAGGTTGAGAGACATCTGGGTCATTTCCACTTTCTGGCTATTGTCAATAAAGCTGCAATGAACCTACCTGAACAAATGTTCCTGTTGTATGGAGGAGCATCTTTTAGGTACATGCCCACCAGTGTTATGGCACCAGTATACAAATGACAAATGAGGTTAAAAAGAAATTAGGTAACCAACACCCTTCACAATAGCCACAAATAATATAAACTATCTTAGGTGTATCCCTAACCAAGCAAGTGAAATACCTGTATGACAAGAACTTCAAGTCTCTGAAGAAATATATTAAAGAAGCTTTCGAAAGATGGAAAGAATACCCATGCTCATAGATCAGTAGGATTAACATAGTAAAAATGGCCGTCTTACCAATAGCAGTACACAGATTCAATGCAATTATTATCAAAATACCAACACAACTCTTTACAGACCTGGAAAGAACAATTCTCCACTTCATACGGAAAAACAAAAACATAGACTAGCTAAAACAATCCTGTATAATAAAAGAACTTCTGGAGGTATCCTCATCTCTGATTTCTAGCTATACCACAGAGCAATAATAATAAAAATCTCTAGGGTATTGGCATAGAAATAGACTGATTGGTCAAAGGAATTGAATCAAATAAACCCATACACGCTTGATTGTTTACAAAAGAACAAAAACCATACAAGGGAAAAAGAAAGCATCTTCAACAAATAGTACTTGCCAATCTGGGTGTCTACATGTAGAAAAATGGAAATATATTCATATTTATCACCCTGTAAAAATCTAAAGGCCAACAACATAAAGCGAGATGTCAACATAAAGCCAGAAACACTCAATCTTTTAGAAGAGAAAGTGGAAAGAGCTTGAACTCACTGGCATAGGAGCCAACTTCCTGAATAGAACACCAACAGATCAGTCTCAAAGATCAACAATTAATAAATGGGATTTTATGAAAAGCCTGTATAAGGCATAGGACATTGTCAACAGAAAAAAAAAATCAGTCTGTAGACTGAGAAAAGATCTTCACCAATCCCCAATATGACAAACGGGTAATAGCCAAAATATATATAAAAAAGCTCAAGAAATTAAACACCAACAAGCAAAATAATCCAGTTGAAAAATGATGTACAGAGGTAAAAAGAGAAACAGTTCCCAACAGATGAATTTCTAACGGTGGAGAAGCAATTAAAAAGCTGCTCAGAACATAGTTGAGCAAATGTCCTTATTGAATGGTAGGACACATTTAGGGTGTATGCCTAGGAGTATATAACTGGATCTTGAGGTAGCACTATGTGTAATTTTCTGAGAAAGCACCAGATTGATTTCGAAAGTGCCTGTACAAGGTTACATTCCCACCAGCAATGGAGGAGAGTTTCTCTTACTCCACATCCTCTCCAGCATGCATTATCCCTTGAGATTTGATCTTAGCCATTCTGATGGGTGTAAGGTGAAATCTCAGGGTCATTGCGATTTACATTTCTGAAATAACTAATGATATTGAGCATTTCTTTAAGTGTTTCTTTCCCATTCGATATTCCTCTATTGAGAATTCTGTTTAGCTCTGTACCCCATTTTTTAATTGGATTACTTGGTTTGTTGGAGTTTAACTTCTTCAGTTTTTATATATTCTGGATATTACCCTCTGTCAGATATAGGGTTGGTAAAGATCTTTTCCTAGTCTATAGGATGTCATTTTGTTCTGATGACAGTGTTATTTGCTTTACAGAAGCTTTTCAGATTCATGAGGTTCCATTTAGTAATTGTTGATCTCAGAGCCAGTGTGGTGGTGTTCTGTTCAGGTAGTTGTCTCCTGTGCCAATGAGGTCAAGGTTCTTCCCAACTTTTTCTTCTAACAGATTTAGTGTGTAATAAGGACATTTACTCAAGTATGTTCATAGCAGCTTTGTTTGTAATAGACAGAACCTGGAAACAACCCTGATGTCCCTCAGTGGAGGAATGAATACAGAAAATGTGGTATATTTACACAATGGAATATTACCCAGCAATTAAAAACAAGAAAATCATGAAATTTTCAGGCAAATGGTAGGAACTAGAAAAGATCATCCTTTTCTAGTTCCAGAAAGCAGAAAGACACATATGATATATACTCACTTATAAGTGGGTAGCAGCCATATACTATAGGATAAATATGTTAAAATATATAGTCCTAAAGAAGCTAAAGAACAAGGAGGACTCTAGAGAAGATGCATAATCCTCATTCAGAAGAACAATCAGGATAGGTATCAGAAGTAGGAGAAGACAAGGAACTGGACAGGAGCCTTCCACACAGGACCTCTGGAAGACTCTACCTACCAGGGTATTGAAGGAGATACTGAGAGTCGTAGCCAAACTTTGGGCAGAATGCCGGAATATTTATAGAAGAACAGGGAGAAAGAAAGACATGGAGGAGACAGGGACTCCACAAGGATAACAACAGAGCCAAACTACCTGGGCCCAGGAGAACCTGCAGAGAACAATACTACAACCAAGGACCACGCATGGAGAGGACTAATTATTGTAGTACTTATATATTGTTCAAGCTTAATAAAGAAACACCAAATATGCATATAATTTTTTGCTGTATTTGAGCCAATGAATCTCATTGTTACATCCTTATAAATCATCTTCTGAACTTTTATCCTAATGAAGATGAAGTTTGTTTTGGGGGATTAATGTCATCATTTTATAAGTCTACTTTGAGAAGCTGGAGAAGTCATTGTGGAAGTTTTGGTTTATGATATGTAAACATGTTTGTTTTTTTAACGCAGGTGTATGATATGGGACTACTGAGATTGTCCACAACAGCAAAGTATTTGCCTCATGTAGGCTCAAGGAGGGGCTCTTTACCAGCTGCACATAGTTTAACTCTGAGGTCTCTGAGAGGAAAAAAGGACAAAGCCCAGTGAGAGAAAGAGTGCTCCAAGAAAGAATGATGCTTCTCTCCCTTGCTGTTCCTGGTTACTGTTGATACAGTTTGAGGAGAAGAGGATGGAGATATCCTGAAAAAAAGATTGGACTTGCCCCAAAGAATCCAACAACTCCAAAGAGCAGGAAGTAGCTATGGAAAACTATGCCTCCTCTTCTCACTAATATTCTTTCTCTCCTACCTGGTGTTTAAGTGTTGGAAAGGAGGAAGAAGAACCAGAAATATAAATGAAATAATTTTTTAAAGTAATGTCAACAAAAAGTAAGCACACTAATTTGGCAAAATGTTTCATGGGCATTAATGCATCCTGAATTTCATTCGCAGAACCCCATAAACTAGACAGAATTGTGTACACACATAAGTTCAACACTTGGCAGATGGGAATATTATAAATACAAAGCCATCTTTGGCTAAATAGGAAGTTCAAAGCAATCTGAGCATCATAAACAAAAATAAAATAGTAAATGTTTAAATAATACTCTATTCAGAAATGAAGTACAAAAGGGTTGATGGCTCAAAAGGTATTTTTAATTAAATTTTTACATTTTTAATATTAGTTACAGTTTACTAACTTTGTATCCCAGCTGTAGCCCGCTCCCTCATTCCTTCCCAATCCCACCCTTACTCCCTCATCTCCTTCCTGTCTCTTTCAAAGTTCACTGATAGGGGAGGTCCTCCTCCCCTTCCATCTGACCCTAGCTTATCAGGTATCTTCAGGACTGGCTGCAAAGCCCTCCTCTGTGGCCTAGCAAGGCTGCTCCTCCCTTGGGGGGGGGTGTCAAAGAGCCAGACATTGAGTTCATGTCAGCAATTGTCCCTGTTCCCCTTACTAGGGAACCCACTTGGATACTGAGCTACCATGGGCTACATTCAAGCAGCTATACCACTCCTAGGCACAGATCTAAAAGATGTTCAAGTACACAACAAGGACATTTGCTCAACCATGTTTATAACAGCTTTATTTGTAATAGCCAGAACCTGGAAACAACCCAGATGTCCATCAATGGAGGAATGGATACAGAAATTGTGGTACTTTTATACAATGGAATACTACTCAGCAATTAAAAATGAGGAAATCATGAAATTTGCAGGCAAATGGTGGGACAGAGAAAAGATCATCCTGAGTGAGGTATCCCAGGAGCAGAAAGACACACACGGTATATGCTCACTTATAAGTGGATACTAGACCTATAAGATAGGATAAACATACTGAAATCGGTATACCTAAAGAAGATAAAAAAGAAAGAGGACCAGTGTAAGATGATCAATTCTCACTTAGAAAGGCAAATGGGATGGATATGGGAAGTAGGAGAAAACAAGAAACAGGACAGGAGCCTACCACAGAGGACCTCTGAAAGACTCTATCTAGCAGCATATCCAAGCAGATGCTGAGACTTCTAACCAAACCTTTGGTAGAGTGCAGGGAATCATATGATAAAAGGGGGAGTTAGTATGACTGGGAGAGGATAGGAACTCCACAAGGACAAAACATATCAGGGCATGGGTGTCTTATGAGACTGTTTTTCCAACCAAGGACCATGTATGTATATAACCTAGAACCCCTGCTCAGATGTAGCCCATGGTAGCTCAGTATCCAAGTGGGTTTCCCTTGTAAGGGGAACAGGAACTATTTGTGATATGAAATCAATGACTGGCTCCTGTACCTCCCTCCATCCCCCGAGGGAGGAACAGCCTTGCTAGGCCACAGAGGAGGACATTACAGCCATTCCTGAAGATACCTGATAAGCTATGGTCAGATGGAAGGGAAGGAGGACCTCCCTTAGCAGTGGACTTTGAAAGGGACAGGGAGGAGATGAGGGAGGGAGGGTAGGATTAGAAGGGAATGAGGGAGGCAGCTACAGCTGGGATACAAAATAAATAACCTGTGATTAATATTAAAAATGAAAATTAATAAAAAGTATTGATTATAGAACCAGATCTCGGTCAATACTATGGAAGGCAATTCGTACTTGAGTGTTGCCCAAATGATCATTTTCAAGTATATGTTTAGCTCATAATATCTTATTTGGTTCTTTTCTACTTTTTTTCTATTTATCTTTTATATGAACCACTGTTTTCCAACCCCCAAACACATTCAAAAAGTCCATGTAAGAATTAAAATGTTTTTTTAAATTTATTTATTTTTATATCAATCACAGGTTAGGTACTTTGAATCCCAGGCGTAGCCCCCTCCCTCATTCCCTCCCACCTTTCCACTCCCTCCCTCATCTCCCTCCTCCCTGTCCCCTTCAAGTTCACCAACAGGGGAGGACCTCCTCCCCTTCCATCCAACCCCAGCTCATCCTGTCTCCTCAGGGCTGGCTGCAATGTCCTCCCCTGGGTTCTAGTCAGTCTGTCACTTCCCGGCTTGTATGGGGGAGGATCAAAGAGTCAGCCATCAAGTTCATGACTGAAACAGTCCCTGTTTCCCTCACTAGGATCTTCAGTCCGACAACGAGTTATCATGGGCCCCATCTGTGCGGGAGTTCCAGGCCACATCCACACATGGTCCTTGATTGTAGAAACTGTCTCATACAAGACCCCTGTGCCCTGCTCAGTTTGGTCTTTGTGGAGCTCTTGTTCTCCCCAAGTCTCACCAACCTCCCCTGGATCTATCATTACTTCTCGCCGTCTGCCAAAGGCTTGATCTCGAGTCTTAATATCTGCTCTGATACATCGCTACATTGACCCCCCCCCCACATAGGTCCTCTTTGGCATGCTCCTGTCCTGTTGCTTGTTTTCTCCTCCACTCAATGTCCATCCCATTTGTTCATCCAAACAAGCATTGATCATACCAACCTGGGTCCTCCTTCCTGTATATCCTCTCTACGTGTGTAGATTTCAGCTTGACCTTCCTATCCTATAGGTTTATATAAGTGAGTATATACCATATGTTTCTTTCTCCTTTGGGGATACCTCACTCAGGATGATCGTTTCCAGGTCCCACCATTTAAAATGTTTTTTTAACCAATATTATTATAAGTCCTACATTCAAAAGTGAAGGAAGTCATATATGTTTTAGAAATTTTATCCAAGAATCCAGAGATTTTATGAATGTTATTTCTTAGGGTGTAATTATCATTCTCAATATAGCTTTCAAATGCACATTGTCCTTTTCCTCTCCTACAGACATGCACACACACATACTAAGCAATTTGCATTTACCTGTAGAACTATTTTTTCTCATTCTGTAACAAATACTAAGATTATTCTTAGATTAATTTTTTTAAAAAAGCTAAAAATTAACCAGGGCGTGTGGGTCCGTGATAAAGTACTTACAGAAACCAAATACAGTCTGATATGGTAGAGTGTATCTGTAATCCAAGCACTCTTTTGCATAGCTGGGAGGGATAAAAGAGAATGTCTGAAAGCTGGGGTCCAGCTAACCTGGAAAATAAGTCATAAGACTCTGTCTCAAATAAGGTAGAGGGTTGTGGATAACACAAAAAGTTCTGTGATCTCTACATATATGACAATGCATACACAGACATGCACACATATACACACAGAAAGAAAGACACAGAGAGAAACGCTAATAATAAGCTTAATTACTTTGGAACATGCCATCTCTTGAATTTTTCAAAACTCTAACCGATATGGTGGAGGAAAATTATATTAATTTTATGGGATAGAACTTATCCTTCCCAGGAAACAAAACTACCTGTAACTTCAATTTTATATTTATTATAGGTGGTGAGATTTTCTGGTGATTGAACCTGCTAAACCTGAGAGTTTGCAGAAGATACTGCAATATTAAAGAATAAAGTCACTTGTGAAAATTTCCTTCATTCTATTCATTCCAAAGGAGAAGTCTTATATTTGTGATTGTCCTTTAATTATCAAGATGCTAATAAAGGAGTCTTATATACAATGATGTAAATAATGGACATAAAGTGTATTTTGAGAAACTATGGATAACGTAAGACCTTTCTTCTAAAGAGCTTTCAGTGTCAGAATACCAACAGTAGCAAAGTAAAGCAAATCTTGCCATTCACTCTGTGAAATAAAATCTGTTGTTGTCTTAAAGTTTCTAATATAGTATAGTAAGAATTATGTCTAACCATTCGTCCACAATAGAATAATTCCAATTTCTGTGCTCAGTAATTTGGATAACAGACAGTAGCAAAGAAAACACCACAGGTTTATACTAAATGATGGTTGGGAATTTTTGTAGTTGTTGTTTGTCTTGTTTTGTTTTGTTCGTTTGTTTCACTTTTTACTTTCTTCCAAAATAACACTTGCTTATCTCTTTTATTATGTCCTCCACGGATAAAGTAAGGACACTTGGGAAATATTTTATGTGTTTTATAAATACCTGTGAGTAATAAATATCCTATTAAGACACAAAACTTAAACTATATAAAAATGTCAGCTGTAATTTTACAAATTTTTAGCTGATCAACCCAATTACGTGATATGAAAGCCTCAGTTCTATGGAAGCTGAAAGCAAGGCATAATGGGTTTTATTGATTTGTGACCAATGTTCTCACCTCAAGAGCTTAATCATCTCAATATCACACTGAAAAGCACAAGAGAGAAATGTCTATTTTATTAATCTGCCCCTATCTTACAATATCTAGCAATCTTATTTTTACTTTATTTTGAATTCCCCTGAAGAGAAATTGAAATTAATTACTCTTCCCAATCCCAAATGATTTTTAGTAGATTATTTTTGTGTAAGGTGCTATTATGAAATATGAAACAGATGTGTTGTATAATTTTAGTTATATGAAATCTAGCTATAACGTCAAATGTATTAATTTTTAAACAATTCTTGATCCTTTATTTTATATTTAAAAAGCAAAAGGAATATAGTGTTCTACTTCTAGAATGACAGTCTACTAAACTATTTATTGAATTAGCATGACAATACTATTAGACATAAAAACGGGTTTTGTGCAGCCTGACAAAAACAAATCAGCCATTATCCATCCTAATGCAACGCCTTCTCCCTGTCCCTCCTCCAGAATCAGTATCTTTGCAGGAAATAGTGGCCTGGTTAGGAAACTACCCATTCCAAGACCATCCTTTCTGAGAACAGTTTAAGATTTTTTTTCTCAGACTCTTGACTGGTGCTCACAGCTGAACCTATGCGAATGTGTTCTGGGGTTTGTGCCATCTTTTCCATAAAATGCAAATATACTCTGAGCCATTCCTAGACAGACTGGCAAGGTAATTTTTTCCCTCACATTTTGGAAAAGACTTAAACAAATTGGTTGATCCAAATGCAGAAGTTCCCAGTATCACTTACTGTAGTCATCACACTGTTGCAGGTTTGTGTCACTAGAGTTAACATTTCTTCTCGGTTCATGTTTCAAACTTTAAAATGGTGAACACAGGTCAGTAACACAAAAATAATTCCACAAGTAAAGGCCTTGACTGGCAAGGAAGTTAAATGACAAAATCCACACAATGGAAGGAAAGAAGTAACTCCCGTGATTTGTCCTCTGACCTCCATATGTGTTTCATGGCACATAGTCCCCAACTGTAAATACAATTTTAATTTAAAAATCAAAAAAGCAATAGTCATGAAAAAAGATAGTTAATAGCTGTCTCTAAATTTAGAGTGTATATGCAAAGATATGCTCTTGACAGAAAAGGAATCTAAGGACTAACACTCTAGGGATTCAAAGCAAAAAGTCATAGACAATTTTTCGTGAAAAATTATCCAAGAGAAGAGAGACAATATTCCTGAGTCTCTCACTTAGGTTTCACAGGTGAAGTGTGTTTGTGTGTGTGTGTGTTTTGTTGTTGGCTTTGTTGGTTTGATTGTTATTTTCATTAATTATGTATTGAATTTACATCTGATTTGAACTTCCCCTCCCTGCTCTACTCACAGTCCCTGCCTCTCACCTACACTTACCTCCCTCTTTGCCCTTCTCTCTTATTTCTCAGAGGAGAACTCCCATGGTTATAAACATATCTTGCCATATCCAAGAGGACTAGATACATGTTCTTCTATTGAGCCTAGGCAAGGCAGTCTGGTTAGGAGAAAGGGATTCAAAGTGAGGTAACAGAGTCAGAGGCAGACCCTGTTCCTGGTGGTAGAGGTCCCACCAAGCTGTACATCTGTTACATATGTGGGGGGGGCACCTAGGTCTGTCCCATGAACATTTTCTCAGATTCAGAGCCAGGAGCCTTACCTGTTATGCTATCCAAGCCTTCTCCCATGGATGATCTCTGGTTGGTGGTTCGGTCTTTCTGGACCCCTGGGCCAGGTTAGTTGATTTTATAGATATTCTTGTGGTGTTCTTGATTCCTCTGGATCTTTCAGTCCTTCCTCCCCCTCTTCCACAAGATTCTCAGAGCTTTTTTTCATGTTTGCCTATGGGTCTTTGCATCACTTTTCATCAGCTGCTGGTAAAGCCACTCAGATGAGAATTATGCTAGGCGCCTGTCTGGAAGGATAGCAGAATATTATTAATAGTGTCAGAGGTGGGCATTGTCACTCTGTATGGGACTCAAATTGGGCTAATCATTGATTGGCTAGGTCAAAGATCTTGTGGATGGGTTGGTATACCCCACCCTCCACTGGAAGTCCTGTCTGGCTACAAGAGGTGGCCACTTCAGGCTTCCTATTCCCCTCTGCTAGGAGACTCATCTATGGTCATCCCAATAGACACCCTGGAGCCTCCCCAGTCACAGAAATGCCCCCTACTGATTACTGTTCTCTCTCCTAGTCCTCTCCCACCATCTTCCCACAACTGATCCCCGCCCCAGTGCTCATCCAACCCCCTCACACCCAGTTCCCCTTCTCCATCTACTTCAGATGTCTTATTTCCTCTTCTCAGTGAGATTCAGGCATCTTCCCTTGGGTTCTCCTTGTTACTTAGCTTCTTTGGCTCTGTGGATTGTAGCATGGTTATACTGAACTTCATGGCTTATAAGTGAGTACATACCATAAAGTGTCTTTCTGGGCCTATGTTGCCACACTCATGGTAATATTTTCTAGTTCCATCCATTTGAATGCAATTTTCAAGGTGTCCTTCTTCTTAATAGCTGAGTAGTTTTTGATTGTGTAAATGTACATTTTCTTAATCCATTCTTTGGTCAAGGAACAACCAACTTGTTTTCAGTTTCAAGCTAATATGAATAAAGATGTTATAAACATAGCTGGGCAAATGGCCTTGTGGTATGGGGGAAGATCTTTTGTGTTTATGCCCAGGAGTGGTATATACACCTTACGAGCTAGCTCATAAGGTAAATCTACTTCCAATTTTCAGAGGAACCACCAGATTAATTTCCAAAGTTGTACAAGTTTGCTCACCTACCAGCAATGGAGGAGTATTTCCCTTTCTCCACATCCTCACCAGCATGTGGTAGCACTTGAGTTTTTGATCTTAGCAATTCTGATGTGTATAGAATATTTCAAGTGCTTCTCGCCATTAAAAATTTCTCTGTTGAGAATTTTCTGTTTAGTTCTGTACTCCATTTATTAATTGCGTTATTTGGTTTGTTGGTGTTTAATTTCTTATGTTCTTTATCTATTTTAGATATTATCCCTCTATCAGATTAGGGTTGATGAAGATCTTTTTCCATTCTGTAAGCTGCCTTTATTTTTTTCCTGTTGATGGTGCCCTTTGCCTCACAGAAGTTTTCAGTTTCATGAACTCCCATTTATTAAATGTTGATCTTAGTGCCTGAGGTGTTGGTAATCTGTTTAGGATGTTGTCTCCTGTAACAATGAGTTCAAAGCTATTCCTTATTTTTCTTCTGTTAGATGTAGTGTATTGGGTGTTATATTAATGTTTTAATCCCTTGGACTTGAGTTTGTTTAGGGTGATAAATATGGATCTATTTGCATTCTTCTACATGCAACATTCAGTTAGACCAGAATCATTTTTTTCCCATTGTATGGTGTTGATTTCTTTTTACAAATCAAGTGTCTGTAGGTAGGTGGTTTTATTATTTCTGGGTCTGCAATTTGATTACATAGATCAAGTTGTCTGCTTTCATGTCAATCCCATTCAATTTTTTATTACTCTTGATCTGTATTACAGCTTGAAATCAGATGGTGATACTCCTAGATATTCTTTATTGTACAGGTTTGTTTTAGCTATCCTGTATTTTTTTATTTTATTTTCCATATGAATTTTATGGTTGCCATTTCAAGGTCTGTAAAGAATTGTGTTGGAATTTTGACAGGGCTTGTATTTAATATTTAATTCTTTTAGTAAGATGGCTATTTTTACTATGTTAATCCTACCAATCCATGAGTATGAGAAATCTTTCCGTCTTTTGAGATCTTCAGTTTCTTTTTTGAGAGACTTAAAGTTCCCATCATACAGGTTTTTCACTTGCTTGGTTAGAGTTATGACAAGATACTTTATATTACTTGGGGTTATTGTGAAGGGTGTTGTTTTCTTAGTTTCTTTCTCATCCCTATTATTACTTGTATAAAGGAGGGCTACTGGTTATTTGTTTTGTTTTGTTTTTGAGCTAAATTTGTATTTAACAACTTTGCCAGCTGTAGGAGATCTCTGGTAGAATATTGGGGGGTCACTTATATAGAGTATCATTTTATATGCAAATATTAACACTTTGACTTCCTCCTTTCCAATTTTTACTCCCTTAATCTGCTTTAGTTATATTATTGCTCTAGCTAGAACTTCAAATACTATATTGAATAGATACATAGATACAAAGACAGTGGGAAGTCTTGCCTTGTCCCTCATTTCAGTGGAATTGCTTTAATTTACTTTCTGTTTAATTTGATGTTGGCTATTGGCTTGCTGTATATTGCCTTTACAGTGCTAAGGAACAGGCATTGTTTCCCAGATCTCTCCAAGACATTTACTTGAAGGGGTATTAGTTTTTGTCAAAAGCTTTTTCAGCATCTAATGAGATGATCCTGTATGTTTTTTTTCTTATAGTATGGTAGATTATGTTGATGGATTATTGTATATTGAACCATCCCTACATCTCTGGGATGAAATCTACATAATCATGGAGAATGACGGTTTTGATGTGTTCCTGGATTTGGTTTAGTAGTATTTTATTGAGCATTTTCCCATCAATATTCATAAAAGAGATCGACATGAAATTTTCTTTCTTTGTTGGGTCTTTGTGTGGTTTACATATTAGGGTGACAGTGGCCTCATCATAGAGTATTTTTGGCTATGTGTCTTCTGTTTCTATTTTGTATAATAGTTTAAGAAGTATTGGTATTAGCTCTTCTTTTAAAGTCTGGTAGAACTCTGCACTGAAATTATTTGACACTGTGCTTTTCGTTTTTATTTTCTTTTTTATGGAGAAGCTGTAAATTAATGCTTCTGTTTCTTTAAAGGTTATAAGATCATTTAAATGTTCTACAGGATGTTGCTTTAACTGTGTAAATGAAATCTATTAAGAAAATCAACAATGCTGTTTAGATTTTCCAATTTGGTCCAGTACAGGCTTTTGAAGTAAGATCTAAGGAGTCTTCAGATTTCCTCAGTGTCAGTTGTTATGCCCCTTCTTCATGTCTGATTTTGTTAATTTAGATACTCTCTCATTACTTTTTGCTTACTTTAGCTAAGGATTTATCTATATGTTGATTTTTATCAAGGAGTCAGCTCTTGGTTTTGTTGATTCATTGTGTTGCTCTGTGAGTTTCTGATTTATTAATTTCAGCTAAGAGTATGATTATTTCCTGCCACCTACTCTTCCTAGGTGTGTTTGTTTCCTTTTGATATAGAGTTTTCAGTTGTGCTTTTACATTGATAGTAAGAGATCTTTCAAAGTTCTTTATGAAGTCACTCAGTGCAGTGAACTTTTGGATATGTTGCACCTTCATTTTCATTGAATTCTAGAAAGTTTTAATTTATTTCTTTATTTCTTCCCTGACTCAGTGGCCATCAAGTAGAGAATTTTCAGAGTTGTTCTGTTTCCATGAGTTTGTAGGCTTTTTGTTGTTGTTGATGTCTAGCTTTAATCTATAGTAAGCTGATTAGATTCAGGGAGTTATTTCAATTTTTCTATATATGTTCAGACTTGCTTTGAGACCTGGTTTATGGTCGATTTTTGAGAAGGTTCCATGTTACCCATAGAAGGTATATTCTTTTGGGTTTGGTTGAAATAATCTGTAAATATCTGTTAAATTCATTGGATTTATAACCTCTGTTATTTTCATTATTTCTGTTTAGTTTCTGTCTGGATGACGTGTCCATTGGTGAGAGGAAAGTGTTGAATTCTCCCACAGGTAATGTGTGTTGTCTGATGTGTGATTTATGCTTTAGTAATGATTCTCTATTAGAATGTGTGTGCTCCTGCATTTGGGGCATAGATATTCAGAACTAAGATGTTCTCTCGGTGCATTGTTCCTTTGATGAGCATGAAGTATCCTTTCCCATCTCTTTTGATTAATTTTGGTTGAAAGTCTATCTTGTAGATATTAAGATGGCTATTCCAGGTATCTTCTTGGGTTTATTTGCTTAAAAACGTTTTGTTAGGCCAACTATGCCTTTCTGGGTTGAAACCCTGTTGGCCATGCTGTATAATCTTCTGCTTTGGTTTCCCCCCACCCACACTCTGTGTTGTGAATAAGTGCATAACAAGTACAGAACATAACAAGTGATGGTGAAACTGTGAAATGCACAGTGAAATTCCACATCTTCACATGACTGTTTTAATTGTATAAAACTATTCTGAAAAGTATATACTTTCTTTGGATGTGGCTAATTTTATTGCATTTTTTTTTGTTTGTAACTTGAAAAATTTTTATACCAAAAGTTTCATTTCAGAAAAGGAGGGCTCTCTGGCTAAACACATATGGGAAAGTGAAAACAAGTTATATTAGCCAGAAATGTTATGTATCAGAAATTCCATATGAATGTCCAGTGGGCTTATTTGAAACTGAGAGTGCAGAAAAGTGGGATTTGATGTCTCAAGTTGGACAAAGAGAGTGGCCTTTTATATGAAGCATGAAGTTGTTTCCAAAAAAGAAGCTTGAACTTGCAGCCAGTAGTTCCCTTAAGCTCAGGGCATTGTGCAGAGAGCTACTAGCCAATAGCATTCACAGAGGGACTTGCAAAACACAGTATCAGCTGCCCAGCCATGGTATTTTGGATTCTGCCTCTTGACATAAACTTCAGAAATAACCACAGTATGATTGTGATTGGCTACTTATCCTAAAGGGAAATGTACCTAAAACCTAAGCAGAGATATCCCACTGTGCCCAGAGCCTCAGCTGTTTCCAAAGAAATGGCTAATTACATCATTTCCCTGAATGCTACATGTTCTGTCTCCTTCATCTGATCTAAGTGTCTTTTCTGTACCATAAGGGATCTGAGCTGTCACTGATGATGTTTTGCTCAGACTGTGTCCATTGTATTTGTCCTTTCTTTGTCATCTGCACAATCAATGGATCACTGAAGGATGTAACATTCTTTTCTTCTCTCGAATGTGTAAGAGCAGCCTTTCCTTTTCTGAAGATCATATTCAATCACACTTGCTAAGATACTGGCTTCTCTTTACACATCCTACAATCTACCCATTAATAGCTCAAAGTTCTTTTCAGTTTTATGAGGTCCCATTTATTGTTAATCTTAGAGCCTGTGGTGTTGCTGTTCTGTTCCGGATGCTTCTCCTGTTCCAACAAGATTTAGGCTATTCCCCACCTTTTCTTTTAACAGATTTATGTTTAAGTCTTTGATCCACTTGGACTTTGGTTCAAGTTAATAAATATAGATCTATTTGTATTTTTCTACATATAGACATCCAGTTAGACCAGCACCATTTGTTGAAGATGCTGTCATTTTTCCATGGTATGGTTTTGGCTTCTTTGTAAAAAAATCAAGAAACCATATGTGTGTGTGTGTGTGTGTGTGTGTGTGTGTGTGTGTGTGCTTTTTATGGGTCTTCTATTTTATTCCTATGATCCACCATTATGTTTCTACACCATGCAGTTTTCGTTACTATTGCTCTGTAGTACAGCTTGAGATCAGGGAAATAGATACCTCCAGATATCTGTTGTACAGGATTGTTTTAGCAATTCTGGTTTTTGTTTGTTTGATTGATTGTTTGTTTTTCCATATGATATTGAGAATTTTTCTTTCAAGGTCTGTAAAAAACTGTGTTGCTATTATGATGGGAATTACATTGAATATGTAGATTGCTTTTGGCAGGATGGCCATTTTCATTATGTTAATCCTACCAATCCATGAGCACGGGATTACAGGCATGTGCCACTACGCCCTGCTTAGATGTCAATTTCTCAATTGAGAATAACCAGAATTCTGGGATCCAGAGAGGTTGGTGGGGGCATGATTAATTTCTGATGTTCACATTTAAATGTATTTTTTCCTGTTGCATTGAAGCCATCTTTCAGGAGAACATAGAGTTGCATCATTTGCCTAGACGATCACTTCTGAGAACATCATCTTTCTGCAGGCAAAAGGCAAACTATTGTCAAAATCCAAAATGATTTTCTGTACCTTTTAGGGAAAAGATACATAAACAAAGGATTAAACTTTTCAGTAAAGTGCTCGTTAAATTCAACCTGTAACAAAGCTGGACTAATTGCTTGGATTTGATATAATTTTCTCAGAGATATACATTTAATCATGTTGATATACACATCAGTTATGGTAAGTGGAGAACTTGCTTTTTGGACCTAAGTATAGTTTCCTGTCACCAACATGACTACATTTTGGTCTTTATTATGCCAGCAGTTCTGGTTGTCTGCCCATTATTTCTCTGTAGAAGCTGTTGGCTGGGCTCTGTTATGTCAACTATGTGTACTTTGTTATCTAATGCATTTTCCACGACAGACAATTCATGATAAACATTGACAAGACAAATTCAAAGTCTTGTCTAAGAGTTTATATATAGGGTTGATACACCCCTGCTCCATATTAACTTGTTTCTGATTCTTACATAATTACCTTTCCATACCCTAGAAAAGAAAGCAAGAGCAGTCATTTTTACCCATGAATGTGCCCTCCAGATATGTACTTTTCTACTTAAAATGGATAATCTGATTTGCCACTAGCAGCTTGGCTATTGAAAGAATTTATTCTTACTTCTATCCCTCCAAACTATTTCTGCTAAGGAGACGCAAAACACAACCATAGGAAATTTTAAGTTTGAGTGTATATAATGAGCTAAATCAGCAGAGAATCAAACATACTGTTATTCCCTGCATTTCCAGCTTGTAATAAAGGACTTGCATCTTGTGGAAGCATACTGTAAGCTAAAGATTACTATGGCCTTTATTAATGACAAGGGAATCTCGAATAATTTCTTCCAGCCATGTTCATGCTTGATTGCTAATCAACAACATTCTTGATAGGATGATTTCTTGCTAGCGTTTTGTCTCAATCTCATCTACTATATCTTTCAAAAAATCTGTGGGTTTTCATTTTCCTTTATTAGCCACAAATTGGAATATGTCTTCCACTGTGGTGCTTCATATAACCCTGAAGTTGTGCATTTTTCCATGGTCACCAACAGACTTTTTAAAGATGATTGACAACTGATATTTGTCATTGGTGGCACTTCTCCAGGGTAAGGATATAATATTTTAGGACCTGACAACCTAGAAAGCATGGTTAGATAATGTTAATTACATGTAATAGGATATCAATTCCTGAAAACTGGGTAAGATGATCGTAAAAAGAATGAACGTATTGTAATCAGTGTAGGCCAGATCATTCATTATTGGTCAGAAATGAAAATAATATAATTGATTCAAACGAGTTTTATTTGTAATTACCCATACAATTTAAAACACTCAAACAAGAAATAGGAAATGATGTAAAAAATAATATCTTAACAAAATATTTACTTAGTATAGTGAAAAAAGTGAGAAAGTGCATAGATACACAATAAAATATGATCATATAAATTGTAAAATAGCTGTGTATTCATAAATCAAATGTTTCATAAATTTAAAAGACTTAACAGTGACATATGCAATAACATTAATGGGTATCTTTAAAGTCACCTAGAATAAAAGAATTCAGTGAATAAAAAAGACACGTACTGTATGACAATAGTTACATGAAATACAATAGCAGTACAATGCATAAAAATCAAAATGGTAGTTCCATATGAGTATGAATGTTGATTGGAAAAAGTCACAAAAAATAATACAAAAGTTGCAAATGTCCAAAGCTGTGAAAACACAGCAAAACTCATTGAGCTATCTACCTGTGATCTATGTATTTACAAATATTCAGTTTTATTCTCAAACAGATAAGTGAAATAAGAATGCAAACAAATTATAAAGAATAAATTTATGAATATTTTTTTAAAAATGTAAAAAAAAGTATAATTTGCCATAATTTTTTTTTCAGATTTCTGTTTGTCTTTATACTGGCTTTAGCAAATGACCTAGAAATTTTTCTCTATTTTGTGTTATGGTAAATCCTTTGTGTATTTGTGGCCTTTTTCTGAATGTTTGGAGGTACTCACAATACATACATACATACATACATACATACATATATATATATATATATATATATATATATATATATATATATCTGTTGTTGTACAGGATTGTTTTAGTAATTACCAGTTTTTTTTGTATTTGTATTTCCATATGAAACTGAGAATTCTTTCAAGGTCTGTAAAACAATCTGTTCTTATTTTGATGGGAATTGCATTGAATCTGTAGATTGCTTTTGGCAGCATGGCCATTTTCACTATGTTAATCCTACACATCCATGAGCATGGGAGATCTTTCCATCTTCTGATATCTTCTTCAATTTCTTTCTTCAGAGAATTGAAGGTATTTGTTTTGTTTTGTATTGTTTTGTTTTTCAAACAGGTCTTTCAATTGCTTGGCTCGACTCACACCAACATACTTTATGTTATTAGTAGCTATTTTAAAGGGTGATTTTTCCCTAATTTCTCTCAAACCTTTTGTCTTTAAATATAGGAGGACTACTTCTTTTTTGAGTTAATTTTGTATCTAATCCCATTATTGAAGGTGTTGATCAGCTAAAGGATTTCTCTGGTTGAATATTTAGGGTCACTTATGTATACGATCATATCATTTGCAAATAGGGATACTTTGACTTCTTCCTTTCTGATTTGTATCCCTTTGATCTCCTTTAGTTGTCTTATTGCTCTAAAACCAACCCTGTACAACAAAAGATCATCTGTTGGTATCTCCATCCCTGATCTCAAGCTGTACTACAGAGCAATAGTAATAAAAACTTCATGGTACTGGCATAGAAACATAATGGTGGATCAATGAAATCAAATAGAAGACCTAGAAATAAACCAATACACATAAGGATACTTGATTTTTGCCAAAGAAGCCAAAACCATACAATTGAAAAGGACAGCATCTTCAACAAATGGTGGAGGTCTAACTGGATGTCAACATGTAGAAAAACACAAGTATATCCATATTTATCACCCTGCACAAAACTAAAGTCCATGTGAATCAAAGACGTCAACATAAAACCCGACATAGTAAACCTGTTAGAAAAAAAAAGTGGGGAAGAGCCTTGAACTCATTGGCACAGGAGACAATTTCCTGAACAGAACACCAACAGCACAGGCTCTAAGATCAACAATCAATAAATGGGACCTCATGAAACTGAAGAGCTTCTGTAAAGCAAAGGACACTGTCATCAGAACAAAATGACAGCCTATAGAGTGGGAAAGGATCTTCACCAACCCCTATATATGACAGAGGGTTAATATCCGGAATATATATATATATATATATATATATATATATATATATATATATTCCGGATATACATATATATATATATGTTAAATAGCAACAAATCAAGTACTCAAATTAAAATATGGGGTACACTTGCGCATCTTTTGGATATATGCCTAAGAGTGGTATAGCTGGTTCTTGAGGAATCACTATTCCTAATTGTCTAAGAAAGCGCCAAATTGATTTCCAGAGTGGTTGTAC
>CM053763.1:16434015-16452170 GCA_028658305.1 Pachyuromys duprasi
CACCCCCGGGGGAGGAGCAGCCTAACTAGATCCCAGAAGAGGACATTGCAGCCAGTCCTGAAGAGACTCGATAAGCTAGGGTCAGATGGAAGGGCGGGGGGGGGGTCCTCCCCTATCAGTGGTCTTGGAGGGGGCAAGGAGAAGATGATGGAGAGATGGGGAGAGTGGGAGGGAATGAGGGAGGGGGCTACAGCTGGGACACAAAGTATATAACCTGTGATTAATATAAAAATAAATGAATTACTTATAAAAATTGATTAATAATATAAGGAAGGAAAGGCATAGGAGCCAGAAAGCAGGGTACTGAGCATAGGAAATTAAAAAAAAAAGGTGGGGAGGTGAGTTTGTTAAAACGAAATCATATCTTGATAGTTGAGAAGAAGGTCTATCCTGAAATCCATTATGGATTAGAAAGGCACATGTTTACAGAAAGGATACTCTCATTAAAAGATGAATAGCTTGGAGTAGTGTAACAGCTGGAAAAAAAAAACCTGCCTTTTAAACATTCGTTTGAATCTGCACATAATTGCTGCAGTCAGCCTCAGTGTGCCATGGAAGGAAAGTTTCATGGGATTAAACAAGTCAAGAGTAGTTACTCCAGAGATTCATAATTGGTTAAGATCCTAGGTATCTATTGTGGACTCCATAGTGTCCCACTGCCTAACTTAGACATCTACATGACCCTGTCCAGTGCCTAGTGAATATTTCAAATGAGGAAATAGAAAGAATACAAGAGCAAAAGGGGTGGGTAGAGCACTACATAATTATCTCCTTTGCTATGAAATTCTCTCCTGGGGGAAGGAGAGGCTCATTAGACTCAGAAACTCATGGAATTTGCAATATTCAGCAAATTCAAGAAGTAAACGAGATTCATAAGTCCTTCTCAAGCCCATAAAATTGGTAAACAATTGCTGAAGAGATGAGACATTCCAGATAGCCCAATTGTCTCTAAGTTGTAAAATGAGCTACAAGACAGAGAATACAGCTGTATATGAGTTGCCCTTATTCCTAGCAACAAGCCTCATTCCTGTGTATGTAACACTAATAAAACTCATTGATACACCAAGCTGAACTTGGAATTAACATTTTTGGCTTGTTGTTGATGCCCTGACCCTCTGTAAACACACAGCAAGACTCTTATAACAAAATACAACTGAAGTAGTAATAGACAGAAAAAAGTATTAAAAAGTAAATGGATCATAAAGTAAAAGAAAAGGCAAACATTAAAGAATAAACACAGCCTCCAAAATCATTGCTCAATTCAAAGCTTGCTAAAGTTGTGAGTGATTGGCAAAAAGTCTTCCCTGATGTGTTGCTTGACATGTAGCCCCAGTGAAGCATAGAATCATCAGAATAAGAATTTAAGAGACAAAAAAAAAACACACACAAAAAACGAAGAATACAGGTACAAGATTGCCATGAAACACGCAGGCAGATGTATGTGACCATATGCAGTGGCTTTGGTGCGAAGGGATGATACTGAAACCATGGGATGGGACACCAAATCACAAATAATTGATAGAATGGTAAGTCTTCATTTGCATCCTATGTGAAATGAGCAGACTTTGAAAGTTTGAGCAGGGTGGTATATCTTTAGCTTCTTATGTCACATTTTCAGTAGTGTGGATGAAGTTATATTCTTGGTATTATTTTAATGCTCAATGTCATTGAGACTGAAAATGTTCATCCCCTTTGATCTTATTTTATTGCACACTTAGTGAGTCACCCACTTTTCCAAGATAATTCTGAAGAGTTCAAAGCCTTTTCTGTTTTCTTCCTGTTATATTGGTTTCATCTTTGTGTCTTCTTCCAAAGTAAATGTGTGAACCTTTGTTCACCTTCAGGCTCTTCTGTAAATAACTTACATTCTTTTTAATTTTTATATTTATTACATTTTATTTACTTTGTATCCCAAATGTAGCCCCCCCTACCTATTTCCCTTCCAATCCCACCCTTCCTCCCTCATCTCCTCCCTGCCCCTCTCTAAGTCCACTGATAGGGGAGGTCCTCCTCCCCTTCCATCTTATCAGGTCTCACCAGGATTGGCTGTACTGTTCTCCTCTGTGGCCTAGCTAGGCTGCTCCTCCCATGGGGTTGGGGAGGTCAAAGAGCTAGCCTCAGAGTTCATGCCAGAAACAGTCCCTGTTCCCCTTACTAGGGAAGACACTTGGATATTGAGCTGCCATGGGCTACATCTGAGCAGGGGTTCTAGGTTATCTCTATGAAGGGTCCCTGGTTGGAGAAACAGTCTCAGATAAGCACCTGTGCTCAGATATATTTGGTCCTTGTGGAGCTCCTTTTCTCTCCAGGTCCTACTAACTCTCTCTTTTTTCATATGATTCCCTGAACTCTGCCCAAAGTTTGGCCATGAGTTTCAGCATCTGCTTTGATACTTTGCTGGATAGAGTTTTTCAAAGGTCCTCTGTGATAAGCTCCTGTCCTGTTCCCCATTTTCTCTCTCTACCGGTGTCCATCCCATTTTTCTTTCTGAGTAAAGATTGAGCATCTTACCTAGGGTCCTACTTCTAGCTTAGCTTCTTTAGGTGTACAGATTTTAGTATGTTTATCCTGTATTATATGTCTAATATCCACTTATGAGTGAGTATATACCATGTGTGTCTTTCTACTTTTGGATACCTCACTCATGATGATCTTTTCTAGGTCCCACCATTTGCCTGCAAATTTCATGATTTCTTTGTTTTTTATTGCTGAGTAATATTCCATAGATGTACCACAATTTCTGTTATCCATTCCTCAACTGAGGGATATCTGGGTTAACTCCAGCTTCTGGCTATTACAAATAAAGCTGCTACAAACATGGTTGAACCTTACACCCATCAGAATGGCTAAGATTAAAAACTCAAGTGACAACAAATGCTGGAGAGGTTGTGGAGAAAGGGGAACCCTCCTCCATTGCTGGTTGGGAATGAAAACTTGTCCAACTACTTTGGAAATCAATCTGGTGCTTTCTCAGACAATTAGGAATAGCGCCTCCTCAAGATCCAGCTATACCATTCCTGAGCATATATCCGAAAGTTGCTCAAGTATACAACAAGGGCATTTGTTCACCCATGTTTGTAACAACTTACACTCTTAATTCAACATCTTCACTTCCAAACCTCTCTCATTTTCAAAAATAAGTATCAGCTGTCATAAGCTAGAGAAAACTCAGAGGTTATAAGTCCATCCTTCCAGCAGGTAACACCTGTTATTTGCCATATTCAATGACATATCTTGATTCTGCATAAGTGTTAGTCTGAGAATATATTTACTCTTTGGTTGTTGTGTGTTATTTTATGGTAAAGAATGGAAGCAAATATGAAATGTAGAGTCAAGGAGATTACAACTCAGTGTTAGAGAAATACATAAGAGCAATAAACCTATTTTATTTTAAATCATATCGTATGTTTATACAGAAAAATTAAAGCACACAGTATAATGCTGTATACACAATAATTCATCTTCCCACTTTCTAGCAGAGGTTGATTTAATAAATCAAAAATTTTAAATTTGTTTTCTGTGAAACTTTGATAAAAACTTAGCATTTCAAATATCCTACTTTAAAGTAAAAAAAAAAAAGAAAAGAACCGTGCTCATCATAATGCCTTTGTTCTGAAGTGGTTTCATTTTCAGCTGTCTTCAGGGGTTGTTTGGTTCAAACAAAAGAGAAAGAAAAGAAAGCATCAGAGTCCCCAGAATTGCTGATGCATGAGGTAACATATTATCTGCGGTCTTTGAGCTCTCTAAGGATAAGCTGTTAAATAATGTCACCACGTTATTATTATACTTAGAATATAAATACAGGCTTAGCATCTTGTCAAGATAGTACAACTTTCAAAGGAGTAAGGAGTGAAAAATCCACATGTGCATTTTCAAGGAAAGCAAGCAAAATTCAAAAGATTAAATCAAACAAAAGATGCTGTATTTTATCAACCATAGTATCTGTCATGGAAGTAAATTACAGGACAAATATAATTAAATAAGTTTACAGTTTTGCTTTAGTTGTCAATTACCCCATGCAGAACAGTATTTTGATCATTCTTAATGGCTTTAATTGAAATGAAACTGTGTAATTGGCTCATTTACATTTAGATCATTATCAGTATTTAAACTCAACATCTCTACATTTATTTTAAAGTAAAAAACAAACCATATTATCAAAACCATTCATTTTAACTAATTTAATATGCTTAAAATTTAAAAGAACTAAAATATTTAATGCTGTACCGTTTTGTCTCTTAAACTATTTTTTTCCAAGGGTATAGTGCTCTACTGTAAGTCATTTGGGTTAATACTAAAAGCTAAACAAATGCCTAATTATCCCTAGGCACAGAATCCACACTACAATTTTAAAACATCAAAATGAGAAAAGTAATTAGTCTCTTGGGTATAATTAATCTGTCTACTAAGAATTGGGCCAAATTGTAGTTTAGAGCTTTCTATAATTCAGAAGCCAATTATAATTACACTGAAATGCTGTGCTTGGAGCTGTGGACTTTGGCTCTAAAAGTAAGTCAGATTTATGTATTCCCTGTGAATGTGAAAGAACACAGGCTCCATGGGAAAACAGCACATTGGCAGAGATGCACTGTGAAAGCTAGCCTCAGAGATGTATACTTTTTTAATATACTACATATGGTTTGGAAACTAGTGTTCAATAAAATATTTCAAAATATTTGAACACCACTTTTATTTAACTATGTCAAACACTGAGTTAGCAAATAGCAATTTACAGCAATTGACATAAAAATTAATAACTTTCATGGTGACCTTTAGAAAAAGAGCATGTTGTTAGCAGCAGAAATGGATCATTTCAGCAAACAAATTTTCATGAAATGACTATTTCAACAAATTATCAGTTCAATAGGATTTGTTGGGTGATTTATTTACTCTATTAAAGCAATATTTTATGAATTTTATAAATTTTATTTGAGTCATAAATAAAGTAATAGCTTCAGAAGATTTCTACACTGGTTTTAGCTTTCTTCTTGACAGCAGTTTAAGATGTTCTGCTTATCTAGCTAGGGGCTACAGAGAAGTTTAAATTTTCTTGCAATATATTTGGTATTCATAGAAATCTGTTTCTTTTCTCACCTGTAGGCTAAATTTAAATATAACTTTGTAGTTTTCCATTTGTGCAAATATATTTTGAGTCATTTGTAACACACTTCCCTGTGTTGTGCTGTCTGTGTCATTTTAAGGATACATTTTCCATTTTGTAACATGAATCAATCTAAGTTTCCTAGGCACATCATTTAGAAATAAAAATGTCCTATATTGTATTTATACCATATACATTACCTGTACTTTGAATGCTTAAAGAATTTCTAAACAATGGCTCACTTCAACATAGTGCTTGTATGGCCACAGTTTATAAAATTTAATGTTCAAAGAATATTATAAATTTGGTTACCATTGTTATTTACTAAGAAGCTTCTGGGGAAAAATACAGGAGAGATGAAGGAGTTACATCAAAAACAAACAAACATTTAAAAATGAAATCATAGAGAATGGGAACAAACACAGGTCTTACATTAATCCTGGGAGGCGTATGAAAAACCATATACTTTCCTCAGGGATAGTCAAGAAGTCAAGAAACTTGAATGAAGAAGAAGAAGAAGAAGAAGAAGAAGAAGAAGAAGAAGAAGAAGAAGAAGAAGAAGACGAAGAAGAAGAAAGAGAAGAAGAAGAAAAAGAAAAAAGAAGCTCACATTATGGAGGAGGGTGTGTGTGTGTGTGCACATGTGCATAGACAGGTGTGGTGGGTTATAGAAACATGTGACCACACCAGGCTGGTTTTAATGGGTGGGAGTTAGGGATCTAATGTCAGTGCCTTGTGCTAACTGTGGACATTACCGACCAAACCATTGCCTCCATCTCATAAAAATATCTTTTTCCTTTTTTTAAACAATGTCAATTTAGGCATTTTATTGGCTTACTTTTTATTTGTTTCCAATTGCAATTTTTAATTATTATTATTTATTACAATTTATTCACTTTGTATCCCAGCTGTGGCCCCCTCCCTCATCATCTCCCAAACCCAGTGTCTTTCCCTTTCCTTCCCGTATGCCCCTCTTCAAGTCCACTGATAGGGGAGGTCCTCCTCCCTTTCCATCTAACTTTAGCCATTCAGGTCTCATCTGGACTGGCTGCATTTTCTGCCTCTGTAGCCTGGCAAGGTTACACCCCATAGGGGGAGATAATTAAAGAGCCAGCTACTGAGTTCATGCCAGAGACAGCCCCTGCTCCCTTTACTAGAGTACTCATTTGGAGAATGAGTCTATGGGCTACATCTGAGCAGGGGTATTAGGTCCTCTCCATGAATGGTTCTTGGTTGGGGTATTAGTCTCAGCAGGGCACACAGTGCCCAGATTTTTGACTCTGTTGATTGCTTTTGGAGCTCCTGTCTCCTCTATTCTTTCTATTTCCTGCTTCTTTCATAAAATCCCAAGCTTTCTGTCCAAAGTTTGACTATGGATCTCAGCCTCTGCTTTGATACCTCCATCAGTAGAGTCATTCTGAGGCCCACTGTGGTAGGCTCCTGTCTTGTTCCCTGTTTCCTCTTGCTTCTAATGTCTATCGCATTTGCCCTGAATTAGGATGAGCTTCTTTCCTAGGATCTACCTTGTTTATTAGTTTCTTTAGGAGAATAGATTTTAGTGTGTTTTACCTATATTATATGTCTGATAACCACTTAAGAGTAAGTGTATTCCATGTCAGTGTTTGTGCTTCTGCGTTACCTCACTCAAGATAACCTTTTCTAGTTTCCACCATTTGCCCGAAATGTTCATGATTTCCTTGTTTTTAATTGCTGAGTAGTATTCCATTATGTAAGTGTACCACAATTTCTGTATCCATTCTTCCATTGAGGGACATCTAGGTTGTTTCCAGTTTCTGGCTATTAAAAATAAAGATGCTACCAAAATAGTTGAGCAAATGCCCTTGTTGTATGGTTGAGCATATTTTGGATATATGCCCAGGAGTGATAGGTGGATCTTGAGGTAGCACTATTCCTATTATCTGAGAATGTGCCAGATTGATTTCCAAATAGCAATGGGAGAAGGTTCCCCTTTCTTTACTTCCTCTCTAGCATGGGTTGTCACTTTAGTTTTTGATAATAGCCATTCTGAAGGATGTAAGGTAAAATCTCATAGTTGTTTTGATTTGCATCTCCCTGATGACTAAGGATGTTGAACATTTCTTTAACTGTTTCTCTGCCTTTTGATATTCCTCTACTTGGAATTCTTTGTTTAGCCCTGTACCTCATTTTTTAATTGGATTACTTGGTTTATTGGTGTTTAACTTCTTAAATTCTTTATATATTCTGGATATTAGTGCTCTGTCAGATATAGGGTTGGTAAAGATGTTTCCCAATCTGTAGGCTATCGTTTTGTTCTGATGACTATTCCCTTTGCTGTACAGAACCTTTTCAGTTTCATGAGGTCTCGTTTATGAATGTTGATATTAGAGCCTGTGCTGTTGCTGTTCTTTTCAGGAAGTTGGCTCCTGTGTCAATGAGTTCCAGGTTCCACTTTTTCTTCTAACATTTTTAGTGTGTCTTGTTTTGTGTTGAGGTCTTTGCTCCACTTGGACTTTAGTTTTGTATAGGTTGATAAATATGGTTCTATTAGCATTTTTCTACATGTAGACAACCAGTTAGACCAGCACCATTTGTTGAAGATGCTATCTTATTTGGATTCTTTTTCAAAAATCAACTATCTGCAAGTGTGTGGGTTTATTTCTGGGTTTTCTATTTAATTCCATTGATACTGCTTCTCTGCTAGTACCATGCAGTTTTTATTGTTGTTGCTCTATAGTACAGCTTGAGATCAGGGATGGAGATACCTCCAAAAGATCTTTTATTGTACAGGATTGTTTTAAAATTCTGGGTTTTATTTTTATCAATATGAAATTTAGAATTGTTCTTTTGAGGTCTGTAATTAATTGTGTTGGTATTTTGGTGGGAATTGCACTGAATCTGTAGATTGCTTTGGTAGGAGGGCCATTTTCACTATGTTAATCCTACCCATCCATGAACACTGGAGATCTTTCCATCTTCAGATTTCTTTTTCAATTTCTTTTTTCAGAGACTTGATGCCTTTTTTTCTTTTTCACTTGCTTGGTTAGAGTCACACCAAGATACGTTAGGTTATTTGTGGCTATTGTGAAGGATGTTGTTTCCCTAATTTCTTTCTCAGCCCTTTTTTCTTTTATATACACGAGGGCTACTGAATTTTTTTTAGCTAATTTTGTATCCAGTCACTTTGCTGAAGGCGTTTATAAGCTAAAGGAGTTCTCTGGTAGAATTTTGGGGGTTATTCTTGTTTACTATCATATCATCTACAAATGGTGATATTTTGACTTCTTTCTTTCCAATTTTTATTCCCTTAATCTCCTTTTGTCTTAGTGCTCTAGTTAGGACTTTAAGTACTATGTTTAAAGAATGTGGGCATCCTTGATTTGTCTCTGATTTCAGTGGGATTGATTTAAGTTTCTCTAGGTTTAGTTTGATTTTGGTTAAAGGCTTGCTGTATATTGCCTTTACTATGTTTAGGTAAGTACATTGTATCCCTGATCTCTCCAGGACATTAAACATAAACCAATACTGGATTTTATCAAATGCTTTTTCTGTATCTAAGGAGATGATCATGTATGTTTTTTTTTCTTTTTGTTTGTTTATGTGGTGGATTAAATTGATGGATTTCTGTATATTCTCCCATGCTTGCATCCCTAAATGAAGCCAACTTGGACATGGTAGATGATATCTTTTATGTGTTCTTGGACTCAGTTTGCAACTATTTTATTGAGTACTTTTTTGTCAATGTTCATAACAGAGATAGATCTCAATTTCTCCTTTTTGTTGGGTCTTTGTGTGTTGGGTTTAGGTTTCAAGGTTACTGTGACCCCATATGGTGAGTTTGGTAATGTACCTTCTGTTTCTGTTTTGTGGAATAGTTTGAAGAGTAATAGTAGTAGCTCTTCTTTGAAGGTCTGGTAGAATTCAGTGCTGAAACCATCTGGCCCTGGGCTTTTATTGGAAGGGAGAATTTGATGACTGCTTCTATTTCCTTGGGGGATATAGCATTATTCAATCTATTTACCTGATCTTGATTTAATTTTGTTAAATGCAATCTATCAAGAAAATTGTTCATTTATTTAAGGTTTTCAAATTGTATGGCATATAGGCCCTAATGATTCTTTGAATTTCCTCAGTGTCCGTCATTATGTGCCCCCTTTCATCTCTGATTTTGCTGATTTGGATAGTTTGTCTCTGCCTTTTTGTCTAAGGATTGGACTATCTTGTTTATTTTCTCAAAGAAACAGCTCTTGGTTTCATTGATTTGTTGAATTCTTTTATTTGTTACTAATTTATTGATTTCAGCTCTGAGTTTGATTATTTCCAACCATCAACTCCTCTTGGGTGTATCTGGTCTTTTTTTTTTTTTTTTTTTTTTTTTTTAACCAGAGCTTTCAGCTGTGCCATTAAATTGTTTGTATGAGACATCACAAACTTCTTTCTGAAGGCACTTAGTGCTATGAACTTTTCTCTTAACACTAATTTCATTGTGTTCCATAAGTTTGAGTAATTTGCACCATCATTTTCATTGAGTTTAAAGAAGTCTCTAATTTCATTTTTTTTTATTTCTTTCGTGATCCACCTGTCATTGAGTAATGATTTGTTTAGTATCCATGCATGTGTAGGCTTTTTTGTTATTTCTGTTGTTGATGATGTCTAGTTTTAAGCCACAGTGGTCTAACAATATACATGGGATTAGTTTTATTCTTCTTGTATCTGTTGAGGCTTCCTTTGTGTCTGACTATATGGTCAATTTTGGAGAAGTTCTGTGGGGTGCTGAGAAGAGGTTACACTCTGTTGAGTTTGGGTGAAATGTTCTGTAGACATCTATTAGGTACATTCGATTTAGGACCTCTGTAAGTCCCATTATTTCCCTATTTAGCTTCTGTCTAGATGCACTGACCCTTGGCAAGAGTGGAGTATTGAAGTCTCCCACTGTTAAGGTCTGTGGATTGATATGTGATTTGAGCTTTAATAATGTTTCATTTACAAATGTAGGTGCTCTTTTATTTGGGGCATAGATTGTGATGTCCTCCTGGTTGATTTTTCCCTTTATGAGAATGAAGTGTCCCTCCTCATGTTTTTTGAATAATTTTGCTTGAAAGTCTAATATTTAATATCTAATAAAATTAGATATTAGGATAGCTACTCCATCTTGTTTTCTGGGTCTGTTTGCTTAAAAAACGAAGGTTCTCCAAGATTGTGGCGACCAGTGCATTCTATGTCTGAAGGGAAAATGATCTGAAACTCCAAAATTGGATGGGTGGCTGAAGCCAGAGCATCAACTTTGAGGCTTCTTGAGCTAGAGAGGACAACCTGTGAGAAGAGACAGATTGGATCTAGGTTCCAGTCACCAGGGACTGAGAGTGGTAAACTATTGACCCTCTGTATCTTAGCTTGCTCAGGTGCTCTGGAGGAGGCTGCAGCAGCGGTGGGGAGTGCATAGCCCCAGTATGGGTCCTCCTTACTCTAACGGCCAAACAGGGGACCCAAATCTGAGAGTAGAAAACTGTGTGCTCTGAGCTTACCACATTCAGCTGCTAGTGAGTTTGCAGGCCCTCTGTGCTTTCCATACGTGCCTGCAAGTGAGAGCATTTGTGAGAGAGTGCATACAGAGCCCTAGATCCTGGATCTCTCAACACTAGTCCCAGACTTCAGTTCCCTCCCACCCGCACCCCAGTGGGCAACATAGGGATCACTGAGACAGAGCCTTCAATATTGAAGCCTCTGTTCTATGTCTCCCAATGGAACCCAGCCAAACAATTCCTGGAACCCAGAGGGTGGATCTCAGAGAGATCTGAGACCTTGGAGCACAATACCGAGACAGGCCTGTGGGCCACTATGCCATGCAGGACACCTGCTCACAGCACTACACCTGGGAACCATGCATGCACCACAACCTACACCTACACCCCTTCCTTACATCAGCTCTTCCAGGCAGGCACAATTCCATGCACAATCCTGCACTTGCACACGTGGGCCTGCAGCACTCCTCCCTTAGCTTCATCCGAAACACCAACACCCACTCTCTAACTGGTGGACCTCTCTCATCTTTCTGAAGAACACTCCAGACTCTAGAGACAGACACACCCAGTCTGCAGTACACACTCCAGGAACAAACAGCAAAGGCTATGGATCATCAGATGACTAAAGGCCCATGTAAGAACACATACAACAAAAACCAGGACATCATGGCTTCACCAGCAACCCCCCCAAATCAATGGATATTTTAATTCATCGGAAACACAGGAAAATGTTTTAAATCTATTAGAGACACATAAAGAGGAAATGAACAAAGCTCTCAAAGGAATATAGGCAAAATAGCCACACAAATAGAGGTACATAGAGAGCAAATGAATAACAAAAAGTAGATGCCATCATGGATATCTGTTTGAATCCACATTCAAACAGAAGGAAATGGTGCAAGACATGAAAACAGAATTAGAATCAATAAAGAAAACACAAAAAGAGAAAGCTCTGGAGCTGGAGAACTTAGAGAAGAGATTGGGAACTACAAAGGTAAGCATCACCAACAGAATACAAGAGATAGAAAAGACAATCTCAGGTGCTGAAGATACAAGTGAAGAAATTGGTACATCTCTCAAAGAAATAAAATCAAATCAGAAAAGTTACAAACACAAAACATCCAAGAAATCAAGGGCACCATGAAAAGACAAAATCTAAGAATATTAGGAACAGACAAAAAAGAAGACTCCAGGCTCCAAAGTCCAGAAAATATTGCTAAGAAAATCATAGAAGAAAAAAATTCCCATCTTAAAGAAAGAGATGACCCTAAACATACAAGGGGCTTATAGAACACCAAATAGAGCAGAGCAGAAAAGAAACGCCTCATGTCACATTATAGTCAAAACACTAAATCTATAGAACTAAGAAAAAATGTTAAAAGCAGCAAGAGAAAAAAAGCCAAGTAACATATAAAAGTGTACTTATCAGAATCACACCAGACTTTTCAACAGAAACTATGAAAGCCAGAAGGGCCTGGGCAGATATCACGCAGACTCTAAGAGAACAAAGATGCCAACCAAGACTACTATATTCAGTGAAACTCATCAATCAACATAGATAGAGAAAACAAAATATTTCATGACAAAAACTAAGCTTAAACAATATCTACACAGCAACCCAGTCCTACCGAAGATACTAGAAGGAAAATTCCAATGTAACAAAATCAACTATACCCAAGAAAACACAAGATGTAGATAACTTCACAACAGAAAAAAGTTAAAAGAAAACATAGAAACACAGTAACACCACCAATTCCACAATAAAAGGAATTAACATTCTTTGGTCACAATTATGTATTAACATCAATGGACTCAACTCTCCAATAAAAAGACACAGACTAACAGAATGGTTGCGGAAACAGGATCCAACTTTCTGTCGCATCCAAGAAACACACCTCTGCAACAAAGACAGATGCTACCTTAGAGCAAAGGGTTGTTGGCTTATTTTAAGTCTACTTTTATCGTGATTGAAAGTCAGTTGCTAGAAATTTTCTGAAATAAATAAATCAGTATTTATCCATACTTGGATATAGACAGGTTCTAAAGGAAACAGAAAGATGTAAAAAAAAATCGAACATAAATTTTGATGCTTTCTAATTGGTTAAATGTAAATTATATGCTTAATTCTTAGGCACTATAGAAAAGAACATGCTAATTAGATGCTAATTAATCTAAACTGATTAAAAAAGCTACCAGTGGAATTAAAACTGAACCTCTTCCTGGTTATCCAAGAATTTTGATAAAAGTATGTTGGCATTAAAATGAAAAAGTATCCATACTTCCCAAATTAGTAATAGTTTGTTATACTTCCAATGAAATGTTAGCAGAAGTTATAGAATCCAAGGTGGTGCAAACTAATTGGTTGTGCAGTGCCAAATTGTCATTCCTGAAAATACAGTTGTAGGTACCATTTTACAGACTGAACAGGTTATATTTAGGAACATAATGCATGTATGGGTATATGTATACATATGCACACAAGTGTGCATATGCATAACATATACCTATATGCTTACAATAACAATTAGTGAAAAAAGAAGCTATGCATTTGAAGAAAAGTAGGAAGGAGTGTATGGGAAAGTTCAAAGGAAGAAAAGTGAAGGGAAAAATAATATAATTGAATTATACTCAAAATAAAGAAAAATACCTCATTCCAAATACTTAATAAGTTCAAAAAAATTAAGTAACAAAATTAACTCATATGGAAAGGCATTTACAAAATGCAAAGAAATAGTAAACCTGCAACCATCCTGGCACACACACAAAAAAGATATTCTAAAGAGACACTTATGCCCTTCCTTTTGGCTCTTTAGACTACTAAGGTCACACACATTCCAAGAAATTAAAATTTCCCTTGGAATCCCATCCTAGCACAATGCTGGGAGCCTGATTTTATTCATAGAGGAAGCATATCTCCTAGAAAAAGTTCTGATAACTTGTCAGGCCATCTTGCTGAACAGACTTGAGCTGGGACAATGACAGTAGAAATTTCCGCATACATCTTGGGAAGGAGTGCTTTGTGATGCAAATCCTTTGCCTTCTATGTAAATTTACACTTTATTTTAGGACCCTGACAATAGATATGTCATGGGGAGAGAAGAGTTAGACTACTTGTTTTTCTCTTCCCAACTGACAACATTCACATCTCCTTTTTTTCTGCTTCATATTATTAATTGTATAATTAATTTAACTACTGGGGATGAAAGACAGGCTCTGATTTATCAGGTACTCTGATCCTTACTCTAAAACCAATGCATAATTTTTCTCACATTAAGCACAGAAAGCATGATGTTGCTTTTCCAGCTCAAAGATATATAAATGATTAAAAGGGGTGACCATTAATTACTATCCCAGGTAGCAGTTATAACACATACTAGCCTAGACAAAGTAAGATATGCCTATTATCTTCTCTGAGGAGGGCAGACTTTGAACACTGGTCAGCTATTGTCCCTGAGGGAGAATCATGGTATATCATCAAATATTCTGAAACCCTAAAAATTAAAAAAAAATCCAATTCTTATAAGAAATATCCTGATTTTAAAATATTGAGTGAAATTAAGTATCTTGGAAATGTTTTCATTTCATTGGTCTAGGAAATGATGAATAAAAATATACTATTTTATTTCAATGAAATATAGAAAAAATAGGTGAGTTTACATATATTAAAACTAACAAATAATTCCATAACTAAAACAATCTTGCTTCAATGTAAGAATTAGGATGCTAAAACCAACAGAGCAAAACACATATTGTAGCAATAAGTTCAATAATTCATATGAATTCAATATGCCTAAAAGGTAAAAGCTATTTCCCAATGTACTCTCCATGTGCCCATTCTCCATCTCTTACCTGTATTTCACATATAACGTCTCTGAGCTGTACCATTTGTGAGCTTCTGGGTCTCTTGCATGTATCTGACCCACTCTGGCCAGAGATTTTTGTTTTGACATAGTTAAAGTAAAAATGCTAGTCCTGTGTTAAAGTACATCAATAAAAGCAAACGGTTTTTTAGCTCAAAACCAAAAATTATTAAAGCCCATAATAAAAGATATAAGCTGACCCTTCCCCTCCTTACACTTCAGGTTGTTGCTGCTCCAGATCTCTAGCTTCTGACCACTTTCTATGCACACATATAAACACGGGGGACATGAGAGGGTATAAGAATCAGAGACCCACATGTTTAAATAAATACTCTCGTAAAAATACTAAACCAAAGCTATGATATACATCCAGAGGACTGATGCAGACCCATGTAGGCTCTATGCTTGCTGCTTCAGTCTCTCTGAGCTCATATGTGGCTTGCTTACATGATTCACAAGTTGTTTTTCTCCTGGTGTCTTCCATCCCCTCTGGCTCTTACACTCCTGCTTTCCTCTTCCATGAAATTCCCTGAGTGCTGAAGGGAGGGATTTGATGGAGCCATCTCATTTACAGCTGTATGTTCCAAAGACTTTCTTTCCATGTAATGGCTGGCTGTGGGTCTCTGCATGTGTTTCCATATGCTTCAACAAAAAGCTTCTTGGGTGATAACTGAATAAGGCATTAATATATAAGTATAGCAGACTATTATTAGGAGTCATTTTACTGATACTTTTTTATTTTTTAAATAAGTAGTATTTGGTTTTACCTGAGGTCTCTGGACTATCTAGTTTTCCTGAAAATTTATTTTTAAACTCTTTTGTCAAAATATATTATGAGAGGACAAAAAGACAGGTCACAAACCAAGAAAAATTGTTTAGAGGATCAATAAGCAATAAAGTACTGAAATACTTCATACACAATGAAAAATATCAAACTGTCTACTAAATAATTAATGAATTATATGAAGTAGCAATCCATAAATGTAGGGGCATGCTAGAAACTCATGGATATAAGAAGATATCAATTGTCATCAGAAAGACTCCAAAGGGTTAAAACATATATCTCTATAAGCTGTTGTAAAGATACGAAACACTAAAGATATAAATATATGAAATCAAATCTAGAAATAATTTGACATTATGCCATAGAGATAACACATGTACATTTTAAGAATTAATCTGATGTAGAAACTGTAAAGAAAGATCTGTGCAAACACATGACATATAAATATAAGTAAGTATATATGAACGTTATAGGAAATTATCGATATAAAATATAAGTGATTTAAATGTCCATTTATACAGTACTATGTCACAGAACACTCATGTAATGGAATTCTGTATAGCATAGGAAGGAAATGAGCTAGTTACAATTAACAATATGTAAATGTTATAAATACTGATTTTTTAAAAAAGACTGAACTCTGGACTAAAAAGACACATAAAGTACAATGTTGTATCTATACAAAAATGAGGAATGGCAACGCATTCATAGTTGTCCAGTTTTATATATTGTTTTTCTTAGTGTTATGGGAATGGTTTAGTCCCCTGTTATGATGTGATTTTTTAGATCTGTGGATATAGTATTTTAATATCAAACAAAGAAAATGGGGAAGTCAGAATATGACTTGTTTCATTAATTGTTTCATATCAGTGTTATGGTTCTGATACTTCAGTATGGCCAGGTAAGATATTCTTAGGGAAAGCTGAGTAAAGAGTATATCATTAAGCCCTGTATTATTATTATTATTATTTGTATGTCTTTATTTCAAAATAACAAGTAAAACAAAAAATTCACTCTGTTGCTAATTAGTTTCATCACATATAAAAAGCCTAACCAAGTACTCAGAAAACATTTTTTTTCCTTCCAAAGAAGACTAAGCATCTTTTCACAAACTAACATTTAAACACTATCTGTTTCAATAAATGACATCATGCAGCAGTCTTTAGCAATATTAGCCTTTTCTGAATTACCACTAACAGAAAATTACTAGTAGTGTGATTTTGCAATAATAAGAGAGGCAGTGTAAATGAGTATCTTCTAGACAATTCACTGACAAAGCCTGTGGCTTAGATAGCCACTAACAAGTGTTTGAACCAATCATAGCTTCTTGTTTGAGCCAGTCCAACTGCATCTGTTAGAGTTAAGCTGAGTCAAAGACTTTTGGGAAAAATCACAGCCTTGCCATTAAGCATCAATCACAGGACCTGGGGCAGTGCATGCAGAGGTGAGCTGATCCCCATCAGCTGCCATTCCAAAGAGGCCAGCAGAGGAATCCAGCAACATTCAGCACAGAGACCCCTCCATCTATTCCATACCTGCCTGGTCCACCTGGGGCACAGCAAAGCCAGCAGAAGTGAGCAGCACATGGTCCCAGACCTGCCATCCAGAGGAAGCCTGTTAGGGGATCCCCAACAACACAGAACACTCTCTGCCTATTTCCTACTGGCCTGATCCACCTGGAGCACAACCAGAAGAGGCTTGCAGGAGCCAAGGAAAATCAGGTGTACCTGAGACAAAGCTACCAGAGGTGAGCAGTTGGCTTTTCCCTTAATTCCATTGTCAGGACCAAGACTCTGCCTGACTCCCTGAGGAATCCTGCATAGGAAATATTTGGCCAACACCAAAGAGAGCCAGATGGCTTAAGGCCAGCATAGAACACAATGACCAAGAGCCAGGACAATGTGACACCACCAGAGCCCACCTAACCTTCTACAAAAAGCCCTAGTATCCCAACACAGCAGAAGCAGAAGATGATTTTAAGGCAAAGCTTATAAAAATGATAGAGGCCTTTAAGGAGGAAAGATATAAATCCCTTAGAGAAATGCAGATAAACACCATTAAACAAGTGAAAGAAATGAATAAAACTGCCACAAATCTGAAAGTGAAAGTAGAAACAATAAAGAAAACACAAACTGAAGAAATCCTGGATATGCAAAACTTAGGGAAGATAACAGGAACAACATATTGAAACCATCACCAAAAGAATTAAGAGATGGAAGAGAAAATCTCAGGCATATAAGATACAATAATAGAAGTGATAAAACTGGCCATATGTAATTTGGGATCAATGGAGAGAGTGGAGATTGAGAAATTACAGGTTAAAAGAAAGAGAGAGAAAACATCCGACAGTTTCAGGAGGATTATCAGTCAATACTGAAAGCACCAAATTTATTTTCCAACTCCTTTTTTTTTTTTGCTTAGAGATTTACCCAGCAGATTGTATTTTTTAACATTTTTATTTTATATTAATCAAAGGTTATATACTTTGTATCCCATCCGTAGCCCCCTCCCCCATTCCTTCCTTATCCCACCCTTCCCTCCCCCATCTCCTCCCTGCCCCTTTCCAGGTCCACTGATGGGGAAGGACCGCCTCCCCTTCCATCTAACTCTAGCTTATCAGGTATCTTCAGGAAGGGCTGCAATGTCCTCTTCTGTGGCCTAGCATGACTGCTCCTCCCTCGGGGGACAGGGAGGTCAAAGAGCCAGCCATTGAGTTCATGTCCAAAATAGTCCCTGTTCCCCTTACTGGTATACCCACTTGGGTATTGAGCTACCCTTTGCTACACACAAGCAGAGGTTCTAGGTTATAACCATACTTGGTCCTTGGTTGGAGAGACAGACTCATAAAAGACCCCTGTGCCCTGATATATTTGGTCTTTGCGGAGCTCCTGTCCTCTCCAGGTCATGCA
>CM053763.1:16452270-16493554 GCA_028658305.1 Pachyuromys duprasi
TTGCCTGCAAATTTCATGCTTTCCTCCTTTTTAATTGCTGAGTAGTATTCCATTGTGTAAAAGTACCACAATTTCTGTATCCATTCCTCAACTGAGGGACATCTGGGTTCTTTCCAGGTTCTGGCTATTAGGAATAAAGCAGCAACAAACATAGTTGAGCAAATGTCCTTGTTGTGTACTTGAACATCTTTTGTGTATATGCCTAGGAGTGGTATAGCTGGATCTTGAGGAATCACTATTCTTAATTGTCTAAGAATACGCCAAATTGATTTCCAGAGTGGTTGTACCAGCTTACATTCCCACCAGCAATGGAGGAGGGTTCCTCTTTCTCCACATCCTCTCCAGCATGTGTTGTCACTTGAGGTTTTGATCTTAGCCATTATGACAGGTGTAAGGTGAAATCTCAGGGTCGTTTTGATTTGCATCTCTCTGATGGCTAAGGATGTTTCCAATTCCTTTTTAAAGACCAAGCAAACATAATTCACATTGGTCCAACAACAGGGTTCATGAAACAGTCAAACTTGTTTTCAAAGACCACATTCCTGTATGCAGACAGGGTCCAAATTCTCACAGACAAGTTAAAGAAACATTGCAAAACTTCCTGATTATTTCTGTCTCAAGGTAAAAGCTAAAAGGTTTTTCACTGAGTACTCTATAACAAAGCAAGATTGCCAAGCAAGTGGTTATCCACAGCTTGAAAAAGAATTTTTATTTCCCATGTTTCACAAACACACACACACACACACACACACACACTTTTTTTAAAGACCAGAGTTTAAGACCTATAAAGCAGAAGATTGTGCCTTTCTTAGGTTGTCTTTCTTGAAATATATATTTTTATTGATTTTTAATTTAATTATTTATTACAATTTATTTGCTTTGTATCCCAGCTTTAGTCCCCTCCCTCATCTCCTCCCATGCCCCTCTCCATGTCCACTGATAGTCCTCCTCCCCTTCCATCTGACCCTAGCATATCAGGTCTCATCAGGAGTGGCTGCTGTCTTTCTCTGTGGCCGGATAAGGCTGCCCTCGCCTGTCATGGGGAAGTGATCAAAGATCCAGCCACTGAGTTCATGTCAGAGACAGTCCCTGTTCCCCTTAATAGGGTACCCACTTGGATACTGAGCTGCCATGGACTATATCTGCGCAGGGGTTCTAGGTTATATCCATACATGGTTCTTGGTTGGAGAATCAGTCTCAAAAAGACCCCTGTGTCCAGATATATTTGGTACTTGTGGAGCTCCTGTCCTGTCTAGGTCTTACTATCTGTCCCTTCTTTCATAAGATTCCCTGCACTCTGCCCAAAGTTTGGTTATGACAAGGAACAGAATGCAGCAGAGGAAGATCAGAAACAAATGCCCAGTATGGTTCTTCTGTTGCACTCATCACAAGAATTGATATCAGCAGCAGCAGTGGCAAACCTAGCAAATTCTACCAGTCGTTCAGGTAACCAATGAGCATTTTCAGCATCCTGAGGAAAAATACAAACATGGCCTTGTCCCCATATCAAAACAAGTTTGGGCCCATTCCATTGTCCAGTTAAAGGATATCACCATCTCACCATGGCAAAATTATCTTTAGTTTTTGGATGCCAAAAAACATTCTTCAGCTGACAACTCTGTTTGTTCAAATTTTAAAAATAAACAAAGCCATAAAAAGTGTCCAGTACTACATGAGCATATTTTTGTTATCCAAACTTTGATATATGAGTAACATCCATTTGTCAAAGTTTATTAGGAATAAACTCTCATGGATTAATACCCAATTGTGGTACAGTTGTAAATTGTGGACGCTATGGGAATTGTATTACAATTTGACAAGTGGATTCATGGGTGATATGATATTGTTTTGTCTTAGGCAATTGATATTTTCATAAATGTAAGGCATGAGATTGCTGTGCTAATTTAATTTGAGATAGGGCAATTGATACAACAGTCAAAAAACTTTAAATGTAAAAAATATGCCTGACACAAAACACCCAGGGAATCTGGGATAGTATGAAAAGACCTAACTTAAGAATAATTGAAACAGAAGGTGAAGAGTCCCTGATTCAAGGACCAGAAAGGATTTTCAACAAAATCATAGAAGAAAATCTCCCCAACCTGAAGAAAGAAATGTCTACAAATGCACAAGAAGAATACAGAATACCAATTAGGTTGGACCAGAAAAGAAAATCCTCCTGCCACATAAAAATCAAAACAGTAAATCAACAGAACAAAGAAAAAATATTAATAGCTGCAAGAGAAAAAGGCCAAGTAACTTAGAAAGGCAGACCTATCAGAATCACCCTGACTTCTCAACAGAAACTCTAAAAGCTGGAAGAGCCTGTGTACATGTCTTGCAGCCTTTAAAAGACCACAGATGCCAACCTTGACTACTGCACCTAGCAAAACTATCAGTCACCAAAATGGAGAAAACAAGATATTCCAAGACAAAAATCAAATTTATACAATATCTACCCACAAAACCAGCCCTGCAAAAAATGCTAGAAAAAAAATCCAACCTGAAGAAGTTAACTACATCCAAGAAAACAAAGGAAATAATAATTTCACACCAGCAAAAACAAAAGAAGAAAACACACACAAACACAGGAACACCACCAATATCAGTGACAAGAATTATCAATCATTAGTTATGAATATATGTCAACATCAATGGACTCAATTCACCAATAAAAGACAGGCTAACATAATGGTAGTGAAAGCAGGATCCATCATTCTTCTACAAAAAAACCACACCTCAGGTACAAAGATTGACATTACCTCAGAGGGAAAGGCTGGAAAAAGATTTTCCAAGCAAACAAACAAACAAAAACAAAAAAAAAGAGGAAAGCTGGATAGCCAATGTAATATCTAATAAGATAGACTTTCAACCATAATTAATCAAAAAAAAGATAGAGGACACTTCCATACTCTACCAATATGACATCTTAATTCTGAACATCTCTGCCCCAAATACAATGGCACCCACATTTGAATAAGAAACATTGCTAAAGCTTAAATCATACATCAAACCCCACTCAATAATAATAGAAGACTTCAACATGACTCTTTCACCACTTGCCAGGTCATCAAAACTAACTAAACATAGAAATAATAAAACTAACTGATGTGATGAGTCAAACAGACATAACAGATACCTATAAAACTTTTCAACCAAACAAAAAAGGATATATATTCTTCTCAGCACCTCATGGAACCTTCTCCAAAACTGATCATATATTCTGTCAAAAAGCAAGCCTCAACAGATACAAAATAATTGAAATAACAGCTTGTATTCTATCAGACCACCATGTGTTAAAGCTGGACTTCAATAAAAACAGAAACAAGACTCCACACTCATGGAAACTGAACAACTCTCTACTCAATGACCACTGGGTCAGGGAGGAAATAAAGAAAGAAATTAACACTTTGTAGAATTCAATGAAAATGAAAGCATAGCAAACCCAAACTTATGGAACACAATGAAAGCAGTGCTAAGAGGAAAGTTCATAGCACTAAGTGCCTTCATAAAGAAAACTGAGAGTTCTCATACTAGGAACTTAAAAACACACCTTAATTCTCTAGAAGAAAAAGAAAAATAGAAGAAAAAGAAGTAATCACACCCAAGAAGAGTAGATGGCAGAAAATAATTAAACTCAGGGCTGAAATCAATAAATGATAAACCAACAGAACTATTCAAAGAATTGAAGAAACCAAAAAACTAGTTCCTTAAGAACATTGACAAGATAGACAAAGCCTTAGCAAAATTTACCAAAAGACAGAGAGAGACAGTACCCAAATTAACAAAATCAGAAATGAAAAGGGGACATAATAACAGATAATGACAAAAATCCAAAGAATCATTAGGTCTTACTTCAATAGCCTATATACTAACAGAATTGGAAAAATGAAATGAAGTGGATGAATTTCTAGATAGGTACCACTTATCAACATTAAATCAAGATCAAGTAAATAACCTAAATAGACCTATAATCTGTAAGAAATCAGAAGCCATCATTAAATGTCTTCCAAAAATACCAAAAAAGTTTAGTGCAAGATGGTTTTCGGGCAGAATTCTAACAGACTTTATAAGAAGAGATAATACCAATATTCATCAAATTATTCTACGAAATAGGAACAGAAGGAATATTCCCAAATTTATTCTATGAGACTACAGTCACCCTGATGCATAAACCACACAAAGACTCAAACAAGAAATTGATTGTCAGACCAATTTCCCTTATGACCATTGATGTAGAAATACACAATAAAATACTCACAAAATAAATCTAAGAACACATCACAAACATCATACACCATGATCAAATAGGCTTCATCTCAGGGATGATTCAACATATGAGAAGCCATCAATGTAATCCACCATAAAAACAAACTAAAAGAAAAAAATACATGATCATCTCATTAGATGCTGAAAAAATATTTAGCAAAATCCAACACCACTTCATATCATGGAAAGTCTTAGAAAGAGCAGTGATACAAAACACATAACTAAACAAAATAAAGATAATATACAGCAAGTCTATTGTCAACACCAAATTAAATGGAGAGAAACTTAAAGCAATTTCACTGAAATTAGCAATAACACAAGGTTTCACATTCTCTCCTTATCTATTCAATATAGTACTTGAAATTTTATCTAGAGCAATAAGACAACCAAAGGAGATCATGGGGATATCAACTAGAAAGAAAGAATTCAAATTATGGCTATTTGAAGATGATATGATAATATACCACAGCCATCCCAAAAATTATACAAGAGAACTCCTACAGGTGATAAACACCTTCATCAAAGTATCTGGATACCAAATTATTTTTTAAAAAATCGGAAGCCTTACTGTATACAAATGACAAACAAGCTGAGAAAGAGATTAATGAAACAACACCCTTCACAATAGCCATAAATAATATAAAGTATCTTGGTGTAGTTCTAACCAGGCAACTGAAAGAACTTTATGACAATATATTCAAGACTCTGAAAAAATAAATTGAAGAAGATATCAGAAGATGAAAAGATATCCCAATGCTCATGGATCAGTAGCATTAATATAGTAAAAATTGCCATCTTACCAAAAGAATCTTCAGATTCAATATAATTCTCATCAAAATTCCAACACAATAATTTCCAGGCCTTGAAAGAGAAATCCACAACTTCATATGGAAAAATAAAAGGCCCAGGATAGCTGAAACAACCCTATACAATAAAAGAACATCTGGTGGTAGCTCCATCCCTGATTTCAAGCTGTACTACAGAGCAATAGTAATAAATAACCACATGGTATTTGAATAAAGACAGACCAGTTGACCAATTCAATCAAATTGATGACCCAGAAACAAACAAGCAAACGAAAAACCCACACACCTACTGGTACCTTATTTTTGACAAAGAAATGAAAAACACAATGGAAACCTAAAGCACCTTTGACAAATGATGCTGGTCTAACTGGATGTCTACATGCAGAAAGGCAAATAGATCCATATCTATCACCCTGCTCAAAACTCAAATCCAAGTGGATCAAAGACCTCAATATAAAACCAGAAACCCTATCTATTAGAAGAGAATGTGGGGAAGATCCTTGAACTCATTGGCATAGGAGACAACCTCCTGAGCAGAACACAAACAGATTAGGCATTAAGATCAACAATTAATAAATGGGACTTCATGAAACTGAAAAGGTTCTGTCAGACAAAGGGCACTGTCAGTAGAATGAAACGGCAGCCTACAGATTGGAAAAAAATCTTCACCAACCCTTTATCTGAGAAAGGGCTAATATCCAAATTATATAAAGAACTCAATAAAGTAAACACCAACAAACAAAATAATCCAATTAAAAACAGGGTACAGAGAAAAACAGAGAATTCTTAACAGAGACTCTCAAATGACTGAATCACTTAAAGAAGTGCTCATTGTCCTTAGTCATCAAGGAAATAAAAATCAAAATGACATGAGAGATCTTTCTTACATAAGAATTGCTAAGATTAAATATCAAAAACTCAAGCGACAGCACATGCTCGTCAGATTTAGAGAAAAGGGAACACTCCTCCATTGCTGGTGGGAGTGAAAACTTTTACTACCACTCTAAAATCAATCTGGTGATTTCTCAGAAAATTGGGAATAGCTCTACCTCAATCACAACTATACCACTCCTGGGCATGTACTCATAAGATGTTCCACCATACAATAAGGACATTTGCTCAACTACTTTCATAGCCACTTTATTTATAATAGCCAGAAACTGGAAACAATCCAGATATCCCTCAACCAAAGAATTGATAAAGAAAATGTGGTACATTTACACAATGGAATACTACTCTGCTATTAAAAACAAGGACAAAAGGAGGAATCATCCTGCATGAGGTAACTCAGACCCTGCATTCACAGACCTAAAGAAGATAAGTAATAAGGAGAACCCAAGGGAGGATGCTGAAACCTCACTCAGAAGGGGAAATAGAAAAGACAGCAGCAGTAGGTGAAGAGAGGTAAGTGGGTCAGAGAGGGAGCAAGGAGAGTAAGAAGGGTTGACATCAGACCTGGTGGACAGAGCAGGTGGACAGAGGGCTTGCAGAGAGAGAAAAATATCAACAACAGTGGGCAGGGTCATCTCTGTGACAAGCGGGAGATCTACCACAGGGTAGGCTCCTGGGAAGATATAAGAGTGAAACTTTCTGAGACTCCTAGCATCAGGGTCATGGAGTCTAAAGAGGTCACCCTCCAACTAGATAGGACTCCTAGTGGAGGAAGGAAACCACCAACTCACCCACAGAAAATTGATCAATAATTTACACTGCCTACAAGATGTGCAGGAACAAAAATAAAGCAGTGATTGAGGGAATGTCTAGCCAATGTTTGGCCCAATCTGAGACCCACCCCACTGGGGACAACCAACCCTTTGTCCTATTAACAGTACTCTGCTCTGCTTACAGATGGGAGCCTAGCATAGCTATTCTATGAGTAGCTCCACCCAGCAGCTGATGGAAACAGATGCAGAGACTCAAACATTGGGTAGAGTGCAGAGAATCCTTGTGGAAGACTGGATGAAAAGATAGAAGAACTCAGAGACGACAGGATCTCCACAAAAACAAAAACAAAAAAAACAAAAAAACACAACACAACAAAACAAACAAAAAAACAAACAAAAAAACAGAGTCAACTATCCAGAGCCAGGAGGGCCTGTGGAAACTGAAGCATGATTAACAAAAACATCTTAAGCTAGTGTTACCAACCATCTACTTCTTCAAATTCTTTCTAAGGGTTCTGGTCATTGCTAACATTCAAAACCTCTAAGTTTTTCTTAGGGTGGTAGATGAATCATTTATCTGCTCCAGCATCAATGCTTGAAAAGATCAAACACTGTTATGGTAAGTGCCAATAGTACTGCTCAGTGAGGGAAGCTCCCTTAGAGATTTTTATACACTTAAAATTTATAAATTGGGAAAGATGTGGTGACCATGAAGACAACAAGCAAAGCAAAACTCTACAACAGCTAACATCCTTACAACATGTAGTTCTCAGGGCTCTGCCTCTCTGAAGCCTGGCCATCAAGGCTGTGCAAATCGGTGGGCCACATTCCATGATTCTAAAGCCATTTGTTGTTCCTCTCACATGATCCTCAACACATAGCTGACATAATATTGTGTCAGAGCTTTGGGATAGATATGCCAATACTTGATAATTTTTTTAATATATGAAAGTGTGTGTAGTAGAAATGTTATCAGTGTATCACCTCACAGTAAGGATGGGATTTCAGTGTGGCCTTTCCAGTTATACAGATAAGAATTTAAGGTGCAAGTTCTTCCATTCAACATATACATTAATAAAGGAACATGAATGAACTTTCTCTTATTTAGTGTTTTGTTTGAATTTTAATAACGTATATGCGTTTGTGTGGGAGCATGTGTGTGAGCAGGTATCCACAGTGGCAAAAACAGGTTTTTGAATTTCTTGTGGCTGTTTTCATCCATTTTTTAAAATTTATTTATTTTTATATCAATCACAGGTTAGGTACTTTGCATCCCAGGCGTAGTAGCCTCCTCCCTCATTCCTTCCCACCTTCCCACTCCCTCCCTCATCTCCCTCCTCCCTGTCCCCTCCAAGTCCACCAACAGGGGAGGACCTCCTCCCCTTCCATCCAACCCCAGCTCATCCTGTCTCCTCAGTGCTGGCTGCAATGTCCTCCCCTGGGATCTAGCCAGTCTGTCACTCCCTGGCTTGTATGGGGGAGGTGTAAGCCGTGTAAGAGTAGTTTTATGTCCACTGAGCCAAATCTGCAACATCTTTCTTAAGCCCAGTTTTTTCAGTTAATAAAATGTAGATATTAGGAAACTAATATAGACAAAAGTGTAAAAATTGTCATAGTATTAGAAAAACTGAGGTTAATACATTTATTGTGTCGCTGATCATTATGTCTTATTAAGCTATGGTCTGTTACTATTAAATGTGAATGTGGCTCCTAAGTCAGAGTTGTGGACTAGGTTACCACAAAGAGCAACACTTCTAAGTCATTTCTTCATGTTATTTCTTCTTTCAGTTAGAAATCATGTGAACTATTTTCCTCTTCCTATGATGATATTTTAGCATACCACTATTTTAAGTTTTAATGTGGTAAAATGATCCAACCTTTAACATGGCCAGATATAGTATGTCTGTGATATTTCCACTATGTAAAGTGAAATAATGGTGTATGCGTGTGTGTGGAGTGTAGGGTGCAAGTGCACACATGTTTATGTTTGTGTCTGTCAATCATAATGGAAAACTTGGTTAAGAATATTTCTATACATGCATGAAATGTTTTTCTATAGCTATGGGTAGAAATTAAATTATTATGTGTTTTAGATTTTTCAACATGCTAAATATTCTTAGTGTTATTTTTACTTATCTTTGTATAGCACACAGAATATGAAATAATAATTAAAATGTTTACACTTTATATGACAACTAATACTGCAAAAGTACTAAGAAAATGGCAAGAAGAAATAGATGCCATATATTACATTAAAAAATCAATTGCTCCTCCACAAAGGATCAATAACTTCCACATGAAGGTGTGCTGCCTGGGCATAAGTATTACCTTAATAAAATCTTGAAGAAAATCTGTACAGCCCACAGAACAAACCAGTTATAAACTCAAACATCTCACTGATTAATATCTTACCATTAGGAAGCTGAGCCAGCTATCACTACAGCACCATTGTGGGTTGTATAGTTCATTTGTAAGTGATGAATTCAGAAGCCAGACACGTGTTCTACAACGAGTCATCTTACAATATCCCAGATATACCTCAGGACAGCTCATTACAGATAGAGCTGGTTGGAATTTGAGTCACATGTAAGTGCTCCATTTTATAAAACTCTTGCTGGAACAGCCATGAGGGTTCCCGAAATTATCTCAACTTTACATGAAGTTAGAATTCTCAGGATGCAAGATCTCGTCATTGTTTGTAGAAATTCATAGTTTCTAATAAATGTTTGGGGGAGGGTGATCAATATAATTAGGCCACTTGTGCTTGCTAATCGGCCCTTGTTAAATTGAGGCTTGCTTGTGCTCACAAAGAATGAAAGATTGGGATGTTCTCTCTTTCTCTCTCACTGCCTGTCTGTCTGTCTCTCCATAATTACATCTCAGTGGGTTCTGGAGAAACATGTTCCTTATTTGTAATACCTGTCAGACAACCGGAGATTATGATCTCAAAAATTATAGAAAGAATTTGTAATTTCAAGTTTCCTAAAAGGAAATGCTCAAAGCGATGAGCCATTAGGTATTTTACTCAGTAATCTACACTTTGTCATCTACATTACATAAGGATTAGACTGCCGGCAGTGGTGTCATGAACAACCTAAGACATCAGGTGCTATCTGCAGGATAGCCCAAGTGTTTCTTCTCTTACAGAAAATGTAAAATTGATATAGGTATTCTTTTCTAATAGCTTTTGAGAGTATGACCACATTCTCACTAGTCATTGTTGAGTCAATAGGCATCTAGATTGATCCTGTTTCCTGGCTACCATGTAGAGAGCAGCAATGAACAAGGATGTCACTGCCTTTGTAGTACACTACATGTCTCTTGGCCCAAGAGGGCTGTAGCTGGGACAGGTGGTATAGCTGTTTCATGTTTTGTTTTTTGTCTTGTGTTTTGTTTTATTTTGCTCTTGAACCTTTAGTCTAATTTTCACGGTGTCTGCACTCTTCTCATCATTATTCTTTTCCATTCCCATACCCTTGGTAGTACTTGTTGTCATTTGTAGCCCCAGTGATGGCCATTTGGCTGGGGTGAGACAGGATCTTAATGTATTTTTAATCTTTATTTTCCTGATGTCTAAGGATGTTGAACACTTTTTAAAGTCTTTATTTTTTAATTTTGTTTTTATTTTTATTAAAGTCTTTAGTGGTCCTTTTTTAGTGGTCTTCCTCTTTCTTGAGAACTTTCCATTAAGTTTCATGGCCTTTCTTTAAAATGTTGTTCTGATTATGAATTAATTTTTAATAATTTTAATAATAATAATAAACTACAACTATATTATATATGAATGCATTCAAATATACTTTGAGCCAATGCCTTCACAAATATTAGTTTGATTAATCAGATAATTATAAAGCATGGAAAATTTTATTTTGGATTCTTAAAAAAACCCACTGTTTTTCTAATAGAAATTACGCTTAACTAGAATTTAATGTGCTACACAGAGCAAGTCTTGGAGAACTAGAGACAGGAGTCACTTATATATAATAATTTTAGTTGCTAGGAAGACATATGGTCATAATTTGCTATGATAAAATATTTTATTTGTATTAAATTTTATCAACTGTTTATTTAAATTTCATTTTCAGTCTTATTGAACTGTTCTTTTGGTTTACTGCAAATGAGAGAATAGTATCAATTAACAACTAAATTATATTGAAAAATCATTCTTCTGTTGTAATTATTATAACAATATTAAAAATAACTGGAGTTGTCTTGTGTTCAGTAAAAAAGTATAAACTGAGTTTCCTAGGGAAGAAAATAACTCAATATCTTCTATTATGTCATATTCTTATAATTATATTTCAGAGATGATGTACAAAATGACTGCTTTGCCTAAAAACAATTAAATGAAAATTATCCATCCAATACTATTTAGTACAGTAGTTTATAAAATGACATTAAAATACTGTCAAATAGTTCTCTCCAGCACACAACAGAGCTATTACTAAGACAATTATGTCCACTATTAATGCCTTCAATTCAAACAGATTGGTTGAATGAGAGTAAACAAATGTGATTTTTGTTCATGGCCATCTTGTTTTTGAATTATGATTGTTTGATTAAATGCTTTGTTTACACTGTCTACCAAAAAGTACCATTATGTAGGTACAAGCAGAGTAAAAGAAAATGCAATGCCCAATGAATTCACATGTAACTGAAAATGTATATACATGAGTAGGAAATACTACAGGGACCAGCTCTGTCAACTCACAAAATTGGCCTATTTGCCACATAAAGACACACAAGTAGGTAATTGTTGACTTGTAAAGATGACTTATTGCCTATTTTTACAATTTTACATTCATAATATTAACAGAGAAACTGGCATGACTTTGTGCCATTATTCTATGACTTTGATAAGCACTACATAAAGTCTGTGCTATTTTTCTCAAGCACACTTCTACTGGATGGGCAGCTGGCCCAGTAGGTAAAGCATTTGTTGTACAAGCATGAGAACCTCACTTTGGTTCATCAGCACTCCTGTAAAAAGCTGGGTGTGGTGGCATGCACTTCCAATTCTAGGCTGAGAAGAAGAAATGGGAGAATCCCAGAATGGAAAGTCTAGCCAACCAGTGAACTGTGGATTCAAGGAGAGATTCTATCTTTTAAAACTAAAATGGAGAATGATAGAATGATGGAAGATATACAACACAGACTTTTTCTTAAGTTACACAGACACAAGCATGTGTATACGCATATGTACACATACACTCTTACATACAAACCCACATATAATAAACATACACACAAGAGTAGCCTTACCAGGCCACAGAGGAAGACAATGCAGCCAGTCCTGGTGAGACCTGATAGGCTAGGGTCAGAGGGAAGGGGAGGAGGACATCCCCTATCAGTGGACTTAAGAAGGGGCATGGGAGGAGATGAGGGAGGGAGTGTGGGATTGGGAGGGGAAAAGGGAGGAGGTACTGCTGGGATACAAAGTGAATAAATTGTAATTGATAGAAAATGAATCAATTAAAAAATGAAGGTCTGGAGGGGACAGGAGCTCCAAAAAAGAAAAAAAATTCATATGTGTTTTCCTGTAAAGTGTCCATCTCTATATTCATAAAATATCAACTTTCTCTAAGGTTACTCCTAGTGCCAGGAAAAATAGAGCCTGAAGTGGCAAACACTTGTAGCCAGGAATTCCAGTGTAGGGAAGGCAACACCAACCCCCACACAAAACTTTTGACCCAGTCAATCAATTACTGGCCCTACTTGAGTCTCATGCTATGAGAAAGAGCCACCACTGATTCTACTAATCATATTCTGCTATTCTTGCAGACATGAGTCTAGCAACATTCACTATCAACCTGATGAAAACAGGTGCAGAAACCTACAGCCAAAGAGGTGGAGCTTAGGGAATCATATTGAAGAGGGGGAGGAAGGATTGAAAGATCAAGAGAGATCAAGGATACCACAAGAAAACCTGTAAAATCAACTAGCCTGCAGCCATTGGGGCTCCCAGCAGCCACAGAGCATCCATGGACAAAACTAAGCCTCCCCATATGTAACAGATGTACAGCTTGGTCTTCATGTAAGACCTCTAACAGCAGGAGCAAAGGCTGCCTCTGACTTTTTTGCCTACCTTTGGATCCTGGCCTCATAGCTGGGCTTCTTTGTCTAGCTTTATTAGAAAAAGATATGTTCACTCCTACTTGATATACGAAGGTGAGTTGATACCCATGGGCATTCTCCTTTTCTTTAAGGAGAAAGATATGGGGCACAGTAGGAAGGGAGGGAAAAAGGAGACTTGGGAAGAGAGGAGGGGTTAGAAGAGGGAGGGATTGGGAAAAGAAGAGGGAGAGGAACTTCCTACAGGAATATTAATTAATTAAAAAGTTCAGCATCCAGGTCATTCTATACATCTAGCAGTTGCCTGCAACCTGTTCTACTTGGAGCTGTTAGTTTGTGCAGAAGTACCAGGAATCTTTCACACTTACGTTCTGACATCTGAACTGAAATCCCTTTTTCTGAACTCTCTTGGATTTCTCACCATCTCTCTCTCCCAGCTTCTTTCTGAAAATCAGCATCACCCTGGTTCAGCTTACCCATCCCACTCTTCTATAGAAACAGGCAAGTCAGCAGAAAATTACAGAGACAAATTTAAATTTGTCTCTTTATCATTTGCCAGATTTATTAAATTTAACATCAATAAGTATATGGAACTAGACCCTTGTCTCTCACATTACACAAAACTCAGCTCTGCATAGAGAAAGGACACCAACATATCCCAGAGACTTTGAAACTGCAAGGGGAAAGATATAAAGAAGACATAAGAATACAGACACAAACAAAATTTTTCTGAAAAGGAGGACCCCAGAAAGTAGCACAGGAAACATAACCAACAATTGGCAAATGGGATCTCATATACCATAAAAGCTTCATTCATTTGGAATAGGTGTCTATTTAACAAAGGACACTATCAGTCAAGTAAAGATGAAGCTATTAGAGTGGAAGAGAATCTGTCCCAGCTATGTATCCAGCAGAAGATAAAGATCTATAGTACAAAAATAATTCAATAAACTATATGCCAAGAAAAACAATTAAAAATATATAGGTTATTGACCTGAACAGAGAGTTCTCAGAAGAGGAAAAGCAAATGGCAACTAAACACTTTAAAAACTATTCAACACTCTTAGCCTTTAGAGAAATGCAAGTTAAAATTACATTGAAATTCTGTCTTAGCCTAATCTGAACTGCTACCATCAAGATATTAAATGGCAAATAAAGAATGCTGGGGAAAATAAAGAGAAAGAAGTACCTTTATCCACTGTCTGAGTATAAACTCGTATAGTTACAATGCAAATCAGTTTGAAGGTCTCCCTCCCAAAAATATAGAAATAACACGACTGTTCTAATCACCTCTTAGGTACATAGACAAATGATGCTATATAACACTATAGAGATATAATTTCACAATAAGTAGGAAAAGGACTCAGACTAGATGGGCATTATCCATTAAAATGGATAATGATTGGTTTTTGATAAGATGGCCACTTTTACTATATTAATCCTTCCAAGCCATGAGCATGGGAGATCTTTTCATCTTCTGATATCTTCTGATTCTTTCTTCAGAGACTGGAAATTTTTTTCATACAAGTCTTTGACTTCCTGGGTTACGGTCAAACCAAGATACTTTGTGTCCTTTGTGGCTTCTGTGAAGGGTGTTGTTTGCTTAATTTCGTTCTCAGCCTGTTTGTCTTTTGTATACAGGAGGGCTACTAATTTTTTGAGTTAATTTTGTATCCAGCCACTTTGCTGAAGGTGTTTATCAGGTGTAGAAGCTCCCTGGTAGAATTTTTGGGGTCACTAAGATATACTGTCATATCATCTGCAAATAGTGATACTTTGACTTCTTCCTTTCCAATTTGTATCCACTTGATCTCCTTTAATTGTGTTTATTGCTCCAGCAAAAATTTCAAGAAATATATTGAAGAGATATGGAGAGAGTGGGCAATCTTGCCTTGTCCCCGATTTCAGTGGGATTGATTTAAGTTTCTCTCAGTTTAGTTTGGTATTGGCTATAGGCTTGCTGTATATTGCCTTAACTATGTTTAGGTATGTGCCTTGTATCCCTGATCTCTCCAAGATTTTAAAGATGAATAGATGTTGGATTTTGTCAAATGTTTTTTTAACATCTAAGGAGATGATCATGTGGTTTTTCTTCTTCACTTTGTTAATATGAGGGATCATATTTATAGATTTCTGTACATTGAACCACCCCTATGTATTCAATGCAATTCCCATCAAATTGCCAACACAATTCTTTACAGACATTGAAAGAAAAATTCTCAACTTCATATGGAATAACAAGAAACCCAGAATTATTAAAAAAAAACACATCTTCAACGATAAAAGATCTTCTGGAGGTATCTCCATCCCTGATCTTAAGCTGTACTATAGAACAACAATACTAAAAACTGTATGGTACCGATTGGTGGATCAATGCAATTGAATAGAAGATCCTGAAACAAACCCACACACTTATGGACACCTGATCTTTTGCAAAGATGCCAAAACCATTCAATGGTAAAAAAGATAGCATCTTCAAAAAAAAAAAAGATAGCATCTTCAACAACAAATGGTGCTGGTTTAACTGGATGTCTACATGTAAAAAAAATGAAAATAGATCCATACTTATCACCCTGCACAAAATTAAAGTCCAAGTGGATCAAATACCTCAAATAAAACCAGACACCCAGTAAACCTGTTAGAAAAAAGTGGGGAAGAGCCTTGAACTCATTGGAACAGGAAACAACTTCTTGAACAGAACACCAGCAGCACAGGGTCTAAGATCAATAATCAGTAAATGGGACCTCATGAAACTGAAAAGCTTCTGTAAAGCAAAGGACAGTCTTGTCAGAGTGAAATGGCTGCCTACAGATTGGGAAAAGATCTTCACCAACCCTATATATTGCAAAGGGCTAATATCCAGAATATATAAAGAAGTAAAGAAGTTAAACTACAACAAATCAAGCAATCCAGTTAAATAAAGTGGGTGCAGAGCTAAACAGAGAATTCTCAATAGAGGAACATCGGATAGCACAGAAACACTTAAAGAAATGTTAAACGTCCTTAGTCATCAGAGAAATGCAAATCAAAACGACCCTGAGATTTCACCTTACACCCATTAGATCAAAACTTCAAGTGACAACACATGCTGCAAAAGACGTGGAGAAAGGGGAACCTTCCTCCATTGCTGGTGAAAATACAAACTTGCACAACCACTTTGGAAATTAATCTATTGCTTTCTCAGACAAGTAGTAATAGTGCTACCTCCAAATCCAGCTATACCACTCTTAGGAACATATCCAAAAGATCCTCAAGTACACAACAAGGACATTTGCTCAACCATGTTGGTAGCAGCTTTATTTGTAATAGCCAGAAGCTGGAAACAACCCAGATGTCCCTCAGTTGAGGAATGGATACAGAAATTGTGGTACATCTACACAATGGAATATTACTCACCAATAATAAACAAGGAAATCATGAAATTTGCAGGCAAATGGTCAGAACTGGAAAACATCATCCTGAGTGAGGCATCTCTGAACCAGAAAGACACATGGTATATATTCATTTATATGTGGATATTAGTCACATAATATAGGAAAAACAGACTAAAATCTGTACACTCAAAGAAGCTAATCAAGAAGGAGGAATCTTGATAAAATGTTCAATCTCCATTCAGAGGCAAAGTGGATGGACATCAATAGAAGGAGAAAACAGGGAACAGTTCAGGAGCATGCCACAGAGGGCCTCTGAAAGACTCTAACTGGCAATGTATCAAAGCAGGTAGTGAGACTTATAGCCAAACTTTAGGCAGAGTGCAGGAAATCTTATGAAATAAGAGGGAGATAGTAAGACCTGGGGAGGACAGGAGCTCCACAAGCAGAGCAATAAAACCAAAAAAATCTGTGCACAGGGGTATTTTCTGAGACTGATACTCCAACAAAGGACCATTCATGGATATAACCTGGAACCCCTGCACAGATGTAGCGCATGACAGTTCAGTGTCCAAGTGGGTTCCATACTAAAAGGAACAGGGCCTGTCTCTGACATGAACTCAGCAGCTGGATTTTTGATCACCCCCCTCTGAGTGGGGAGCAGCCTTACCAGGTCACAGAGGAAGACAATGCAGACAGTCCTGTTGAAGTCTCCCATTATTAAGGTGTTGAGATCGATGTGTGATTTGAGTTTTAATGCCGTTTCTTACCCAACCATACAGAAGATACTAGAAGGAAAACTTCAATCCAATGAAAACAACTACATGTAAGAAAACATAGGATATAAATAACTTCCCAAATAAAAGGGGGGGAAAAAAGCAATGAATCATAGTGAGAATACAAACTCCACAATAAAAGGAACTAACAGCCATTGGTCACTATTATCTATCAATATCAATGGACTCAACTCTCCTATAAAATGACACAGACTAACAGAATGGCTGCGGAAACAGGATGCAACATTCTGCTGTATCCAAGAAACACACCTATACAACAAAGATAAACACGACCTCAGAGTAAAGGGCTGGAAAAATATTTTTCAAGCAAATGGAGCCAGAAAACAAGCTGGGGTAGCAATCTTAGTATTTAACAAAATAGACTTTCAACCAAAGTTAATAAAGAAAGATGAGGAAGGGCACTTTCTTCTCATCAAAGGAAAATTCCAACAGAAGGACATAACCAAACTAAAAAAAAGGCAGAGAGAAACTATCCAAATCAGCAAAATCAAAAATCAAAAATGAAAAGGGAGACATAACTACAGACACTGAGGAAATCCAAACAATTATTAGGTCTTATCACCAAAGCCTATAAACCACAAAATTTGAAAATCTAGATGAAATGGACAATTTTCTTGAGAGATTCCACCTACCTAAATTAAGCCAAGATCAGGTAGAAAGATTGAATAGACTTTATCCCACAAGAAAATAGAAGTCATCAACAGCCTCCCTAAAAAAAAAAAAAAAAAAGGCCTGGGCCAAATGGTTTTAGTGCAGAATTCTACCAGAACTTCAGAGAAGTCCTAACACCAATTCTCTCTAAAGTGTTCCACAAAATAGAAATGGAAGGAAAATTACTGAACTCTTTCTATGAAGCCAAAGTCACCTTGATACCTAAGCCACACAAAGATCCAACAAAATAGAGAACTTCAGACCTATCTCTCTTATGAACATTGATGCAAAAATACTCAATAAAATACTTGCAAACCGAATCCAAGAATACATAAAAGATATCATCGACCATGACTAAGTAGGCATCATCCCAGGCATGCAAGTGTGTTTCAATATATGGAAATCCATCAATATGATCCACCATATAAACAAACTGAAGGAGAAAAACCACATGATCATTTCCCTAGATACCAAAGAAGCATTTGACAAAATCCAACACCCATTCATATTTAAAGACTTGGGAAATCAGGAATACAAGGCACATACCTAAACATAGTAAAGGTAATATAGAACAAGCCTATAGCTAACATCAAACTCAATGGAGAGAACTTAAATCAATCCCACTGAAATCAGGGACTAGGCAAGGCTGACCATTGTCTCCATATCTCTTCAACACAGTACTTGAATTCCAGCTAGAGCAATAAGACAACTAAAGGGGATCAAAGGGATACAAATTGGAAAGGAAGAAGTCAAAGTATCACTATTTGCAGACGATATGATAATATACATGAGTGACCCGAAAAATTCAACCAGAGAACTCCTTCAACTGATAAACACCTTCAGCAAAGTGGCTGGATACAAAATCAACTCAAAAAATCAGAAGCTCTCCTGTACACCAAAGAGAAAAGGGTAGAGAAGGAAATTAGGGAAACAACACCCATCACAATAGCGACTAATAAGTTAAAGAACTTGGGGTGACTCTAACCAAGCAAATGAAAGACCTGTATGAAAAAACCTCAAATCTCTGAAGAAAGAATTTGAAGAAGATATCAGAAAATGGAAATACCCCCCATGCTCATGGATTGGTAGGATTAACATAGTGAAAATGGACATATTGCCAAAAGCAATCTACAGATTCAATGCAATTCCAACAAAATACCTACACAATTCTTCACAGACCTTGAAAGAAAAATTCTCAACTTTATATGGAGAAACAAAAAACCCAAAATCTCCAAAATGATACTCTACAACAACAGATTATCTGGAGGTATCTCTATCCATGACCTCAAGCTGTACTACAGAGCAATAGTAATAAAAATGCATGGTATTGGCATAGAAACAGAATAGTGGATCAATTGAACCAAATAGAAGACCCAGAAATGAACCCACATACCTATGGAAACCTGATTTTTGACAAAGAAGCCAAAACCATTCAATGGAAAAAAGACAGCATCTTCAACAAATGGTGCTGGTCCAACTAGATGTCTATATGCAGAAAAATGAAAATAGAACCACATTTATCACCCTGCACAAAGCTAAAGTCCAAGTGGATTAAAGACCTCAACATAAAACCAGACACACTAAACCAGTTAGAAGAAAAAGTAGGGAAGATGCTAGAACTCATTGGCACAGGAGACTACTTCCCAAACATAACACCAACAGCACAGGCTCTAAGATCAACAATAAATAAATGGGACCTCATGAAAATTAAAAGCTCCTATAAAGCAAAAGACACGTCATCAAAACAAAACGACAGCCTACAGACTGGGAAAGAATCATTACCAATCCTACTTCTGACAGAGGGCTAATATCCAGTATATATAAAGAACTCAAGAAGTTAAAAAGCAACAAATCAAGTAATCCAATTAAAAAGTGGGGTATGGAGCTAAAAAGAAAACTCTCATAGAGGATTATAGAATGGCAGAAAAACTCTTAAAGAAATGCTCACCGTCCTTAGCCATCAGGGAGATACAAATCAAAAGGACCCTGTGATTTTACCTTACACCCACCAGAATGGCTAAGACCAAAAACTCAAGTGACATCACATGCTGGAGAGGTTGTGGAGAAAGTGGTACCTTCCTTCATTGCTAAGTGGAAATGCAAACTTGTACAACCACTCTGGAAACCAATTTGGCTCATTCTTAGACAATTAGGAATAGTGATTTCTCAAGACCCAGCTATACCATTCTTAGGAATGTATCCAAAAGATGCTCAAGTACACAACAAGGAATTTGCTCAACTATGTTCATGGCTGCTTCATTTGTAATAGCCAGAACCTGGAAATAATCTAGATGTCCCTCAGTTGAGGAATGGATACAGAAATTATGGTACTTTTACACAATGGAATACTATTTAGCAATTATAAATGAGGAAATCTTGAAATTTGTAAACAAATGGTGCTACCTGGAAAAGATCATCCTGAGTGAGGTATCCCAAAAGCAAAAATAAACATATGGTATATGCTCACTTTTATAGACCTATAGGATAGGAAGGTCATGCTGAAATCTCTACACCTAGGGAAGATAAACAAGAAGGAGGACCCAGGTTGGGATGATCAATGCTCACTTAGATGGACAAATGGAATGGACATTGAATGTAGGAGAAAACAAGGAGCAGGACAGGAGCATACCAAAGAGGGCCTCTGAAAGACTCTACATAGCAATGTATCAAAGCAGATATTAAGTCTCACAACCAAGCCTTCCCCAGAGGTCAGGGAAAAATATGAAAATGGGGGGAGTTAGTAAGACTTAATGAGAACAAGAGCTCCACAAAGACCAAATAGATCAGGGCACAGGGGTCTTTTATGAGACTGTTTCTCCAACCAAGGACCATATATGGATATAATCTAGAACCCTGCTCAGATGTGGCCCATGGTAGCTCAGTATCCAACTGGGTACCCTAATAAGGGGAACAGGGACTATTTCTCTCATGAACTCAATGGCTGGCTCTTCGACCAACCTCCCCCCCCCCCCGGGGAGGAACAGCCTAGCTAGATCCCAGAAGAGGACATTGCAGCCAGCCCTGAAGAGACATGATAAGCTAGGATAGGATGGAAGGGGAGGAGGTCCTCCCCCATTAGTGAACTTGGAGAGGGGCAGGGAGATGAAGGACAAATGGGGAGAGTGGGAGGGAATGAGGGAGGGGGCTATGATTGGGATACAAAGTACATAACCTGTGATTAATGCAAAAATAAATAAATTACAATAAAAATAAAGCAAATTAAAAAAGAAAATAACGTTTCTCTTATGAATGTAGGTGCTCTTGAATTTAGGGAATAGATGTTCAGAATTGTGATATCCCATTGGTGAATTTTTCCTTTGATGAGAATGTAGTGTCCCTTTTGATTAATTTTGGTTGAAAGTCTATTTTATTAGATATTAGGATTGGTACACCAGTTTGTTTTCTGGGTCTATTTGCTTGAAAAAACATTTTTCCAGCCCTTTACTCTGAGGTAGTGTTTATTTTTGTTGCAGAGGTACATTTCTTGTATGCAGCAGAATGTTGGATCCTGTTTCTGCATGCATTCTTTTAGTCTGTGTCTTTTTATTGGAGAGTTGAGTTCATTGATGTTGATAGATAATAATGACCAATGAACGTTAGTTCCTTTTATTGTGGATTTGGTGGTCTTACTGTGATTCGTTGCTTGTTTTCTTTTTATTTTTGTTGGGATATTATCTGCATGCCATGATTTCTTGGGTATAACTGTTTTTGTTGGATTGGAGTTTTCCTTCTAATATCTTCTATAGGGCTAGTTTACTGTGTAGATATTGCATAAATTTAGTTTTGTCATGGCATATTTTGTTTTCTCCATCTATGTTTTTTGAAAGCTTTGCAGGCTATAGTAATCTGGCTTGGCATTTGAGGTCTCTTAAAGTCTGCATGACACATACCCAGGCCCTTCTGCCTTTCACAGTTTCTGATGAGAAGTCTGGTGTGATTCTGATGGGTCTCCCTTTATATGTTATTGGCCTTTTCCCCTTGCTGCTTTTAATATTTTTTCTTTGCTCTGCAGATTTAGTGTTTTTACTATGATGTGATATGTTTCTTTTCTGGTCTAGTTTATTTGGTATTCTGTAGGTCTCTTGTATATTATGGACATCTCTTTCTTTATGTTGGGAAATTTTTATTCTATGATTTTCTTGAAAATATTTTCTGGACCTTGGAGCCTGGAGTCTTCTTTTTCATCAATTCCTATTATTTATAGGTTTCATCTTTTCCTGGCGTCCTTGATTTCTTGGATATTTTGTGTTTGGGATTTTTCTGATTTTACTTTTTCTTTGAGAGAAGTATCAATTTCTGCAAGTGTATCTTCAGCACCTGAGGTTCTCTTTTCCATCTCTTGTATTCTGTTGGTGATGCTTACCTTTGTGGTTCCTGATCATTTCTCTAAGTTCTCCAGCTCCCGGGTTTTCTAGTTTGTGTTTATTGATTCTAATTCTGTTTTCATGTCTTGCACCATTTCCTTCTTCTGTTTGAATGTGGATTCCTGTCTCTCTACGATGGCCTCTATTTTTGGTTCATTTCCTCTCTATATGCCAGTAATTGTATCTCTACTTGTGTCTCTATTTGTTTGGGTATATTTGCCTGTGTTTCTTTGAGAATTTTGTTCGTTTCCTCTTTCTCAGCCTCCACTTGATTTGCCAAATTTTTGATAGACTTGTTCATTTCATCTTATATGTGTATTTGTATGGCTGTTTCTCTGAGAGATTTCGTTGTTTCCTCTTTATATGCCTCAAATAATTGTATAAGCATAGCTTTAAAGTCATTTTCCTGTGCTTCTGATGAATTGGAGTATCCATCAGTTTTGCGGGATGCTGGTGAAGCTATGATGTCCTGATTTATGTTGGATGTGTTCTTTCACCTACCCCTGGCCATTGGCTTATCTGTAACTTGTTTGTTCCTGGATTCTGCAGTGCAGACTGGTACTGTCTCTCTCTGGCATCTGGAGAGTTCTTCAGGAAGCTGAGAGAGGTCCCGTAGCCTCAGTGTGTGAGTTGGCGCCTCAGCTGTACCTGTGGGAGGAAAGTCCTCAGGTGCAGAAGGGCAAATGGAGGCACAAGTGTGTGTGGAAACGTGCGTGGAAGTGTGCCTCGAGGGACAGAGTAATAGAGAATGCTTAACTCTTGAGTGTTTGGGAGGGGCTCTGCCTTGCAGGCTTCTAGGGGCTTAGTTGCGCATGTGCTGTAGATATAGCAGGCGCTGGTGATTTTCACGACAAAATTTCCAGTGTTATCTGCCTTAATTCCACTGCTGGACCTGCAGAGCAGGGGCTTCAATGTCCCAAGAGTCCCTCTGTTTCCTACAGTGAGTGTGCGGGTGAGAGGTGTCCAATGCCTGGCACCTAGTTTAGAAGGACCCTGGACCTGGGGCTCTGCAGACACTCAAGGTTGCACTCACTCTGAAGCAGATGACATAAGCAAAGATTGGGGTATCTGGGCTCTCTACTCTCTGGTTTGGCTTAGTCATAAGCAGGAGGACTGTCTTACTCTGCCAGTTCAGTGCTGCTGCAACTGTTAGGTTAGGAAGTCCAGCTGCAGCTGGAGATTGGGATGCCAGTCCAGATGCCTTTTGTGAAGACTTAGAGGCCCTCCACTGTGCTCTCCAGACCTGGGAGGCCCAGCGCCTGGTGTGCCTAGCTTGTTTGGTGGGTCTGCTGGATTTTGGTGGCTATATAGCCTATTATCTGTCACTGAGGGTTTGGGCAGGCTGTACAGTAAGTTTCTGGGAGACCCTGTGGTGTCGGTATGGTGGCTAGCAGACCTGGGACATGGGGAGGATAGCGCCGTGGATCCAGGACTCCAAGGCAGGTACAGCTTGCAGCTGTGGCTGAGGAGCCAGGAAACCGTACTTTGCTGCCACAGTCCCCAGGCAGTGAGCTCTGAGCTGAGAATCTTGGTGAGCTGGCTGTGCCAAGGAGGATGGAGGCCCCAAAAGGGGGATTGCTGGGAGATCAAATGATCATTTCTCTCCTTCCCCAAACAAGTCCATGGGTGACCAGAGACCAAAGTTCTCACCTCCTGTAATGTTCCCTCTCGTTTATGAAGCCTCACTCTTGTTTCCCTGGCTTCAGTCATCCTTCCACTCACCAATTCTGGTGCACCAGCTCCCCTGCAACTCAGAAACTGTGTGTGCTTGTCTCCATCTTGGATCTGCTCTAGCTTCATAGCTTTAGAGCTATGTTACTAGTGTGAAGTATCCATAGAAGCAAGGGAAATCCAAATGGGTCACTGGGGTGCGTATTTCCTTAAAAGTGCAAGAAAAGCAGAACAGAGGTGATATGAAAACAGAGAGAGGCTGTTTCGGATTAAAGAATTTGAAGCAAAAATGAGGGCAGGTAAGGGTTATCACAAACAAAGCCTTCATGGAAAAGGTTTTAGAGAAACTTACTTCTTTGAGAAAGAAAGAAAGGAAGGAAGGAAGGAAGGAAGGAAGGAAGGAAGGAAGGAAGGAAGGAAGGAAGGAAGGAAGGAAGGAAGGAAGGGAACGAAAGAAAGAAAGAAAAAAAAAGAAAGTTATAAAAAAGAGATTCCCCATGATGTCTGGACAATGCTGGTCTTTAAAGTAAAGATTTACCAAGTACAATCCACAAAATCATATATGAGATATGTCTTTTGAATTGTTGGTCAGAGAGGGCCCCAGAATTCTCCAACACTATACACACTCTGATTGCCCTTATTGGTTGCCTACCAGAACGAATTAGTAAGATTCTATTGCTGAAGATACAATATGCATCTCATCTTGTATAGAGCTATCACTCTGGAAGCTCCTCTGATCACTAGTTTTCTGGGTTCTATAAGTGCTCATATAGGCTCCCAGTGAAGAAAAGGTATCAATATTACCCAACTCTGAACCATAAGATCTACAATACTCCCACATGTACAACCTGAACAATAGTGCCACAAATTTTGTGGAAGTATTACCTTCTCTCTGAAGGCATTTGAAACCCGATTCAAAAATAATTTCATATTTTGCATTGTCAGCTTGGCCAGAAATCCATGCTGATATTTTAGGCTTTGTACCAAACTTACTATTTTTGTTTAGCAATATTGTCATACAATTGTGTTGCCTTCTAACTATATTTAAATCCATACATAAATGGTAGTTTTAGCCTCAATCAGAGAAGCTTTTCTTTGCAAGGAATGTATGTTAATGTAGACTTTGGCCTGTGCAAAAGGATAAGAATAAGTGATGTTTGCATATTTAGTCCTAGACAAAATTTATGCCACCACCTTTAAGGTTCAGGATCATTGAAAGAGAGCAGAAAGAACATAAGAGCTAGAAGATGATGACTTATGGGGACTGTAGAACCACTGCAATCATGACCTTACAGATGCATGGATGGATGTAAAGGTCCTGTCCAATGTTATACCCACCAACCCCAGCAATAAACAATCATGGATTGATGAAAGGGTTCCAAGTTCCTACCACTCCCTACTGATGGATTCTGGGGAAGGGGCAGTAGCTCTATTTGGTTTATTTTCCCACTGGTGTGCACAGAGCCTCTAAATTGTAGTCCCAAATCCACAATCATGCAGATTATTCTCTTTAAACACAGGAGGGCTAACATATTAATAGAGCTAGGAAGAAGATTAGAGATTAGAGGAGATGGAGGTTTATAGTAATCAGTATTCCACTTATGTATATATAAAATCATCAAAAAACCAATTCAATAAAAGTGTAACCCCATCTCTATTTATGGAATGTTTATTCTCTTCAAATATTTACATGATTAAGAATATGTGACATAAAATGCAGTTATATAAATACTAAGGTTCATTTCTATGATACAAAGGTCAGCAAAGACATTTCTATATGAACCAGATCTTAACTATTTTAACTTTTCTACTTCAGAAACAAAACAAAAGACTATTACGTTGGTTGTACCTATTCCCTTTCATTATGTGAAAATTTCAATTCCAATTGTATTTATAGGCAAAAATGCAAAAAATTCATGTGTTTTTCTGTTGTGAATTAAATTCATTTTCATAAAGTATTATTCCTTTTGACTTTTTTTAAACCACTTAATGTGAAATCCCCTTCTTGTCTTCATGGCATCATGAAACGTTATTTCAGGCTGCACTTGGCTGACCCTGACTCTCAAGCAAAGTCAAGAATTGTGTTTGAGACAACCTGTTTTGAAAGGAAATTGAGTTTCAGTAGAGAAATATTTCAATGGGGGAAAAGAATAGCATGCACATAGAACAGCCACCAAATGCATTTTCAAGAGTCATTGTACAATGCACCTCCTTTGATAAAATAATTTTATTAATGTTAATGAGATATTAATTCAAAAGCAAAACAATGCGTATGAAGCAGAAGAATGGCTTAATATTTAATTCCATTACTGTTTAGAAAAATACATGGCACTAACAAGGCAGCAAAACATAATTAATTTTTCAAAATATAATAAGTTGTCACTAAGATTCCAATTTTTATTCTTTTAATGCAAGATGCATGAAAAAATTACCAAAAAGCTCTTCTGAATTCCATAACTGTTATGATTTGTGGATGTAATTTAGAACATGAGACAGATTTGATAAAGAAGAGAAATTCAAGTACATACATTACTGTGAGCATATATCATATGACATTTAGTTTAATGTCATAGTGGTACATTCATCAAGCTTAATACCACATTGAGACTTTAAAATACAGTATACAAGGTGTTTCTTTAAGCAAATTATGTATTATTTCATTTCTATGCTAGACTGAGATTCAAGGAATTGATCAGTAAAATAATGACACATTCATGCATTTAATTGTTAAATATTAGATTTTATTTTATTGTATTTACAATAAATTAAGTTTTCTGGGGAGGGGGAAATGCATAAACAAACTAAGCCAGAATTTATCTATTTCATTCTCTTCTCACATTGAGAATTGAGATCAATTCTTTATTCACATTTAATGATTTCAGAAAACTGAGTTTTGGTGAAGCAACACTAATTCAAATGACTACATTTGTAATTAGTTCACTTCACGTAGTTATCTCTGCTTCACATTAAAATAAATATTCTCTATATGCAATGTTTATCACTTTTGAAATTAATTCCCATCATGCTGAGAAGCAATCAGAGAATCAAGCTCAATGAATAAGCACAAGAGAGACATATATGCCTTCATAACTCAGGAAGGACTGAAGATAATCTCTTGCTGCATGGTACCACCATGCAGAGACATTAACAAATGCCAATTTTTCTTTAATTATGGCTTTTACTGCCTGAAGAGTGTGTATCATTTCAGAACCACAGTGAACTCACAATTTCTTTTTTGTTTTGTTAAATTTTTTATTATCATTTATTACAATTTATTACAACTGTACCCTGGCTGTGGCCCTCTCCCTCATCTACTTCCAAACCCACTCTCCCTCCCTCTTCTCCCCCTACAGCTCTCCCCTAGTCCACGGATAGGGGAGGTTCTCCTCCCTTTCTATTGGACCTAGCCTATAACGTCTCACCAGGACTGGTTTAATTGTCTTCCTCTGTGGACCAGCAAGGCTGCAACCCCCAGAGGGGAGGCGATCAGAGAGCTTGTCACTAATTTCATGCCAGGGGAAGCCCCTGCTACCCTTACTAGGGAATCCACTTGGATACTGACGCTATGGGCTACATCTGAGCCAGAATTTTAGGTTCTCTCCATGCATTGTCCTTGGTTGGGGTTTCATTCTGTTCAGGGACCCCAGGGCTCACTTTGTATGGCTCTGTTGGTTTCTTTTTGGAGCTCCTGTCCCCTCCAGGTCTTTCTATCTCCCCCTTCTTCTTTCCCTGCCCTCTGTCCAAAGTTTGATATGAGTCTCAGCCTCTGCTTATTCTCAATAGAGGAATATCGAATGGCAGAGAAATACTTAAAGAGATGATCAACATCATCAGGGAGATGCAAATCAGAACAAACACTGAAATATCACCTTATACCCATCAGCATGACTAAGATAAAAAACTCAAGTGACAACACATGCTGGAAAGGATGTGGAGAAAGGAGAACCTTTCTCCACTGCTGGTGGGAATGTAAACTTGTACAACCAATTTGGAAATCAATCTGGCGCTTTCTCAGAAAATTAGGAATAGTGTTACCTCAAAATCCAGCCATACCACTCCTGGGAATATATCCAAAGTATGCTCAACCATACAACAAGAACATTTGTTCAACCATGTTTGTAGTAGCTCTATTCATAATAGCCAGAAGCTGGAAACAACCTAGATGTCTCTCAGTGGAAGAATGGATACAGAAATTGTGGTACATCTACACAATGGAATATCACTCAGCTTTTAAAAACAAGGAAATCATGAAATTTGCAGGCAAATAGTGGGAACTAGAAAAGATCATCTTGAATGAGGTAACCCAGAAGCAGAAAGACACACGTGGTTTATACTCACCTATAAGTTGATATTAGCCACACAATAGGATAATAATACTAAAATCTATACTCCTAAAGAAGCTAAACAACAAGGAAGACCATAGGAAAGATGCTCAATTCTTATTCAGAAGGGCAAACAGGATAGACATCAGAAGCAGGAGAAGACAGGGAACAAGACAGGAGCCTACCACAGATGGCCTCCAAACTCGCATTTTCTACATCACAGGATAACCTTAGATTCTCACCCTACTCTTTTTTTTTAATCAGGTACCCAAATAAAATAAAACCATTTTAACACATTAAAAGAATCTACTTAAGAAAATATTATAGAGTGCCAATGTAAATACGTTCTCAATATAAAAAGTGTCCTAAGAAAGCTAATGATAATATGTCATTAGCTAACTCTGAACAATATGCTAGGCATGTCTTTACATCTTATTGCAAATTTTCTTTAATATTCATAGTCATTTTAAGTATGGATCACTACTTAATTTTCCTTATCTTAAGGGAAGTCTAAAAAGCTTTCTTCCAAGATCATATATATGGCAGATGACCCGTACTGAATTTGAACCCAGGTCTTATTAATCCCAGATGTCTCTGTTCTTAGGTGGTATTTTTAAAAGTATTTGTATGCAATACACTTTAAGTCACTAAATCATAGCCATTATGCACACTTTTTACAACCTGATAACTTAAACCAATAATAAAGATATAATAAGATCCCAGAGAATAAATACTATATGTGTGCATTTTGTCAGAAAATGAATGTTATAGAATTGAAGGCAATTTTTGTCCCACTGTATCTGACAATCAGAATTTTCAGTAGCATGTAAAAGTTAAATCCCTCAGAGAAGAAAACATATAATAAGAATGGTGACAGAAAATAATAAAACATAAGGAAAATGTAGTAAGGAAAGCATCAATAATGTCAATAATTTTTCACATTTATTAGGCACTGATAGTGTCAGCAAAGTATAATAAATTGAGTATATCTCTCAATAACAGTGATTATGTTTTCTGGACATAGTTCAAACAGTATCCACTGAAAACCTTTTAAAAGAGAATAAAAAATGGAAGGCAGATTAGAATAAAAAATTAAACACAAGTTTGTACTAGATTGTCCATGCCAGGCTTGTTATATGAATTATTTATATCATTTGATTCAAAAACAGGTCATATTTGTCTGATCTTTTCAAGATTCTTTGGCTTTTTACCTCCATGTGAGTTTTAGAATTTGCTTACTTCTACCAATAAAAAAATCTGATACTATTCTTACGGGCTTTATATTAAATACATAGGTAATTTACGGCAAATAGACTTTTTTTTCTTACAAGGTTGAGCTTTCTGATCTGTGACAAACCTTGATGAATTAATTAATCTGAATATCAATGTTGGTAGTTTAGTCATCAGATCTTCAATGTCAATAACCATGTCGCTGCTGACGGCCGCCCGCTTTAACCTTCCTTTATCCTCTCGACCCTTGTTATTTCCTGAATGTGCCAGGCAGGCTGCCCTGGCTAATAAGGAACACACGTGGTTAAAGTAGGTTTCTTTCACTGATACTACCGAAGAGCAGGAAAGGGGACCATCTCTAACTCTTCTGCCTGTGCTTGGAACCCTTTTCCTCCTAACATGTTACCTTACCCAGCCATAATATGAGGGTTTATGCATATTCATATTGAATTTATTATATCAAGACTGGTTGACAACCTTGGGAGTCCTGTAATTTTTTTTAAGGGATATGGAGGAGGGTGTGAAACTTGGAGAAATGGAGGTAGGAAAAATTGGTAGTGGTTGAGATGTAATGTATTTGAGAATTAAAAATTAAAAAAAAATAAGTGAAAGATCAAAAAAAGAACATACTTCTTTCACCAATAAATATTATGTTTATTATAATCTTTTCAAGTCTTTCATGAGGCTTGGGGAATCCCCTTCTGCTTATAGTTTGCTGACAGTTTTTATTAGAAATAAAATTTGGACTTGTGCTTGGTGGCACACTGAAGAATTGGAGACGGGGAATATTATGAAGTCATTATCATTCTTAGCCATTTGATGCTGGGTCTATAAAGAAGGAAGAAGGAAGGAAGGATTGAAAAAATGAAGGGAAAGGGAAATAGGGAGGAACTGGGGAGATAGTTTTTGAGTATTAGCACCAGTAGCACAATTATGAAGCATGACTTAAGATCCCCAGGACTCACATAAGAAAATTACAACTGCACACACGATAACTCAGTTACATACAAGATCACAGTCAGGAAAATCATTTGGATTTGCTGATCCACAGCCTACTCTGGTTCAGGAGAAGAGTCTGTCTCAAGGAAATAAAGTAGAGAGTAAAAGAGCAAGAATCTCAAAAGAAGAAAATTAATTTTGTGTTCTACGTATGCCTTTCCAGTGTCTGCAATAGAGAACAAATAGGTTCCAGGGTGCTTCTTTTTTTTTAAATTTTTATTTTATCTTTTTAAATTAATCACAGGTTATTTACATTGTATCCCATTCGTAGATCCCTCCCTCATTCCCTCCCAATCCCACCCTCCATCCCTCATTTCCTCCCTGCCCCTTTCCAAATCCACTGATAGGGGAGGTCCTCCTCCCCTTTCATCTGACCCTAGCTCATCAGGTATCTTCAGGACTGGCTGCAATGCCCTCTCTGTGGCCTAGCAAGACTGATCCTCCCTTGGGCTCGGGGGGTGGAGGGGAGAGGTCAAAGAGCCAGCCATTGAGTTCATGTCAGAAATAGTCCCTGTTCCCCTTGCTAGTATATCCACGTGGATACTGAGATACTATGGGATATATCCAAGCAGTGGTTCTAGTATATATCCATACATGGTCCTTGGTTGGAGAAACAGTCTCATAAAAGATCCCTTTGCCCTGATATATTTGGTCCTTGTGGAGCTCTTGTCCTCTCCGGGTCATACTAGCTCCCCATTCTTTCATATGATTCCCTGCACTCTGCCAAAGGTTTGGTTATGAGTCTTAGTATCTGTTTTGATACATTGCTAGATAAAGTCTTTCAGAGACCCTCTGCAGTAGGTTCCTGTACTGTTACTTGTTTTCTCCTACCTCCAATGTCCATCCCATTTGTCTTTCTAAGTGAGGATTGATGATCTAACCCCGGGTCCTCTTTCTTGTTTATCTTCTTTAGGTGTGCAGATTTTAGTATGTTTATCGTATATTATAGGTCTAGTACCCACTTACAAGTGAGTATATACCATGTGTATCTTTCTGCTCCTGGGATACCTCACTCAGGATGATTTTTTCTAGCTCCCACCATTTGCCTGAAAATTTCATGATTTCCTTGTTTTAAATGCTGAGTAGTATTCCATTGTGTAAATGTACCAGTTTCTGTATCCATTCCTCCATTGATGGACATCTGGGTTGTTTCCAGGTTCTCGCTATTATGAAAAAAGTTGCTACAAACATGGCTGAGCAAATTAATCAGAGGTTATTTACTTTGTATCCCAGCTGTAGATCCCTCCTCTATTCCCTCCCAATCCCCCCTCCCTCCCTCATCTCCTCCCTGCCCCTTATCAAGTCCACTGAGAGGTGAGGTCCTCCTCCCCTTCCATTTGACTCTAGCTTATTAAGTATCTTCATGACTGACTGTAATGTCCTCCTCTGTGGCCTAGAAAGACTGCTCCTCCCTCATGGGGGGAGGGGGGGTTGTCAAAGAGCCAGCCATTGAGTTCATGTCAAAAATAGTCCCTGATCCCTTTACTAGGGAACCCACTTGGATACTGAGCCACTATGGGCTACATCTGAGCAGTGGCTCTTGCTCAGTTCTTACACGATCCTTGGTTGGAGAAACAGTCTCATAAAAGACCAATAGGATTCATTATGAAGCTTTTTTCATAAATTATTACCATAAAATTGGCAAAATTACAGGAATTTATCTTATAAGTACACTTTGTATAGCAATGTATAATTCTGACTACTATTGACTTTCTAGATCAGTGTCTTCAGAAGAACCACACCATTTTCTTTCACTGCCCAACTCCACACTGAAGTCCTGAAGCATGCAAGACTATTATCTGGGACATTCAAGTCTACCTCATTGGGTCCCAAATTTTTCAGTATTGCTGATCAAACTTCTGTGCCATAAATGCCATTTCATCCTTTATTTTTCTTAATGTTTTAGATCAAGAGTAAGTTTATCCCCTATGATGTTTTGCTAGAAGAAAGGTTAAATTGTTCTTTGCAACAGTTCAGTTTGAAGAAATAGAAACAGAACCTTTAGAGACTCTGAATTTTTATAAAAAAAATTGTTTTGATTTGAGTGTTCCAAATGTTTAAGACTGTGTAAAATTACATAATTAACTAAAAGTTCATGGTGTTTGCTATAACTGTCACTTCCAACTTTATCCCCTTTCCCTTCACAATTACGAAGAACTTTTCTGCCTCACCCCTCAGAATTTCTTATCAAGGGCTGCCAGTCTTTTCCATAGTGTTCTAGAGTTTTATTATTCAGTCTAGCTTGCTCAATAAGTAGCAAGTGAATATATTTAAACACACCATGTTCTAAGGAATACAGACTCATGTCCTAAATATAACCAAGAATCCAATGAGTTCTGATAGAAAAGAAACCAGAACTCAAAAAAGTAAAGATCAAAATGACTCCATATCTTAGCAGATTGATGCGGTGAAATATGGAAGACAGATGTAGGTTAGGAGTGTTTTGAAAGAATGAATATACACAACTTTCTGAGTGTTTTAAAAGTAAGTAATTTTTCAGTAATTTCATACCATGCATTTTAATCAAATTCTATCCTCCCCTCTGCTCTCTGAACTCCTCCTGGATCTACCCTCTCCACACTCACTGTTTTTGTCATCTCTTTTTTTTATGCATTCACTTTATATCCTGCTTGCAGCCCCCTCCTTTGTTTTTTAAATTAAATTTTTATTTTTATATTAATTACAGTTTATTCACTTTGTATCCCAGCTGTAGCCCCCTCTCTCATTCCCTCCCAACCTCACCCTCTCTCCCTCATCTCCTCCCATGCCCCTCTCCAAGTCCACTGATAGGGTGGTCCTCTTCTCCTTCCATTTGACCCTAGCTTATAAGGTCTCATTAGGACTGGCTGCATTGTCCTCCCCTGTGACCTGGCAAGGCTGCTACCCCTTCCTGGGGGAAGTGATCAAAGAGTCTGCCACTGTCAGAGACAGTCCCTGTTTCCCTTACTAGGGCACCCACTTGGATACTGAGGTGCCATGGGCTACAGCTGAGCAGGGCCTCTAGGTTATATCCATGAATGGTTCTTGGTTGGAGTATCAATTTCAGAAAAGACTCCTGTGCCCAGATATGTTGCTTCTTTTGCTCTCCTTGTGGAGCTCCTGTCCCCTCCAGGTCTTTATGTCTCTCCCTTCTTTCATAAGATTTCCTACTCTCTGCCCAAAGTCTGGCTATGAGTCTCAGCGTATATTTTGATATCCTTCTGGGTGGAGTCTTTCAAAAGCCCTTTGTGGTAGGTTCCTCTCTTGTTTCCTGTTTTCTACCTCTTCGATGTCTGCTCTGTTTGCCTTTGAAGATCAAACATCTTACCCAGAGTCCTTCTTCTTGCTTAATTTTCTTAGGTGTATAGAATTTACAATGATTATCTTATATTATATGTCTAATATCCACTTACATTGAGTATATACCTTGTGTCATTCTGCTTCTGGGACACCTCACTCAAGATGATCTTTTCTAGATCCCACCATTTGTCTTCAAATTTCACGACTTCTTTGTTTTTAATTGCTGAGTTGTATTCCATTGTATAAATGTACCACAATTTCTGTATTCTTTACTCCATTGATGGACATCTGGGTTGTTTCCAGGTTCTGACTATTATGAATAAAGCTGCTATAAACATGACTGAGCAAATGTCCTTGCTGAGTACTTGAGAATATTTTGGATATATGCCTCGGAGTGGTATAGCTGGATCATGAGGCAACTTCCTGAACAGAACACCAATAACACAAACTATAAGATCAACAATGAATAAATGAGACCTCGCTAAACTGAAAAGCTTCTGTAAAGCCCCCTCCTTTCTTTCCTCCTGGTCCAACCTTCCTCCCATCCTCTTCCCTCTTTCACCACTACCTCTTTTCTCAGAAAAGGGCATCCCCTCCCCTGTACAAATCCTCCTTTGTTCATGAGTTTTATCAGGGCTAAGTGTATCCTCTTCCACTGAGGCTGGACAAGGCAACCAACCTAGAAGGAAATGATCCTAAAGCAGGAGATAGAGTCCATGTCAGAGAAGCCACTTACCACATGATAGGGTACCTACATAAAGACAAAGGTGCTCAGTGGTGACATACGTGTATGAGGCCTAAGTTAAGTCCATGCATCCGCTTTCGTTGGTGTGTCAGCCACTGTAAGCCCCTGTTAGCCTAGGTCGGTTGACTCTGTTGGTGTTCTTGTGGAGTTTATTCCCCCAAGTCCTCTACCTTTCCCCCCAACTCTTCCACAAGAATGTTTGGCTGTGGGTCCCAGTATTTGTTTCTATCCATTGCTGGGTGAAACATCTCAAAAGACAGTAATGCATCTTCAAGCATAGTAGAGTACCATTAATAGTGTCAGGGGTTGGTTGTCTCTCTCTCATAGGGTGGGTCTAAGGTTGGGCCATTCATTATTTGAACATTCCTTCAATCTCTGCTCCATCTTTATCCCTATACATGTTGTAGGTAGAATCATATTTTGGTCAAGAGTTTTGTGGGTGGGTTGATGTTTACCCTTCCTCCACTATAAGTTCAGTCTGGCTAAAAGGTGCCCACTTCAGTCTCCATATCTCCCAGTGCTAAACGTCTTAGCTAGAGTCAACCCCATATCAACCCAAGAGCCTACCCTACCATAGGTATTCAGCTTGTCGCAGTGACAATCTCGTTTCCCTTGGTTTTACCTTCTCCTTCACAGCTCTCTTGTCTCCCAAACCCACCCTCTCCACATCTGATCCCCACCATGCTTTCCCTCCCGAAATCATCTCCTACTCAGTTTTCTCTCTTCATCCATTTTCAATTCTATTCTGTTTCCCCTTATGAATGAGACCCAAACATTCCCCCTTGGGTCCTCCTTGTTACTTAGCTTCTTTGAATTTATGGACTGTAGTATGGTTATCCTGTACTACATGGCTAATATCCATTTATAGGTGAACCCATACCATGTGTGTCTTTCTGGGTCTTGATTACCTCACTCAGGATGATATTTTCAAGTTCCATTCGTTGCCTGCAAATTCCATGATTTCCTTGTTTTTAATAGCTGAATAGTATTCCATTGTGTAAATGTGCCATAATTTCTTTATCCATTCTTCGGTTGAGGAACCTCTGGGTGGTTTCCAGTTTCTGACTATTAAGAATAAAGCTGCTATAAACATAATTGAGGAAATGTCCCTGTGGTATGGTGGAGCAACTTTTGGGTATATGCCAAGGAGTGGTATAATGGGGTCTTGAGGAAGAAATATTCACAATTTCCAAAGAAACTGCCAGATTGATTTCCATGGTGGTTGTACAAGTTTGGTCTTTCACAAGCAGTAGAGGAATGTTCCCCTTAGTCCATATCTTCTCCAGCATGTGCTGTCACTTGAATTTTTGATCATAGCCATCCTTATGGGTGTAAGATGGAATCTCAGAGTTTCGTTTTGCATTTCTTTAAGTGTTTCTTGGCCATTTGAGATTTCTGTGCTTTGTACCCCATTTTTAATTGGATTATTTGGCTTACTGGAGTTTAATTTCTTGAGTTCTTTACATATTTTCAGTATTAACCCTCTGTCAGAGTTAGGATTGGTAAAGATCTTCTCCCAATATGTAGGCTGCAGTTATGTTCTATTTTCAGTTTCTTTTGCTTTACAGAAGACTTTCAGTTTCATAAGGTCCCATCTATTGTTAATCTTAGATCCTGACCTGTTGGTGTTCTGGTCAGGAAGTTATCTCCTGCCAATGAGTTCAATGCTATTTCCAACTTTCTCCTTTATTAGAGTTAGGGTATTGGGTTTTATATTGAGGTCTTTGATCCACTTGGACTTTACTTTTGTGCAGGGTGATAAATATGGATCTATTTGAATTCTTCTGCATGCAGACATCCAGTTACACCAGCAACATTTGTTGAACATGCCATCTTTTTTGTTTTTTCTATTTTATAGTTTTGGCTTCTTTGTTAAAAATCAAGTGTCCATTTATGTGTGCATGTGTGTGAGTGTTTTTCTGGGTCTTCCATTTGATTCTATTGATAGACCCTGTGTGGTTTTATGCCAATACTATGTTGTTTTTATTACTTTTGGACTGTAGAACAGATTAAAATAACGGATTGGCAATACTTCTAGAAGTACTTTTATTGTAAAAAATAAAATTTTTACATATCCTGTATGTTTTTTTTTATATGAAGTAGAGAATTGCCTTTTCAAGGTCTGTAAAGAATTGTAATCGAAATTTAATGGGAATTGCATTGAATCTGTAGACTGTTTAATGAGATGCCCAGTTTTCCTATGTTAATTCTACTATTCCATGAGCATAGGAGATCTTTCCATTTCTGGTATCTTCTTCAATTTCTTTCTTCAAATACTTGAAATTATTTTCCTTGCTTGGTTAGAGTTGCCCCAAGTTATTTTATATTATTTGTAACTATTGTGAAGGATGTTGTTTCCTTAATTTCTTTTTCAGCCCATTTATTATTTGTATATAAGAAGGTTACTGTTTTTTTTAGTTAAATTTATAACCTGCCACTTGGCTGAATGTATTAATCAGCTGTAGTTCTGATATAATTTTGGGGATCACTTATGTATACTATTATATCATTTGTGAATAGAGATATTTTTTGACATTTTTCTTTCAATTCTGTATCCTTTAGAGGTCTAATTACTGTAGCTAGGACTTCAAGTACTGTATTGCAGAGATATGGAGAGTGTGGGCAGCCTTATCTTGTTTCTGATTTCAGTGGAATTCCTTTAACTTTCTCTCCATTTAATCTTAGGTTGACTAGAGGTTTACTGTATATTGCCTTTATTGTGCTTAGATGTGTGCCTTGAATCTCTGATCTCTCCAATAATAGTATCATTAAGGGATGTTGGATTTTGTCAAAGACTTTTTCAAGGTCTAACATAATGATCGTTTGCTTTTTGTTTTAGTTTGCTTTTATGGTGGAATAGTTTGATGGATCTCAGGAATGAAGCCGACTTGATCATGGAGAATGCCATTTTTTATTTTAATTTTTATTAATTATATTTTATTTACTTTGTATCCCCCCATAAGCTCCTCCCTCCTCCCCTCCCAATCTCACCTTGCCTCCCCCTTCTCCACACATGCCCCTCCCCAAGTCCACTGATAGGGGAGGTCTTCTTTTCCTTCCTTCTGATCCTAGTCTATCAGCTCTCATCAGGAGTGGTTGAATTGACTTCCTCTGTGTCTTGGTAAGGCTGCTTCCCCCATGAGGGTGAGGTGATCAAAGAGCAGGCCAACCAGTTCATGTCAGAGGCAGTCCCTGTTCCCATTATTATGGAACCCACTTGGATACTGAAATGCCATGGGCTACATCTGTGCAGGGGTTCTAGGTTTTCTCCATTCATGGTACTTGTTTGGAGTATCAGTCTCAGGAAAGACCCAGATTTTTTTGGTTCTGTTGCTCTCCTTGTGTAGCTCCTGTCCTCTCCCTATCTTACTCTTTCCCACATCTTTCATTAGGTTCTATGCACTCTGCCCAACAGTTGGCCATAAGTCTCAGCATCTGTTTTGATATTGTGCAGGGAAGAGCCTCTCAGGGTTCCTCTGTGACAGGCTCCTAGCTTGTTTCCTGTTTTCTTCTTCTGATGTCAATCTGCTTTTCCTTTCTGGCTGGGGATTCAGCATTTTAGCCAGAGTCCTGCTTCTTGATTACTTTCCTTAGGTGTACAGATTAAGGTAGATTTGCCCTATTTTATATCTCTAGATGAATGATTATTTATCATGTATATCTTTCTGCTTCTGGGAGAGCTCACTCAGGATGATCCTTTCCAGTTCCTACCATTTACCTGCAAATTTCATGATATCCTTGTTTTTTATTGCTGAGTAATATTCCATTGTGTAGATGTATCACAATTTCTGTATCCATTCCTCAACTGAGGGACATCTGGGTTGTTTCCAGGTTCTGGCTATTACAAATAAAGCTGCTACAAACATGGTTGAGCAAATGTCCATATTGTGTACTTGAGCCTCTTTTGGATATATTCCTAGGAGTGCTATGGCTGGATCTTGAGGAAGGGCTATTCCTAATTGTCTGAGAAAGCACCAGATTGATTTCCAGAGTGGTTGCACACGTTTACATTTCCACCAGCAGTGGAGGATGGTCCCCCTTTCTCTACATCTTATCCGGCATGTATTGTCACTTGAGTTTTTCATCTTAGTCATTCTGATGGGTATAAGGTGGAATCTCAGGGTCATTTAGATTTGCATTTCCCTGATGACTAAGGATGTTGAACATTTCTTTAAGTGTTTCTCTGGCATTGGATATTCCTCTATAAAGAATTCTCTGTTTAGCTCTGTACCCCATTTTTAATTGGATTACTTGATTTGTTGGTGTTTAACTTCTTGAGTTCTTTATATATACTGGATATTAGCCTTCTGTCAGATAAAGGGTTGGTGAAGATCCTTTCCCAATCTGTAGGTAATTGTTTTGTTTTTATGACAGTGTCCTTTGCTTTACAGAAGCTTTTCAGTTAAAATAGGTCCCATTTGTTGATTGTTGCTCTTAGAGCCTGTGCTGTTGGTGTTCTGTTCAAGAAGTTGTCTCCTGTACCAATGAGTTCTAGGTTCTTCTCCAACTTTTCTTTTAACGGATTTAATGTGTCTGGTTTTATGTTGAGGTCTTTGATCCACTTGGACTTTAGTTTTGTGCAGGGTGATGAGTATGGACCTATTTGAAATTTTCTACATGTAACATCCAGTTATACCAGTGCCATTTGTTGAAGATGCTATCTCTTTTTCATTGTATTTTTTGGCATCTTTGTCAAAATCAGGTGTCCATAAGTGTGTGGATTTGTTTCTGGGTCTTGTATTTGGTTCCATTGATCCACCATTCTGTTTCTATGCCAGTGCCATGAAGTTTTTATTACTGTTGCTTTATAGTACAACTTGAGATCAGGGATGGAGATAGCCTCCAGATGATCTTTAATTGTAGAGGATTGTTTTAGCAATTCTGTGTTTCTTGTTATTCCATATGAAGTTGACAAGTTTTCTTTCCAGGTCTGTAAAGAATTGTGTTGGTAATTTGATGGGAACTGCATTGAGTTGAATCTGTAGATTGCTTTTGGTAAGATGACCATTTTTACTATGTTAATCCTGCCAAGCCATGAGCATGGGAGAACTTTCCCTCTTCTGATATCTTCTTCTAATTCTTTCTTCAGAGACTTGAAAATTTTTTTACACAAGTCTTTGACTTCCTTGGTTAGGGTCACACCAAGGTACTTTATGTCTTTTGTGGTAATTGTGAAGGGTGTTGTTTCCCTAATTTCTTTCTCAGTCCTTTTGTCTTTTGTATACAGGAAAGCTACTGGGTTTTTTGTTGTTGTTGTTGTTTATTTGTTTTTGAGTTAATTTTGTATCTGGCCACTTTGATGAAGGTGTTTATCAGCTGTAGGAGTTCCCTGGTAGAATTTTTGGGGTCACTCAAGTATACTATCATATCGTCTGCAAATAGTGATAACTTGACCTCCTTCTTTCCGATTTTTATCCTCTTGATCTCCTTCAATTGTCTTACTGCTTTAGCAAGGACTTCCGGAACTATGTTGAAGAAATATGGAGAGTGTGGGCAGCCTTGCCTTTTTCCTGATTTCAGTGGGATGGCTTTAAGTTTCTCTCCATTGAGTTTGATGTTGGCTATAGGCTTACTGTATATTGCCTTTATTATGTTTAGGTATGTGCCTTTTATCCCTGATCTCTTCAATACTTTAAACATGAATGGATGTTGGATTTTGTCAAATGATTTTTCAGCATCTAAGGAGATTATCATGTGTTTTTTTTTTCCTTTCAGTTTGTTAATTTGGTGGATCACATTGATGGATTTCCTTATATTGAACCACCCTTGCATACCTGGGATGAAGCCTACTTGGTCATAGAGGATGATATCTTTGATCTGTTCTTGTATTTGGTTTGCAAGTATTTTGTTGAGTATCATTTTTGATGTTTTCTTGAATTTGGTTTGTGAGTTTTTTACTGAGAATTTTTGCATCAATGTTCATAAGGAAGATTGGTCTGATATTCTCTTCCTTTTTGGTTCTTTGTGTGCTTTATGTATCAGGGTGACAGTGATGTCATAGAATAGTTTTGGCAGTGTTCTTTCTGTTTCTCTTTCATTGAATAGTTTGAAGAGTATAGGTATTAGCTCTTCTTTGAAAGTCTGGTAGAATTCTATACTGAAACCATCTGACCCTGGCTTTTTTTTTTAACAAATGTTTTATTTCCTTAGGGGATATAGGATTATTTCACTTGTTTATCTGGTCTTTGGTAAGTACAATCAGTCAAGAAAATATCCACTAATTTAGATTATTCAATTTTGTGGTGTACAGGCTTTTAAAAGTAAGACCTAACAATTCTTTCGATGCCGTCATTGTCTGTTGTTATGTCCCCTTTTTCATTACTTTTGTTGTTGTTGATTGGGTAATGTTTCTTTGGCATTTACTAAGTTTGTCTAAGGGTTTATTTACTTTTGATTTTTCTCAACGAAGCAACTCTTAGTTTTGTTGATTCTTTGTATTGTTCTGTTTCTGCTTTATGGATTTCAGCACTGAGTTTAATTATTTGCTTTTGTATAGTCCTCTTGTGTTTGTTCACTTTTTTTTTTCTAGAGCTTTCAGGAGTACTCTTTTTTTTAATAATTAATTTAATTTTTGTTATCAATCACAGGTTAGGTACTTTGCATCCCAGGCGTAGACCCCTCCCTCATTCCCTCCCACCCTCCCCAACCCTCCCTCATCTCCTCCCTGCCCCCTCCAAGTCCACCAACTGGTGAGGACCTCCTCCCCTTCCATCCTACCCCAGCTCATCCTGTCTCCTCAGGGCTGGCTGCATGTCCTCCCCTGGGATCTAGCCAGTCTGTCACTCCCCAGCATGTATGGGGGAGGGTCAAAGAGTCAGCCATCAAGTTCAAGACTGAAACAGTCCCTGTTTTGCTCACTAGGGTTTTCAGTCCTACACCGAGCTATCATGGGCCCCATCTGAGCAGGTGTTCCAGGCCACATCCACACGTGGTCCTTGGTTGTAGAAACCGTCTCATACAAGACCCTTGTGCCCTGCTCAGCTTGGTCGTTGTGGAGCTCTTGTTCTCTCCAAGTCTCACCAACCTCCTCCATTTCTATCATCA